>CM031234.1:938364170-938878567 GCA_018340775.1 Taxus wallichiana var. yunnanensis | reverse complement strand
TCCTTCCTTGATGTTTGGTTCTGTGCTTTATTTCTTAGAACACTATCTTCTTACATATTTTCTTTCCCGTTATCACCGCAGGATATCTATTTACCAAGGCGATCATCAATATCCTTAGTGATTTTCTCAAATTTCTAAAAGGACATAGTCTTCTTACCTGCCTCTAATAATTCTACCCTTATAAACTCTATATCCTCTTCAAATTTGGTTCACTTACTCCTTTTCTTGCAAAATTATGACTAGAAACTTTACCTTATCTTATACCACCCTAATTGACTCATGTATCTTACTTTTTTATGATCAATGAATCTCTTCTAAATCATGGATATTATCTTCATATCCTTTGACTTGAGATCTCAACTTTTTTTTCTTATTTTCAACATGCCTTAAATTATTTTGGATACACTCTAATTCATCTTCAACATATTCTTCTTCATCTTCAGAATGTATGGAGTCACCAAAAATGATAGGACCATTACTCATAGAGTTTGCAACATATTTGGTCATAAACAAGACCTCATCTCCTACATCTTCATGATCATATTCAGACTTAGAATTTGAAACACCACTACTTGCATTAGATAAGAAAGCATCTTCCTTTATGTAAAACTTCTTTTTCCCTTCTTCTTATAGCCAAAATTCTTTAAGTTCTTCTTACCTTTTTTGAACTTATGATTCTTCTTTACATGATCATCCTCATGGTCTTCATCACCTTATTTTTCATGCATATGAGGACTCTTAGCAGTAAAAGTAACCTAGTTCTCCACAATTGAAACACTTAAATGGAATTTTACCTTTGTACTTGCCAGATCAAACATTAAATATCCTATCTACCATTGTAAATAGTTCTTCATTATCAATTTTAGAAGTATTACCATAGTCTTTAGCCTTCTTTCCCTTGGTCTTAATTTCATATTTGAAATTTATCTCCTTCTTGACATGTTTATCATTCTGAATCCTCATATCATATGTAGTTAGGGTTCCATGAAATTTATCCATTTTCAAGAGATTCAAATCATTTTCTTCTTCTATGGCATACACTTTGGAATTGTTGGTCTGAAAATCATCGGCCGCTTGGGTAGATCTATGGATAGACGAGCCAACAAAGCAGTGTGTAGGGCATATCCCCTCTTTGAGACAAAGAAAGTGAAACTCGGTTTATTGCTATTCTACCAACAGGAATCATGCAAGTCTTACAAAGATTCGCCTTCAGGGGTTTGGGATCTCATCCTAGTAGAGGTAGTTCCGGTGAAGAACAGAAAGGAATGAAGGAAAGAAAGGAAGAAAGATGGATCTGAAAGGAGAATAGAAATGAATTCCAAAGTAGAAAGGTTCGACGGTTTATGTTTTGGGTCAGTAGTAAACAGAGCCAAACTTAATCACATAAACAAACAAAGCAATACTGATAAGAAAATGACAAAAGCATAGTGGAATCTAATAGAATAAGCATCCAAATCTAACACATAAGACAGAAATTCAGCACAAAGTCTCAATTTTGTATTAATAACTGCTACATAAGAAATCTCAAAAGTCTTTCTCTCCTCACTTCTATTTTTATACAAATTTTCTCACACGTAGAATACAGCAAGTACTCCAAAGATTTATCAAAGAAGAAGAGGAAAGAAGACAAAAGCAAACCAACCACTTACAAAATATCTAGAAAATATCTAAAAGTCAACAGTTGACTTGGGCAAGTTTTTGGATGGCAACATCCCATGGTGTAACATGGATGATGTCATCGTGTATGCCAACATGCTTTTTAAATATTTTACAAAAATGATCAATGGATCCCAGGAAGAAACTACTCTTCAGTGTAAAAGGGCGCACTTTTCAGCATGTCGACAGAACTTCGGTGCCTTGGCGTACTTTTTAGCATGTCGATAGGAACTTCTCAAATGCCTTTGGTGCACTTTTCAAAGATGCCGATTTAAACTTCTCAAAGACCTTGGATGCACTTTTAGCATGTCAACAAGACTTTCTCAAAGACCTTAGGTGCACTTTTCAAAGATGTCAACAGACTTTCTTAGCACCTTGGGCGCACTTTTCAGCATGTCGATAGGAACTTCTCAGCGCCTTGGGTGCACTTTTCAGCATGTCGACAGGACTTTCTCAGTGCCTTGGTGCACTTTTTAGCATGTCGACAGGACTTTCTCAGCACCTTGGGCACACTTTTCAAGATGTCGACAGAACTTCTCGCCCTTGGTTGCACTTTTCAAAGCATGTCGACAAGACTTTCTCGCCTTGGGAGCACTTTTTCAAAGATGTCGACAGGACTTTCTCAAAGACCTTGGGCACACTTTTCAAAGATGTCGACAGAACTTCTCATCACCTTGGGTGCACTTTTCTTGATGTTGCCACAACAATTTTTGCGCCCAACTCAAAAAGACTGAAAAATGGCTAAGTCCTTAAAACTTGATTTTCGGAAGGGAATTTGGGCTTCTTCGAACGTTGTCAAACTTCCTTGGGGCCAAAACAAAATTTTCGGTATGGTTACCTACAAATTTCCCTTGTCAATTTTGCAAGATAACAAGAATCTAACTTAGGTGTTAGAGATATCAAAACCTTTTGAACTACAACTTCTTCCTTCACATATTGAGCTAACCCTTTCATGGTGTTGACAAACTTATCAACCCTAAGTAAATATGCATCAATAGACTCATTATCATTCATTTTTAGTCCTTCAAACTAATTTCGGTCAATCTTACAAGATGCTCAGGGTTTGACTAGAGATACTCAGCTTCAGACATTTGAATCTTGGTCTTTTTGGCATGATCAACTATATCGAATGCAACCAAGGGCTACGCTAATGAGGGAATGAGTCCCTCACTTCATGGTAGTAGGGTAGCATTATTGGTCCGTATGGGAATAGAAGAAGGCTGATTTGCGGGAGAGATGGGGGGAAAATATTTAATAGGAGGTTAAGCAGGAAGAGGATTACCTCTTTTAGCAATGGTTGGAGGTGTGTTAGACACAACCTTCTCTTTTTGTATCCTGGCAGCAACTTTTGATTCTTTTCCTTGAGATCGGGTGAAAACAGCATATGACTACCCACTTGCATACCCTTGGGTTCCCTCTTCTTCATCAGATTCCTCATCTTCAAATTCCATATACCTGATTGTAGAGTCATCAGTCGGTTCACCGACATCTTGATCATCTCCACCTGGGGATGAAGGTTCTTCGTAGATTTGCTCCTCTTCTTCAATCTCGACTAGGGCATTGACCAAAGGGGCCTCAAGTGCCAACCGTGGAGCAGTTGCAAGAAAACGCGGCCTTTGTGGGGTGTTGTTGGGAGTGAAATTTCTCCGTGGGATATCCCGGTATGAAGTGCTAGGAGAAGCTTGAGCCAATTGCTTCTTTAACACAAGAAAGTCTTTTGTCATCTTTTGAAATGCCGGATCTGATGAAGTGGCTGGAGAAAGAGTGGAAGCTTTGGGCCTGGACAGCTCTCATTTTAATTCACTAGATATAAGCAGGTTATCCTCTATCTGAATAGCTACAACTTGAGCGAGAACCAAGGTAGTGACTTGTTCTTGCAAGAGTAAGAAACATACTTTCGAGCTCGTGGCGTTCATGAAGAAACACTTTTGATTTTCTAGCGTTAAGCGGCGTGACAGGAAACACATGGTTAATTAGTGAATTGAAACGAGTGATAAAATCATGCATGGTTTCATTGACTTCCTTCTTTAGGTGAGTGATCTCGGATGGTAACGTAAATGTGTCTTCTGAAGGCTTATATCTTTCTTCAAATGTAGTTCGTAATGTGGCCCAGCTAGTGATAGATCCAGTCGACAAATTCTGGAACCATTCTGTTGTGGGTCCCTACAAAGTCTCTAGGAAGAGGTGTACCAATACATCTTCATGGGTCACATCTAGGATGTTGCATGACATGATGAATGCAGATATATGTGAATCCGTGCTTTGATTTCCACTCCCATAAAATCTTGGGAAATTCTTTTGGTTTCCATGAGGGAGTGTGTGAACGGGATGTGGTAATGCAAGAGGGCCCATAGCGTTTCCCCATGGTACTACCATTTGAGAAGATGGAAAGAGGACATGAGTTGGGAGCGTGGTCCCACTGAGTAATAAAGTGCTGTAAAAGGGTGTGGAGGTTCCCTGTGAAAAATGGTTCTTTCGTGGAGGTGAGACACTTATGGCTGACCGATTGGCTGAACTCAACGATGAGAAGCGTCTCGGTGTAATACTGAAGTTATGCCTTTGAAGTAGATCAAAAATAGGATTGACTTTCCCATGAGCTCTCCTACAAGTAAACAACTCACCCACCAGTGTATCTTTCAGATCTGCAATGTTTTTAGAGATTTAAAAACTCTTTTTGGTTGTACTTGCTGATTTTCTAATTTTTCTGACAAAAATCAGCAGCATGTACTTTTCTAAATATTTAATTTTATCCCTCTTTTGAAAAATGATTGCGGTTTAATGACAAAGATCAACGAGGATAAAATGATGGTTAAACTTAGCAAGCTGATTTTCGGATCTTAGAGTTGACTTTTTGCAAGGGTTTGAAATTTTGTAAAACAGTCAGAAACTCAGATCTACGGAAATATACGGGTTTTTGTAAAAACTCAGCTGAACTAAAGATCTCTAACTAGCCCAAATCTATGGATCTCTAAAGAAAATTTTCAGTTTGGATCAAAAAAATTTGGGTTTTAAGCAAAAAGTTAAGATTTGCAAACAAGTAGTGATTTTTACGGTTTATCAATTTTCTTAGTTACTTTAGCAACCTATTAGTGTCCTTTAACTAACACAACACTCACATAGATCTGTATCTTATCCCCAGTAGAGTCACCAAAAACTGTTGGTCCGAAAATTTGTTGGTTAGGCAGATCTATGGATAGACGAGCTGACGGTGTGCGAGGCATAGCCCCTCTTTGAGATAGCAAAGCTTAAACTGGTTTATTGCTATTCTACCATCAGGGAATTTATGCAAGTATTATAGTATTCTACCTTCGGGGGCCTTTGGGATCTCATCCCGGTAGAGGTAGTTCCGGAGAAAAACATAAAGGATGAAGGAAAGGAAGGAAGAAAGATGGATTTGAAAGGAGAAAAGAAATGAATTCCAAAGTAGAAAGGTCGGAGGGTTTATGTTTTGGGCCGGGTAGTAAATAGAGCCAAACTTACTCACATAAACAAACAAATCAATATTGATAAGTAAATGACAAAATCATAGTGGAATCCAACAGAAGAAGCATCTAGATCTAACTTAAGAAAGATCTAACACATAACACAGAAATTCAGCACAAAGTCTCAATTTTTGTATTAATAACTGATCTATTACAAGAAATCTCAAAGTCTTTCTCTCCTCACTTCTATTTTTCATACAAATTTTCTCACACATAATACAAAAAGTATTCCAGTATTTATAGAAGAAGAAGAGGAAAGAAGACAAAAGCAAACCAACCACTTACAAAATATCTAAAAAGTCAACAGTTGACTTGGGCAAGTTTTTGGATGGCAACATCCCATGGTGCAACATGGATGATGTCATCGTGTATGCCAACATGATTTTTAAATATTTTACAAAAATGATCAATGGATCCCAGGAAGAAACTACTCTTCAGTGTAAAAGGGCGCACTTTTTAGCATGTCGACAGGAACTTCTCAGTGCCTTGGCGCACTTTTTAGCATGTCGACATGAACTTCTCGCCTTGGGCACACTTTTCAGCATGTCGACAGGAACTTCTCAATGACCTTGGGTGCACTTTTGCTAGCATTTCGACAAGACTTTCTCAGTGCCTTGGGTGCACTTTTCAGCATGTTGACAGGAACTTCTCAGCGCCTTGGGCGCACTTTTCAACATGTCAACAGGAACTTCTCAGCGCCTTGGGTGCACTTTTCAGCATGTCGACAGGACTTTCTCAGTGCCTTGGGTGCACTTTTTAGCATGTCGACAGGACTTTCTCAGCGCCTTGGGTACACTTTTTAGCATGTCAACAGGAACTTCTTAGTGCCTTGGGCACACTTTTCAACATGTCGATAGGACTTTCTCAGCACCTTGGGTGCACTTCTCAAAGATGTTGATAGGACTTTCTTAGTGCCTTGGGCACAATTTTTAGCATGTCGACAGGAACTTATCAGTGCATTGGGTGCACTTTTCAGCATGTCGACAGGAACTTCTTAACACCTTGGATGTACCTTTCTTGATGTTTCCACAACAATTTTACACCCAACTCAAAAAGATTGAAAAATGGCAAAGTCCTCAAAACTTGATTTTCGGAAGGAATTTGGGCTTCTTGAAACATTGTCAAAACTTCCTTGGGGCCAAAAAAAAAATTTTGGTATGGTTACCTACAAATTTCCCTTGTCAATTTTACAAGATAATAGGAATCAAACTTAGGTGTTAGAGATATCAAAACCTTTTGAACTACAACTTCTTCCTTCACATATTGAGCTAACCCTTTCATGGTGTTGACAAACTTGTCAACCCTAAGTAAATATGCATCATAGACTGATCATTATTATTTTTAGTCCTTCAAACTGATTTCTGAAAGTTCAAAGCTAAAAAATTATTACCTTGGATTCTCCTTCATACATGACCTCAAGCTTCTCCCACATAGCCTTAGCTGATTTTCAATGCATCAACTTTTAAATTTCAGATTTAGCCAATCTAAACATGAAGGCATCCATAGCCTTATAATTATCACTATAAGTATTATTGTTTGTAGCAATAGCGGTAGAGTAGTAATAATAGTATAACCATCTAGCATAGATTGACAAATATCAAACCCTAAGGACATGATGTGAGTCCTCATCCTTAGACTCCAAAAATCATAGTTCACTCCATCAAATAATGGTGCCTTTCTGAAGAAGATACACTTTGTTGACACACCATTTTGTGATCCAGGATCTCCTTTCAAGTGATCAAACTTATCCAAAAGGACATGCTTTGATTAAAATTGTTGAAAACCCAATGGACTGAGATGGGGAGTTAATTAGTCCTTTAAAACTTTATTCAATTCATATTATAATGCTCAAATCATAAAACATTCAACCATTAATGTGTGCACAACAACATACAACATTCATTCAAAATCATAACCATGAAAGAGAACACCATAACACAAGATATAAGTGGGAAACCCTCAAGGGAAGAAAAACCATTGAAGTTTCTGATTATATTATTCAAATCAAAAGTATTTAGTGAATCACCAACCCTATAAGGAGCACTAACCCCTATTTTAGTGAAGTGTAGACTCCACAAGGATGTTCAACCCCTAAGATAATCAAACACCCACTCAACTACCATTGATTAATATCTCTAATGTATTTTTTCTATAACAACTAATGGAAATCACTGATTCAATTCACACACCTTCAAACCCTTATCCGGACCTCATTCCCTAGCTCACTCTTTCTTCTTCTTTATGGAAAAACTTGGCCTCAAATTTTTATTGACACGCTCTCTAACAATCCTCATCCTTTCACACACTTCCTCATATAAGTCAAATAGGTGTGCATATTTATAACCCATCTCATTTGCATGACTATCCCTTGGGGTTTTGCATGGTTTAGGCTAGGTCAAAATAGGAACACCTCATAATTCATCATGAAACCTATCTAAAAGGTACTAAAACACCTGGAACAATATGTATCACACCTTTGTATGCCTCTATGTGCTCACATAGATCTATACATCATCTGCATGCCTTCTTAGGTTTATAAACACCTAGACTAGGTCTAGATGAGCACCTGAAACAAGGTATTCAACATGTACCTACACCCTAAAACTCATGTGAGTGCCTAAAAACTCTCCAAACATGATATCCATGCTACTACCATGCTCCTCAAGCCACCAAATCACTCAAACCATCATGCACCATCACCTAGGCAAGCTAGGTCACCTAACTAGGCTTGCTAGACCAAGTCAATCTCACTTAATCACCTCATGCCATCATGAAACCATTTTTATCTCCATTTCATCAACCGATTGATCATCTTAAGACCATTCTCTATCATTCTTTTTATCATTAATGATCTTTTACATCAATTACATCATCTAGAACTCAACATGCCAACAAATTTTGAAAAACTTTTGAGATGAAAAGGCAATATTATTTACCATATGTGTAGGGGTGAGAATTTTACCTACTCCATCAGTGCTAACACTAAACCAATTCACTCAAAATGACATTAGAAAACCAAAATACTCTATATATACCAATTTTATATTTTTAGAAATCATTTGTGTTGAACACCTTTGCTAAATTTGGAGCTCTATATTTTTGTTAACCATTTCACACGTGAATGTAGCCAAAATGACAGAAGTCATACCGATGGCGTGAATCCAATGGTAGTAGCGAGAGGGGCCAAAACAGTAAGTTATCAACATTTCTTTATTTTTACCCTAGATTTCATTTTTTCTTAAAATGAACTCTATGGGATATTTTAGATAATTTTATAATTAAAACAATTGTTAGGGTGATGCCTTATGGGTTTTGTTCTTTATTTAGGGTCATTTGACCATTTTTTTACTTTTGGGTGTTTTAGCTTTGAAGGGCATGACTCAAACTTTGTTGGCATAATAGTTGATTTACAAAGATCAGTGGTTGTGTAACCACCATGACGGTTGCACAAACACCACTTTGTCTAAGGGGTGGTTGCGCAATTATCACAGATGTTGCAAGGAAAATATGTAAAATGAAATTTAATTATTTTTTCTTAGTTTTTTTAACTTTTTATAAGTTTATTATGTGCTAAAAAGGGTCTAATACAATTTTATTCTATGTTTTTAATGGATGCAAGAGGATTTTCATGAGATGGAGTAAAGACCGAGAAAAGGAGTGGCTTGCCCAAGTTCTTATTTTATTAGCACAACGAGAGATAGGCATGTTGGAGAGGGCAGGGATATGGTGATTGGCATAGACTAGACCAGTTGCCCCAGCAAGCCAACTTCTCTATGACTTCTTAACATACTAAGACATGGATTATAACACATTATGATTCCTAGTGTTTATGGAGAGTGTACCATCACTCTAAAGGATGTCTATATAATACTGGGAGTACCCATTATAATTAATAGGTTAGCCCTAAAGAATTTCAACTCATCGATGAGGTTCGCAGATGAGTCAATTATTTGGGATATGCAAAGGCACTCGATATGATTTCCAAACAAGGATTTAATTTAGTAGTAGTGGAGGAGGCCCCTATTCCTACTCTTCACAAGGCCATTATTGGTATAGTTTCCTTTCATTTGATTGGGGATAAGGGAGGAGATAGGTTCGGTTTATGTTAGTCACCCATTATAAAAGTATAGACAAACATGGTAGGGTATTTGTATAACGCCCATATATGTTGGGGAATACATACCATGATTTATATCTAGTGGTCAAATATGGGTCTACCTCTATCACTCACCCTACACTAGTCATTTCATGTATCTACAAGAGAGTGATTCCCTCATCAAAGGGCGTTAGGATTACGGACCTTATTAGTATTAAGGTAGCACGATGGGTGGATATAGAACCTCTTAAAGTTACACCACAAGTAATGGGATCTTTGACTACAATATATATGATAGCTCAACCATATCAGGTGTTAGGATAGTAAGGGGAGGAGAGGATTGCATTGGCTACTTTTATAACCACTATAGAGTTAGATGTGGTGGGTGCATAGGGATCCATCTAATGGTATGGGTTCCTTAGTATTTTGGGCTGCCTTATGTTGATGCTCTTCCCACAATTGGTACCATATTTAGAGGTATCATGGAGGCACAATATAGTCAAATGTTTTGACTAAGGTGGATAGTAGTAGTCCTTAAAGTAGTAATCGAGACACCTTGAGTGGCACCCATGCTTTGTCACTTTGGAAGGGGAACTAGACTATCTCAAATCCTACATATTGGAGAGGCACCAATGGAGAGTGAGGAGGAGGAAGTAGATATAGGTTCTAGCTCGAATGACATGGAAATAAAGAGGAAGTAGAGGTAGCTAGTGCTAATAAGGAGACAGAGGAGGAGTGCATGTTTGAGCCAAAGGAGGAGGAAGACAATGCCGAGAAGGTATTTGTAGACCTTGGTGGGTCAAGGGATATCCTAGTGATTAATTTTTCTCTTCCTCTACTTCCTAGATTATATTTATTTGACTAGATGTTACTAAGCTTTATTATTGTATATTTTTTTAATTTTACTAATTTACCATTATGGCCCTATGTTTTGCAACCACAACTACGGGATGGCGGGAGATTATCAAGTAGACCAACCTAGATTTTTTTTTATCATATGTGTTTTATCTTGAGACACGTTATTAGAGGATCCTACACTCTTGTCTTAGGCCAGCTGCCACACATATTTTTTTTTACACCATCCTAGCATAGGGCGGGATATCTCTCTCGATGTGGACAAAGATTACATTTCTTACACAATAGGTTGAGGATTACCATGAGATGTAGAGGGAGGACTATCTACATGCATTGGTGCTAATGGAGCTAAGACCTCACATGGGAATTCCCATTTTTGACACATGGAGGTTCCCATTGCGGGCCTAGCATACCTCATCATAGGATTCGTAGCAGGATACCTCATCTAGCCACTTCTCGGGGATCTCAAAGTAATGGATAGGTCAAGTGTCATTATTTATTGGTCTCATTTTTGTTTATATAACTATTTTTATGTATTTTTGGCTCATGATTGAGTAGTATGACCACTCTTGTCCTTTGATGTGATGGTTGTATGCAAAGAAAAACTATAGTAAATGAAAGACAAACAATAAACTTGTAAACCTTCCAGTAACCTTCTAATGCAAACCTTAGTAGGAGAGATTTTGAAGCTGTATAACCTTTACAAGTGATTTATTTATGGGTGATATTGAATGTCCTGCAAATATGGGTGAAATTTCTATGAATAGAATAGTTGGAAAGCTTGAGAATGTAAATTGACAGAGTTTATTTGCAAATAATTCAGAGGATTTGGGATAAGACAAGCTTGTAATTTATAGAAGTAGAGATAGTTAGAAATTGGTTGAACATGGTTGAATGCACATGTTAAAAATAGCATTGGAGGAGGTTGCGAAGTGTCGAGCATTTAGGGGCAATAAATGAATTAAATGCAAAAGTTGCATCCTGGAAAGGTGGTTGTACGTGCAATTCAATTGCCCCCACCTTTCTAGGATTCTAGAAGTGTAGTTAACTAGGATGAGGATGTGGAGTCCAAGTGGTTGTTGACTGAGATAGGTGGAATTAAATAACTAAATTTAATTAGTATTTAATTGTGAGGAGATAATTAACCATTTAAATTAATAAATGTTTAATTATATTAGCTAGAAGGTGTTAGGAATTAATTTAATTAATTCCAAGAGAATGGTAGAATTAAATTAATTTAATTGTGAGGAGATAATTAACCATTTAAATAAATAAATGTTTAATTATATTAGCTAGAAGGGTGTAGGAATTAATTTAATTAATTCCAAAGGCATGTTAGAATTAAATTATTTAATTCCAAAGGGTAGGAATATAGCTTGGGTAATAGAATTGATTTTAATTAATTCTAAAGGGGATTATTTTAATGTTGGAATTAATTTAATTAATTCCAAAGGGTTGTATTGGAGAGATAGAATTAATTTAATTAATTATAATTCGATATAAGTAGGATAGAAATATGTATGTATTTTTAGGGTGTCTACAATGGTTTTTACTAAAACATTGACATCTATATATATATGGTTATCTTTTTGTCTCGATATTCTCTTATACATTTGCTTTCTTACACTCTACCTCATTTGTGCACTCTAGATAGTTAGGAATGTTTGATGTTTTTATTATTTTTGAATGAATGTTATGGATGATAGTGTAATATGTTAAACAAAATGATATATGGAATTACACACTATTAAAAATCATACTTAGGAAACTTTATTTATCATAAAATGCTTAAATTTTCCATTCTATTGGGAAAAATATGTTGTAGATGATGTAATGATATGATGTCTTCCTCCATTCTTGACCCCACACAACTAGTAAGATGTGAGGGATCAACACCAAGATCCAAGAAGGACGTGAGATGTATGGATGAATTATGTATGGATGAGAATGATGACTAAGAGACATGATTTTTAATAAAAGACATTTTGGGGAACTTACAACTTAACTCCAATTAAGATTAATTGACCAAATTTGAGATGGTTTACACTTATAAGCCTTGACTAGACTTAGATCAGTAGATGGCCTACTGATTGGAAAAATCTAGTTAAGGAATGATTATCTCTCCTAATATGAGCATCTAAACCATTTGGTTGAGATTTTTATGCACTCAAGCACTTTTCTTTTTTATTACTTTAAGGATTCTCTTTTTTTGGACTCCATACATCTTGCCACATGCTACTAGTAAGAAGTATGGGCTCATCACCAAGGGAAAAATGTAGGCAAGTAAGGGCATCTTCCTCCTTTCCCAGCCTCATGCTACCAATAAGAAGCATGGTCTCACCACCAAAGACTAGGAGGGACGGAAAATGTGGTTATTTTTATAAGAGTATAGATGCATTTTTGTTTTATTTTTCCTTATTATTATATTGTTCTTATTGGGAGGAAAAAAATTCCCCGATCTCATCCCCACATAACTAGTAAGATGTGAGGGATCATCATCGAAGACTAAGATGGGTGAACACAATATCCATGTGAAATGCTTAGAATTTTTATTATAGAGAAAACTTTTAGGGAAGGATTTTCCATCAAGAAGCTTCTAAAGAGGGCTATAGGAGAAAAACATCCGAACCAGGGATAAATTGTAACATACATAAATCACGCAAGACCATATAGGATCAATATTAAAAAAATATCATGATTGAAAATGATTATATGGATTATATAATTGAAGAGTGTGAATAAGTTGTAGATATATTTTGATTGATACATTTGTCAATGTTTGAAAGTTTAAAATCATCTAAAGAGAAAGTAAATCCATGGTACGATCTAAACAAAATGACAATAAAAATTACCCGAGAGGTTGAAAATTCAATGAGAATAATGTGAATATGGAATACTTATATATAGAAATTTTTCAAGTGGAGTGAGTTGATAGAGTCACCAATCTCCTCACCCTATAAAGTACACAAATGGTAAGCATCATTCTTAAAATATTCAATTCCTTGGCAGGGGCCTAACCACTTTGGTCTAATTTTTTTGAATTCAATAATATTTTTAGCTATACGAATATCAAGTCTTAGCATAAGGTCACCTACGTAAATTGGACACTCATAAAATTTATTATTATATTGTTAACACAATTATGTCTATGTAAAATTGATGGTGTTGTTCATCTCTAAGTCTTTTCTCATAAAGGTTTTCTAAATCAGCTAACCATGCATTTCTATACTCATCTTCATCTAATTTTCATTGTAAAGACACATGAATTATAGGGAGTTCTACTTCCAAAGGTAACATTTCTTGTGAACCAAAAACTAGGGAAAATGGATTTTCCCCTCTTGGTGTATGGATGGAATTTTTATATGCCTACAAGACTAAGAATAATTAAGTGATAATCCCTTTATTTTTCCTTCACCATTTTGAGGATAATGGACTTTAATTTTTGTTTGTAGCCTCATCTTGAACATTTGCTTGAGGGTAATACAAAAAAGGAGTGTGATGAGATGTCTTGAAATTTTCACATGGTTCACATACTTCATAATTATTTAATTAAGATCCATTATCAAAGATAATGACTTATGGGACACCATATCTGAAAATTATTTCATGCTTATTGAATTAAACTATGACAGAGCCAAGAATTGTGGTCGGAGGCATGGCTTTAACCCATTTTTTAAATTATTCAGTGGCTTTAATAATGAAATTATGACCATTAGTGGAGGTAGGACAAAATTTTCCTTTAAGTCCAAACCCTACATAGATAATGGCCAAAGTGTAACTATAAGAATCATATGTTGAGCCGGGATATATATGGTGTGCCATAATTCTTGACACTTGTGACACCTTCCCATGTATTAGATGGCATCATGTTCCAAAGATGGGCCAAAAGTAGCTCATTCGATAAATATTTCAAGTAGTAGAATGCCCTCCAAAATTCCCACCATAAAATCCAATGTGGGATTAAAAAATGATTCTTTTCACTTCTTCTTTGTCTACACATATAAGTAATAGGCTATCAAATTCCTTCCAATATAAAACTTCTTCTATGATGATGTACTTAGCGGTTCTAATATGGAGTCTTTTCCTTTGTTATGAGTTGACCCTTCTTGAGTAATTAAGATCCAAAATATGACTCACTATATTACAATATCACGATAATAATGAAATTTTGAGTTTATAAATGTGGTAGATACACTCATTAGGGAAACCAAGATCAACCATTCGTTGGAGTCCAAGGGAATTTTGGCTATCCACTCGGTAATGATTTTCCCCTTAACTAATTGCTTATTAATGAAGCTAAGCTCAAATTCATTCATGAGTGTTATAAGCCTACAATATTTCTTATACAAAGATACTTGAATCAGGAAATTTCATAACTAGTTAGACTTAACAATAACCCTTATCTCTTAATTGAGCATATAATTCCTCAATCACTTAGTTGCAAAATAATAGCTATGTCTTCTTTATCTACACGAGTGTACCAGGTCTCATAATCAATAAGTACATGGCTAATAAAATAAATAGCACATTTACATCCATCATCATCTTCTTGTTGTAGAATACACACAATTGACACATTTGTATCCTTAGAATAGAGGATTCAAGGACGATCGTACAAGGGCGTAATGAGAGTTGGCAGAGAAATTTAGAATTGTTTCACTAAATCAAAGATATTTTGAGACTCTTTTGTCCATACTTTGCAACAGGTATTCTTTAACAAACCATTGATGGGATGTATGGCATATGTGAGGTCAAGTACAAACCTTTGGATTTCCCCAAGATTTCCTAGGAAATATCTAATTCTAGACACATCTATTGGTGGAGTCATCTCAAGAAATGCACAAATTTTTATGAGTCTACATCAACACCTCATGAGGAAATTATGTATCCTTATAACATTCATCGCGTGACTCCAAAAATGCATTTCTCAGGATTTAAGGTGACACCATATTTAATTAAGTGTGAAATAATAATACGGATGACCTCAAGGTGATCTCCTCTATTTTTATCCTTTTCTAGAATGTCATCAACGTAATTTTCAATTATCTTATGGATGAGATCCTAGAATATATAAGGCATGGCCCTTTAATAAGTAGAACCAGAATTCTTCAGACCAAAGGGAATAATTAGATATAAGAAATTCCCCCAAGGTGTGGTAGAGGTCATTTTAGTTTGATCATCTTCAAATATTCTTATATGGTTATACCCTAAAAAACCCATCCATGAGAATATAATAATTCATACCCATCTATTGTGTCAATGATGACATCTATGGGTGGTAACAACAAATCATCATTAGGGAAAACCTTATTAATGTCCCTAAAGTCAATACAAATAATTATCTTACCATTTTTCTTAAGGATCGAGACAATATTAAATAACCACATGGAGTATTCCATTGGTTTGATAAACCCTACTTGTAGGATGTTAATCACTTCCTCTTTGACCATTAAGGAAACCTGAGGTTTCATTGATCTTAAAAAAATTTGATTTATTTGGCATCGAGGTTATTTAGAAATTTATGAACTACTACACTAGGAGTAACTCATTTCATGTCCTTATAATTGAAATAAAAAGCATGTGAATGTTCCTTAAGGACTTTGGTGTGTTCCTCTATTTCATCTACTGATAATAAATATGCTTCAGAATCTTAGGATCGGCTTCCATTCCAATGTTTATATCAATTGTGCCTTCTATCAAAGAAGCATTTCCTTCTTTAAATTTAGGGAGCAGGGGAAGTTCAAGAGGTTCCTCTTCTACTTCATAAACTTAAAAATATTTAGGGGAGGGTATGTAAATATTCTTATCTCCAAATTAATACAAAGGATGTGGGATAAGAGAAAAACCCCTCTTGTGATGTGTATAAGGGAGGTCATGTACGCATGTAAGAAGCTTAGGATTGCTTCTTCATTTGTAGAAAAATCCATAGTGACAGTTCATCCCTTTTTTTCCACATGGGATGGTATAATTGTATTTTGAATTCTTAACATTAAAGGTTCAACTCTCATGGATACAACAAACTCAACTAATCAAGCCCTATTCTAGACAAAAGCGAGAAGAGGAAGAGGACATAGAATCTACTAGCCGGTTTATTTCCCTAGGGATCACTTCAATGGAGATAAAGTTAAAATATTTTCTTATCTCACACAACAGCTTTTGTAAAGTTGAAGGTGTTACATCCTAGTTTCATAAACTTATAAAAATTGGTTGGCTATTATTTATGAGTCTCTTAAAACTCTAAGTTTTTAGCTACCATCCTCTTGGCTACAATGAGTCTTAGAAGCGAGGCTTCATATTTTGTCCCATTGTTGGTGCATTCAAAATATAACTTGAAGGAAAAGGGCATGATCCTTCCTTATAGAGAAGTTAGGATCACCCCTACACCTATTCCATATCAGCATTTTTCTCCATCATAATGGAGTGTCCAATAGTCTGTGGGGAAAATGGACCCTTCTTTATTTTTCTGTATTTTCTTCCCATACCTCTAAAACTTCCACAATGAAAATATCTATGAGATCATCAACAGGGAGAGAAGTGAGGCTGATAAGATTTCCAATTCCTTGTGGTTCAAAGGGAGAGTAATAGGTGAGTCATTTTCCAATATTTTTACAATGTTCATCATTATTTTGGTAGACATAGTTTCTATAATGGAAACCTTACCATCATTCTTTTCCATAAGGTCAATATTTTTGGTTTTATCTCCTTCATTTTTCAAAACCCACTTTGTGGTCATAACTAATTACTTTGAAGGAGGTGGTTTTTTTAGTTGGTTTTTGGGGAAATCAAACTTAGAATGGATCCCTCATTTATTTATAAGATTTTCCAAATGCATATCAAAGGGTTTGGCATCCGCTTTAGTGACAAACTCCTTGCCTAAATTGAAGAATATAACCTTTTGTAATAATGTGGAAGGAATGGCCTTAATACTTTGAATACATGGCCTTCAGAGGAGCATTTTATAATTAGTTTCCTTGTTTATGATATAGAATTCAGTTACAATGGTTTTGGATGAGGGAAACTAGAAGAGTTATGGTTCTAATCAAAGTGTCCTTAAGGTTATCATAGCCTAGCAACGTGTTCCTAGTTGAAAGGTAATTTATCTCCCCATATCCTAATTTTTGTATGAAATAAAAGGGGACTATGTTTACCGCATCTCCATCATCAATCATAGCTCTCTTAATGTAATTATTGTAGACCCACACTTGTAAATATAACGTGGGATCTCCTCTTCAGGATATCTCGTCATCTGAAGGAATTTTACTTATATAAAATACAAACCATGTATCCCTATCATTTTACCCTGGAGGATGCACAGAAAAATAGATGTGGTTTATTTGATCCTCTATAGGAAGTGTGACATTTATTAAATGACCAAAACCTACTTATCATCGATAAGGAAAAATGATGGGATGGGTAATTCTCTAATGAATCTAAAAATAAATGTGATAAAATGTCTTATTGAGCTCTATAATCAAATCATACGCCCCCATAGGCTTGGGCACTTCATGGGATAAATATTGTAATAGGGGATAAACTTGAAGATGTTGGGATGTATATTCCCTTGTGTGAGTTTTTACGTTGATTTATGACTCGTTTTTAATTCAACTAATCCCAAAATATTTGTTTTTCTTCTTTGATCTAGATTAGGGGTGACTCAAGAGTTATCGAAGTTGATGCTTTGTGACCATGTTTCCTTACAAGAATACCCTTATTTATATTTTGGGGTTTTCTTTTTTTGTATTTAGTACGTTTGGGAAATGGATCTTGGTAGATCCATAAATTTGTGTTTTAAGGTGTGACAGTCCTATATAACCGTGGATGTGTGGATCCTTCGAGGGTTCTTGAGGAACATATCTACGAAATTTTTTTGATTCTCACGAATCCTATAAATGAATTTGTTATAATCCATAAATGAGCATGAATCATGAATAATGACATGATAAAAATCACATTATATATTGGGATTATAATCCCTCAGCCTTTGGTTTGGATTTTTTTATTGGTTGAAACCTCGATTATTATTTTGAGGTTGGTTGTTATAGTTGTAATGCGGTCCCCCTTGGCTGGGATTTTGACATCGACTCTAACCTTGGGCATAGTTTTCCTAGAGAAGAGGGAGGTTGAAATCAATTGCATTAATGGAAGGAATAGGGTCATTATTTCTTTTATTCCCCATATTCTCATTGTTATTATTTTTACTACCCATGTTTGAAAAATTAGGTTTTTGGTTGCTCTGTAACACCATTTTTGGTAACACCACAATTTCAATTTAAAAATTTATGACATTGATTATTGTTCACATTGTTTTGATAATTCATGTTGTTTTTTTTGGGAGTTACCAACTTCCCATTAGGGCCATAAGTCTTACACCCACTGTCAATGGTTACTTGATCAATGTGAAGTGCACCTTCTAACACTTCCTCATAACTGTAAAAAGAAAATTCTACACTTCCTCCTTGGTTTCTCAATTGAGTGATTGACGAAGAGATAACATAGTTCCATTTGGTCCATATTAGGTGTGCTTGCAAAAGAGTAGAGGACTTGACACCATCTCTAGATGAAATGTGCAATGGTTTTTTGTTCTTTCTTAATATCAGAAACTCCATGATTCCCATTCACAATAAAATGATCGTGTCAAAGGATTTGATGTATTTGGAAATAATTTTTTTGAAACAAGTGTATGGAAGTCTCTGGGGATTCGAAAGTACCAATCTATTGAGATCCCTTCAAGATTATTTGGGAATACATTAGCTACTACCACATCCTAAGGAAGTAACTATTGTTGCAAATCGTGACACCACCCCGGATGTTGATCAGATTTCTAGTTTGATCATTCTAAGCATCCAGTGTGATTACACAACATTGAATCCTCTTCCCAAGTGTGGGACTTGCAAAAATGGAAGAGGAATCTCCAGATTAGAGGCTGGTTCCTCAACTCCTCTGATCAGCTATTTTACTTGCACAATTGCAGAGGTTTAAACTCCTAATCCTACCCTAAATTCCAAAGGAGACAGAGATAGAGAATGCAGATAAACTAAAACTAATGCTAATAGGTGATGCACCAAAGGAGTTGTAGACACCTGATGCTGCATGAAATACACAATCCATAAGGAAACACAGCACAAAACATGCACAAATGCTCAAAATGTAATGAAAGATCAAGAAAGCAATGATAGATATATGAAAGGATTGAGGGATTTTAATCACAGAACATATATCAACATCTCAGATCCAATACAGTACATTACAGTGATCCAGAGGCAAGAAAAGGTGCTGCATTACATGGAAAGGTAAAATTTCTTCACAAATTCTGCCAAGGAGGAAGAAAAAGGAAGTTACAGAGCTGAAAAGTGTCTCTCCTTTTGCAAAATGAACTCATTCTGGCTTTTACAGTGCAAACCACGACCCCAGGAGAGAGAAACATGGGAAAAAGTGCAAGGGGTTCAACCATTGACCAAAATTCCATCAAAACAGCATGGGTGCCCTGACAGACCCATTCCCTGACATTTTTAACCATGCTGGGAGAGAATGCGAGCCATTCTTCATTAAAAACGGTGGTTGAAACATCATTTCTATCCATGACCACGTGCCAGAGGTGTTTTTCAATTTTCTCTCTCCAAAATCATCAAAATACAAAAATTACCCCAGGAATCTTGTAGATAATTTCACCAGCTTTCCATTGATATAAAGAACATGAAAAACTGAGCTCTGGATCGAAAGATATGGTGATTTGAAGTTTTAGGGAAAAATAGGGCCAAATCGGGTCGGTGGGAAAAAATTCAAATTTTTGCACCTTTTTGGTCATTTGGAAAATTTTCCAAAATTTCCCCATGCTTCACCATTCTAGGTGCCACGTGGCGGCATCTCATTGGCCGTGGACCTTTCAGGGGAAACTTTTCCCAAAAAACTCCGCCGAGCCATAACTTCAAAAATACATGGAGTTAGGAGGAAAAATTTACCTTTCTGGAAAGCTAAGAAAGAGCTCTATCCAATGGTGCCATTTCTAGAAGGTTTTGAGTGCCTGAAAAGCAAAATTTTGTGACTGAAGCACAAGAGAGGGAAGAATGGGAGGAGTTAGCCACAAAATGAGTAGGGGGCACATTTTGGATAACAATTTTGGCGACTCAGAGGGGTCATCTGCCTGTTGGATGAAGTTACCAATTGCCTGAAGCATCCATTGGGCATGGAGTCATGAGTTGTAGCCTATAAACTGATCTAAACTTTGAAAACCTCCTCTCTGAGCCACTTGGAAACCCACTGAAATGGACTGTGCAAGAGCAAAACCAGCACCACAAAAACTATGTACAAAACTAAAAGTCATACATGCTCCAAAATGGAACATGCAGAGTGTGCACAAGCACTTCTTTTACTGAAAGAAAAACTACCTATCCTACTCTAACTAGAAGCAAAAGTGGGCTAAACAAACCCTGCAACTGGTTGGGAGAAATAGCTTCCCTTTCTCAAAAGTTGCAACCATGCAACTGATTTGGCACTGAACATGGCTGATTGGATGAGTGGAAAATCAACAAGAAGTTGGTCTTCTACCCAAATCATCAAGGTGTCAACTGAAAACAAATCCAATACCTCTTTTAGTTGCTCTGCATTTGGATTGAAGAGGTATGATAGCTGATCCTTGGTACTTTGTAGCTCACCCTCATGCTTAGAAGCAAGCATGACTGGTTGTGACTTCTCCTTTGACTCCAATGAAGTCAAATACCTTATTGGGCAAGGTATGATCCGTTTGATATGCCCATAGCTCTGATTTTCAATTCCAAAAATGGAGTCTTCTTGTAGACCTTCTTGGGTGGGTGATGTGGAAGCAATGGTAGGACTTTTCTACCCTTTCTCTTCCTTCATGGCAACATGGAACTCTTCAATAGTGTGCAACTCCTCGTTATTGATTGCAACATCTAATGAAGTTGCTTTTGCATTGTTGTTACCTACTGCAATACATTGTTGGCTTTGGGGCTCCTCCATTGTAGCTTTTGGAAGATCAAATTCTTCCAGCTTTGATTCAAGAGGCATGTTGCAAACTATAGGCTATTGTCCTTGAACTCTTTTGTCCATGGCAGCAAGTTCTTGTTGTTGGAGAACGAATGGTGAAGAAGGAAACATGGTAATTTCAGCTAGCTCTTCATCTAAACATTCTTCTAAGTCTGATGGCAAATCAAACTCTTGAATGTCTTGCTGCAGCAAAGTCTCTCCCTCTTGTATGGTGGCCTCCAAATCTGCATTTTCTTCACCCTGTATAACTTCATTTTCAAACATGAAACTTGTCAATCCAAACTCATCCCAAAAATCAGATTGTTGGAGAGATGAAGTGGGAGAGAAGCATGAAATTTCTTGTGCCTTTTGCTCACAATTTGGACCTATTTTGTTCACCTCCATAATGGCTTCATCAATCAAATCAGCCCCTTCAAATGAAAGCAAAAATGTATCAATAATGCTTCCTTCTTCTATTGTTGTAAAAAATAACTTGACCTCATCCATTTTCTCCTCAAAGATGGGTTTTTGAGATGGTTTTCCTTCCTTCTCAATGGCTGATTTTGCAGTGCAAATTGGATCAGCATTTTCTTTGGGCAAAGTGCCAACATGGACACCCAACTCATCACCAACAAACTGTTGTTTTTCTCACTTCACTACTGTTATAAAATCAGCCTTGTTTTCCACTTGTTCTCCAACTTCAACATCCTCTATTGGTTTCACCATCAAGGGGATTTTTGTAATCCCGAATTTAAGAGCCCAACTCTTCAGACTTTGAATTTCTTCATCCTTGTTTGGCTCTTCTTTCTACTGCTGTTTTCCTTGATTGGCATTCTGATTTTTATCCTCCCAACATGGATTTGGGAATGCAAGAGGAGAAGTGGATTGTAACTCAATTGATTTTGCAATTTTTTGTGGTGGTGGAGGAGGTAGGAACTCTTGTTTCTTTGGAGGGAATGGCTGTTTGGAAGGGAAAAGGATAGAAGAATTGAGATGGGGTGGAAGACTAGGGAATGGAGAAATGGATTCAACACTTGGGACAGTAGATGGAGAGTTTAAAACTTGACACTAGCTTGAGATAAAACAGATTGGGAAAGAAGGAGAGAAGAGGCATGAGATGGTGTGCTTACTTGTTGACAAGGTTGTTGAATACTCCTCTCATACACCTTTATTCCTTCAGTCCACTTTACAAGCAATGGTAGTGTTGTAATCATGAATTCTAGCTTCTCTTGAGGGCTGTAATGCCTTGGAAAAGGTCCCACCCATGGACAAGGTGCTCTACAACCGATTCTAAATGCTTTCATTTGTGTTTGAGCCCTGGATTGCACCATGTTTACCTCCATCTTTTGGATTTGTTCCAACAGATCTGCATTTTCTTTTTGACTTCCCTCACAACCAGCATACCCTTGTGCTTGACATGCTTCATATCCAAACTGACTTTGGCACTGCTGCTCATATGGGTAGACATGCTGATTTTGAATTTGATCAAAATGCTGATTTGGAGGATTTGTAAAACATGTTGGAGGTGTGATATACTGCTGTTGTAAATGTGAATTCCATGATGGAAATGAAGTCATGATTGCACAACTTCATGGAATGGAAAAGAATGAAAATGATGGAAAGAAGAATGGATGGAAATGAATGGAAAACAGGTTTGCAACTTAGAGAATGAGTTTTTTACCAGATGGAGTCACCAGATGTGCTTTTGAAAGTTCCTCCAAAAGGTTGAATCTTTAATAGGAACACACCAACCTGTCAAAGATAAAGTGGAAGACCTATAAGGTCCCACCGGTGCCAAAACTGTTGTTGCAAATCAGCAGCACCCCCTGGATGTTGATCAAATTTCTAGTTTGATCATTCTAAGCATCTAGTGTGATTGCACAACATTGAATCCTCTTCCCAAGTGTGGGACTTGCAAAAATGGAAGAGGAATCTCCAGATTAGAGGTTGGTTCCTCAACTCCTCTGATCAGATATTTTACTTGCACAATTGCAGAGGTTTAAACTCCTAATCCTACCCTAAATTCCAAAGGAGACAGAGATAGAGAATGCAGATAAACTAAAACTAATGCTAATAGGTGATGCACCAAAGGAGTTGTAGACACCTGATGCTGCATGAAATACACAATCCATAAGGAAACACAACACAAAACATGCACAAATGCTCAAAATGTAATGAAAGATCAAGAAAGCAATGATAGATATATGAAAGGATTGAGGGATTTTAATCACAGAACATATATCAACATCTCAGATCCAATACAATACATTACAGTGATCCAGAGGCAAGAAAAGGTGTTGCATTACATGGAAAGCTAAAATTTCTTCACAAATTCTTCGAAGGAGGAAGAAAAAGGAAGTTCTGAGCTGAAAAGTGTCTCTCCTTTTGCAAAATGAACTCATTCTGGCTTTTACAGTGCAAACCACGACCCCAGGAGAGAGAAACATGGGAAAAAGTGCAAGGGATTCAACCATTGACCAAAATTCCATCAAAACAGCATGGGTGCCCTGACAGACCTATTCCCTGACATTTTTAACCATGCTAGGAGAGAATGCTAGCCATTCTTCATTAAAAACGGTGGTTGAAACATCATTTCTATCCATGACCACGTGCCAGAGGTGTTTTTCAATTTTCTCTCTCAAAATCCATCAAAATACAAAAATTACCCTGGAATCTTGTAGATAATTTTACCAGCTTTCCATTGATATAAAGAACATGAAAAACCGAGCTCTGGATCGAAAGATATGGTGATTTGAAGTTTTAGGGCAAAACAGGGCCAAATCGGGTCGGTGGGAAAAAAATTTGAATTTTTGCACCTTTTTGGTCATTTGGAAATTTTTCCAAAATTTCCTCGCACTCCACCACTCTAGGTGCCATGTGGCGGCATCTCATTGGCCGCGGGCCTTTCAGGGGAAACTTTTCCCAAAAAACTCCGCCGAGCCATAACTTCAAAAATACATGGAGTTAGGAGGAAAACTTTACCTTTCTGGAAAGCTGAGAAAGAGCTCTATCCAATGGTGCCATTTCTAAAGGTTTTGAGTTCCCAAAAAAGAAAAATTTTGTGACTGAAGCACAAGAGAGGGAAGAATGGGAGGAGTTAGCCACAAAATGAGCAGGGGGCACATTTTGGATAACAATAACTCCCTAATAGTAATGGTTTAGGCCTTAATATGAGCATTAATATCCCCCTCTCCTTTAAATTTAGGAAGATCAGGAAATGGATGTGGAAGCATGACACCTCATATAGTGAAATCAAGGGGTTCTTTCAAATATTCGACATAAGTGCCCATTGCGTAGGATTATACCATTAAAGTTCATTGATGAAAGGGAGGATGAGGAATAGTTTTATAGGTTGTTATATAAGAATTAGCTAGGGAATATGGAGTTCCTTGATATTGTGTGAATGGGTTAGGGAACGTATATGCATTTGGTTCTGGTGAGTTCAAATATATATGCATGTAAGGAGTGGTAGTTCTGTGGAATTTAGTCATGGGTATTGGGGTTGAAAGTTACATTATTGGGCTCAAAGCATGTGGAAATACATTTATAACCATTCCTTGTGTGGGGTAAGCATACGATGGGTGAGGATTCATCCCTAGTGTACAAGATCCTATGCGAAGATCACATTGGTTAGAATTCACTAGATATCCTTGTTGTGATGTTTATTGCATTGGTTAAGTATTCGTACATGGGGTATAACTTTGATTATTAGCATGATAATTAGTATTTTTCCCAATTAAGTGTGTTGGTTATGAGGTTTGGGAATTATCCAATTCTCTAATCCTTCATACTAATGTGGAGATGACATCATTTGGTGAAGGTTGAGGCCCTTGTTTGGGTATGTGTTGCGTGTTGTTTGGTAGAGAGGGCATGTGATACCCTTTTATAAATAAAAATTCTCATTGCCTCCCCCTTTTGTATGGGATTCCCTATGTACTCAAATTCCCGAGGTCATGGCAAGACAAATGAAATGTGGAAAATTATGTGGGAATGGGATAGGTGTAGGTGGAAAATGTGGAATAGATGGAGAAGATAATAAATCAAGCTTCTAAGGTTGAGATAAATACAATCAATAAAATTCCAAGTAATGAAGTTATTTTTTAATGATAGCAAAATCTCGTCTAGCCATTGTGGGAATGATGCTACAGATTAAGGATAATTATCATGTCTAATCTTCAATCTATGTTCATTAGACCAAAAATACCTCAACCTAGTTGTTGGAATCATGGAAATTGTTAGTTCATCTCTAAATACTCCTCTCTAGAGTGATTCATACAAGAACGATAATGAATAATGTGAAGAGAAAACTAAGGTTTTGGGTGTCTGACTTAATTTTCCTTGTCAACCCAAAATAGCTCAAATACCATCAATTATTTGTTAAGGGCGTATAGCTAGCTAATGATCTGAAGGGGAAAATGAGTAGATCAGAAAACTAATGCTTGTAAATCCAAATCTATGTCTCCTATATATCTATCTATGCACATTGGATGGATGATTGGATCAAATATTATCCTACAAGATTGGGTTGGACTAGGAATGCTCATGTGAGAACACAAACTCATCGGTGAAGGATAAAAGGTTGGGAAACTAGTCAAAATGGGCGAAGGACTATGAAATAGTACTTTAAGCCTCTAATAACTAAGTTTGTTATTTTGTTTCAATTTTATAAACTACTCTAAACTTCTAATTTTAAATAAACAATGTAAAAGGAACCTAATTTAAATAAAAGAAAAAAATCCCTTTTAATTAATTACATCACCTTTACTATTATTTAAATAAAATAAGCAAATCTACTTATTCTAATTATCTTTTTATGTTTTTAACTAATCTTTTTGAATAAAAGAAAATAATTAAAGAAATTCAATTCCTAATTTTTTTGTGTTTTCATAAATAATTAAAAGAAATAAATAACTACCTCTATAGACACATGAAATTAAAAGAAATAAAATCTATGATTATTTCTAAATTAAAATAAATCTATGGTTGCTTTTAAAATTAAAATAAATCTAAAACATGGATTAACCAGGTGTAGTTTTTCCTCTGTTGCAAGCTTTTGTGTCATTAAAACTATAATGGGAAAGTTATTGGGAAGATATTATCTATTAAAGAAATGATTTCTTCTAACCAAATTCTAACTCAGTTCCTCGAAAGATAAATCTTCTCATAATCAAATTTTCTTCTTTACCGTATAACCTTCCCCAACAAAATTTCTTTTAAATCAAACAAAGAAAATAATAATGAAGAAATAAAATATGAATATTTCTACTTCTTCCTCTTACGAATTTTCCATACATATCCAAAAGGATAAGACAGAAGAGGATATCAATGGAAGAAGTATTTTGAAAACTAAAACACATAGGAGCTAATGATATATTCCCCTTCTAATTAATTTGAATACACACTTCTACTTACAATAAAAAATTATTATATTAAAACTTCAAAGAAATGAATGAGGCTTCAACATGGTTACTACAAGAAATTGGTAGATTTTTCTAGAGATGTGGTGCATCTGATGTCTCCTTAGCTTCAATTCTCTTCCAATGTATGAATTCCAATTGATCCAGGAAGGAAAAATGGTGAATGATAGCAAGAAAATCAAGAAACTAAATTTGGTTATATTTTTGCAAAGAAGATGATTACAATGTGAGCAAAAATGAAGAAGATAGTAGAGAAATGTTTATCTATGTAACCCCTCTCCAAATTATGGTAGAATAACACTTAACAAAAATTATCATATTCCCAACCCATGATACGAATGAAAATATTATTTTTATAAATTTTTAGAGGAGATGTCAAGAACACATGTCTATTAAGAAACAAAGTGACTGGATTGAGGAGGAAAAATCAATATAGTATATTTAGTAAACGAGGAAGTAGAGTTCAAGACCAATCCAAAAATCCTAAAATTAGCTAATTTGACCCAGAAATGTGAGAGAAAATCATGCGGAAATCAAAATACATGATCAAAAATTTGTGTTTTAATTTTGTGTTAGAAGGTGTCATGACCACCTTATTGCTAAAGGGGTGGTTGCGTAACCGCCACTAGTATGCAAGGAAAACAAGGCTAGAAAGTATTTTAAAAGTCAAATGAATATTTTAACTCAAAGTAGGAGACTGAACTAAGCTACAAAGGGAGTGGGAAGGAGAGAGAAATTAATATGGATCTCATCTTTACCTTGGAAGGGGCTTTGTCATCATCAGAGACGTGTCACATTTTCCATATTGCACCATGTAATTTTTGGGTGCATATAGGGCCCCTTGTTGCTTATTTCTCAAGTTATATTCATTTTCTTGAGCTACTACTACATTAATGAATGACTTAATATCCTCCACTGAATGGATTCCCTCATCATTTTATTTATTTATCATAATTTAAAGTTATTAAGTATTCAATGTCATGATTAGGAAGCACAAAATCTTGAGTCATATTAATTTTAGAATTAACTTCAATGAAATAATACCATACCTTACCCAAAAATGTCTAAAATTAATCCACAATCTTGGTACATATGAGGTTTGTGGAGGTATTTCCACCTTCAAGGTCTATTATCTCTTAAAACATCAATGCATCATCAAATTCCTGATTAAATCCAGAATCCTTAGTATCTTTTACCAAGGCCACTTTTTCACAAGGAGCATGAGGCAAGATTCATTGTTCACACCACTTAATGAGGGAGCTTCATCTTTGTTGACATCCTAGAACGTACAAGATCACAGACACCTTTAGTGTCTCTAAAATCCTATTACCAATCATCCCAACCCATAGGCATATTTCCTTTTTCATCCCCTCAAATATGAGGTCAATGTAAATTTTTATTCTAATTCCGAGAGCCCATTTAAATTCCCTTTTTCTACTCTAGCTAACTTATAAGATATCTCTTTAACATCATTGGCTAAAGTATTCGCTGTCTCTACTAAAATGGATGGTTTATCATTTTGTTACTTTTTAGGGTTATCCAACTTGATTCCTTATCTTTTTGGATGTTTACCAAGATTTTTATATTATAATTATTTTTTATGTCCATGGAAAAAAATTCCCAAGATTAACAGAGGCCTTATATCTTAAGTAATAAGCTACATATTTATTAAAGCATCACAATATTTTATTACACAAGACTCATTACTCATAATAAGAGTGGATGGAAGTATCATCAATGTCTTATGCAACCCTATATTGATGTTTTAGGATTCTTATTGATATTCTCAAATTCGGACAAAAGAAATATAAAGATATATTATATCACCATATTGAATTCTAAATGCATTCATCATATCCTCCTAAGAGTCAATACTCCCACAAGGTAATGCATTAAACCATTCTCTATCATCTTCTTCAAGAGTATGCATAGATACCTTCAAGTAAACATCCTCATACTTAATCTCACAATTTTCGATGATATTTTGAAAGGATATAAGGTGATGTTCTCCATAAATAGCATTGTTACCTTGAAACTTGGGTACTCACTTTCTCACTTCAATGGAGACCTCATTAGGGTATCAAGACATTTCCCTAAAGTTAATATGTATGAAAATTTGGACTCTGAAAGGTGGATGTGGAGGAGGATGATCCATATTGTGGTCAACTAGATTCACAAGAAGAGGATTAACTTGGTTTTGAATGATTGGTTTGTGAACCAAGGGGTAGGGTTAGTGTTATGGAAATTTCTCAAAGGAGTATCCCCAAGACCAAGTTTCATGTCTTATACTATAAGCCAATGGGTGGGTTCTTAATAGATTTTAGCAGATTTAGGAATAGATTCTTGAAAAACAAGGAATGAAGTCGGTAAATCAGGCTACTTGATTCAGAATTGTCGATGACCTAGAATAATCAGAAATCAAAGGGGAATCACCAATATTGGAGGATTGAATATCCTTACCTTTTATTACTTGACCATTCATTGGTTTCTAAACATGATTTCTTTTTCTATGCAACACATTCAACTCAGGAAGAATTATGTTAGTAGGGTTTTATCTAAAGGATTATCTAAATCCTTCAAGATTTACAAATGTGAACCCACCAAAAATTTGTAGTGAAAAATTGTAGCGTGGGTAAAACCCATAACTCAAAACAGAGTTACCACTAGATTTTTCACTCTATAAAATATAATTCACCATGAAAATACACTAGATCATAATCCAATACTACAAAAACTGATAAAACCTCCTTAAAATGTTGAGTGAATAAAATAATGAATGTAAAAAATTAAAAAACCAGGTAAGTGTTAAATATTTAAACATCTCTTAAACCCTAGCAATAGTCTTACAAGTGAAATAAGATAAATGATCCCTAGTAATGGCACCGAGGCGTGTTGGTTCCTAGTTTTACACCTTAGATAATTGGATGTAATTCAAAGAAGGAATAGTAGGAAGGATGTTAGATGCTTGAAATGTGACATTTGTAGCCGAGGGACATATATAACATTATTTCATGTCCAAGTCTTGGAAATTACTAATATATACATACAAAGGGTGTGGCTAGTATCCTATTACATTTGGATATTCCTGGATAGGGAGAGAGGACCCGGATTGTAGCTAGATGGGGAAAGGATACTATCATTCAATATCAACTACAATTACTGGAAAATCAATCCAAATAAAGTATAGCCACAAATGCAATTCTCACTCAAGAGATTTTTCACACATATATTGCACATACTTAACATCGAGACACAAGCTACTAAAGATAAATTAGATGTGATTATGAACATCATTCGAAGGATGTTGTTGACAACATGGAACTAAATGACATTTTTTATTTTTAGCTTTCAAAATCAGGAGAAATCTCACTTCAAATATGAAAAGGAAATATGGCTAGCGAGAAAACACATGTAACATATACAAGGGAAGTATAATTTGTATGGGTAGAACAAGATGGTATAATGGAAATTATATGAAAAGGGAGGATGGGGATCTAATGGGGAGAAACAAAATGTTCATTATTTCGTTATGGTACTTCTACAATGCATGAGACCTAGAATTTAAAACAACAAAAAATTTGAAGGTTATTTGCATTCATGGATATCCAATTTGTGCAAACACTACCATGTAATCTCTAAAACCTTAACATAAACACATGTGATTAAAACTTCATGAATTTATTGTACCAAATTTATAAATCCTCGGATACCTTTGAAGGCGAAAATATTCACTCCCATATTTCCATTACATAAAGGAATTTAATAACTGAAACAAATATTGACAAGTAGCACTCTCAAAAAACATTCATTCAATAACCTTTGTCTAATACAATGCTCTAAAATTTGTATCTTTGTATTCCATTGATCTAATAGATACAAAATTACAACAAAAACAAAGTATACTTCTTTATTAAATCTCTATTTATATTTTTAAATACCATACTTATACATGGAAAATTAGTTCCGTGTATTTAATTGACAAGGGAGACATGTAAACCACTCTCAATGCATGTTAGTGACTGTATAAGATGCAATCACCCTAGCTAGAACCTAAAATTATAACCCCTAAAGTTAAAACACACTTTCACTTATATATAAAATTTTCAAAAGGGAATATACCCAACTACCCTATAGAATATTGAAAACAACATATGCGTCGAGTTGTGGTCCCCAATCTGTAATCCAGATGGGAGAGGTGCCCAAATTGAAAAGGAATCCATTTTCATTTACTTGGATGGAGTGGTTTTACATCATGATTAACTTGTGGAGGATTGTAGAATATTCTTTTCCTTTGTGAACAAACTCCTTATCTTCTTATACAACATTCATTATTCAATGTACACTTCAGAAAGAGTTGGTTACATATTATAGTCAAATCATTTTGATTCTCATTTCAAAAGAATGGATAGAATAAACAATAAACAAGGGGATAAAGAATAAGGAATTTCAAGGGGAAGGGTCAAGGTTCACTTATTTTCCCTTCAGCTCTTCCTCTAGCTTATTTATGTAAACATCAAACCTTTCAAACATTCCCAAAATGGGGTCCTCTTATTTTTGAAACTCATTAGAAATAGCCTTATTATTTTTAATCTTCTCGGCCCATTTTTATATGTATCCTTCCAAATGAATGAATTTTTTTATAGAAAAATAATCAAAATCCTTAGGAGGATCTAACTCTCCTATAATAGTTTGTTGAAGAATCACTATCAACCTATCTACATTTTCAAATCATGGGATACATACGGAGCATCCTTTCAATTTTTTATTTTGTGGTATCCACATACTCCCCTTCCTTTTCTCTTATATCTTGGATCTTGTTTATACATCCCTCCAAGGTTTTAATTCTTAATTTGATGCCTCCTCTATACTCATATTATCATTCTCTATAATTGGAGGAGATTATTCTTTATTTCTCCACTTCTTCATCTCCCAAGTCTTTTACGGCCTCAATTCTAGGTAGCAGACCCATTCCAATAGTCAATATTTGTCTGATACTTGTCAATCAAATTTTTTCCTACCTCAATTTGTTCAACCTAATTATAATAATCAATGAATTCCTTTATGACCTTACTACCCCTTTTAACTAGTTCTTCCTCCTACTTTTTAGTTACCTATCCCCTATATATTAAATCCTCAACATTCTTCATTACTTATGAGGTAAAGGTCATGGTTATTTCTTGGCTAGCTAGAGGAGCTTGCACCCATTTTTGTACATAGGTTGATAAAATATCAACCTTCTCTTTCAGCTACTTCTTAATATCTTTATCCTTGTCAATTTTTTGGAAGAGACCACCAACTACCATGATAACATCATGCTTTAGGACCTCATTAATCTGCTTTCCTATTGGTATCTTAGTAACTTGGTAATCTGAAGGGAAGCCTCATCCCTTAATACATCATTTTTGGGGTAGTTACCTCCACAAACATTTCACCTTGATCCCATACCATTGTTCTTCAAAATATTGTATATTTTTTTAGGGACTTTGATGGATTTAAGGAGATGATGATTTGAATTCCAGCTTCCTCTAATTGCACCTTCACTTTTCTCTTCCTTGGGAGGGCTACTCCTAAACAAATTTTAGCTAAAATTTTCCTTCTCCTATCTCTTTTTTCTAGGGAACACTTGGCATAATTATCTTCTCTTAGGGTGCAAGGACAGTGAGACTAGAGACCTCAATTTGTGCTTCTAGTTGATCGAAGACTTGAAAGAGTGTACTTCTGCTCCTCATTATTTTTCCCATAAGTAATTTACCTCTTCTTTCGTCATGGTTGAAGATGGTCGAGTATTTTTATTTATAAGCTATGTAATTTCAACCTCTTCTTCTTTGGATGGATAAGGATCCTTAGTTAGCGAAAATTTTGGATCCTCTTGAGTTGAAATATCCTTGTCCATTTTTCCTAAAGTTAGTTGTGTAGACATCATGATCTTTAGATGCTCATCCTTGACTGATGGAACATCCTTAACATTTGATTGTTCAACTTCACTTTTAGAAAATTCATTTTCAATGGTATTTTCTACCTCACCACTTACATCATTATTTGTGGTAGGTACTTCACGTGATTCTGGTCACCTTCCTTTTCCCCAACTGATGTGTCTTGTATAGTCTCTTGGGGATGGTCATCTCCAACATATTGATCCAAGCTATGTAACTAATTAGTGAATGTTTTCTCAAATGATGGGTATAGAGTTTCCTTATTTTCATCTACCGAGGTGGCATGCATCGATATTATTCAATAGGCTCATTAGCAAGATTCTCTTGAATAGGTACATTGGCAAGCACCTCATGTTGTACAAGATGTGGGATAGTAAGTACTAAATCTTTAACTTGAGGGGTTACAACAGGTGTTGAGCCTTATGAGGTGGTTGTATGATAGAAAATCAACACGTGACCTTATTCACACTCAACCTCTTGAGGTCATGCCCAGACAGGGGTGTGGAATTGAAATGGAAGTGAAAGTGATAACGGTGATCAATCTAATTAGGAAACCTTATGTCTTTGATACGCAATACTAGAATCTATGAATCTAAGGCAAAGAATGCTCTCCTAACCTGAATGGGTGTGATGGTACGATCTGATATGATAGCTACTCGGAGACTCCAATCGATGTCTAGTTCTACCAAGATTCTATTGATTTGTTGTGGAATACATGGAAAGTAACCTGCAGGTGCCTTGTATGGGTTTCTAGACAAGGTCATGGAAGTGAAGACAAGAGGTGTAGTGGATCTACAGGGAATAAGGGTGATTTTTGGTCTTGTCCAAAATTCTTAGCCTAATCGGCTGCTATGTTCAACAATGAAGGTTGTGTAATAATATCAGGTGGAAGTAGTGAATATGTGAATACCAATGTGTGTAAACTAGTGTCAATATCTAGCCGACTAGTAGGATTTTTGGGTTGCAGGACATGTGGATCACAACTAAAGACTCGTTGAGGTTGAGGCCCTTATATGGTCATGCATGCAATAAAACCTTATTTCCAAGAGTGCTCTAAAAGTTGTAGGCTTGATTAGCAGTGATATTCAGTGTATCTAATTGTCCTATTTTCTCAGTGTATGTTATAGGTGTGCGTAAGACTGTTAAACGTGAAGTTGTGGCAATGTTAGTTATTAGCTCTTGCACATTGGGTTGTGGGACCAGGGGATCACAGCTATAAGTATTTTCCTATTTTGGACTGTTTATGGTCATGCAAGATGAATTGATTTGCTTTCAGTAAATAAACTATCTATCAAAGGAAATCTAACCTATGTTTTTGGTGTTTTCTCAATATATCAAAACAAAGCAGTAAAACAAGCTAATCTATGGAAAGTAAATGTTTTTGTTCTTTTCTAACTTTTTGGACAATGCATCTAAACTAATTAACAAATTAAATATAAATAATTAGCCATATGTAGCTAACTATTTATGCAGATGTGTGAATCTAAATCTAAAAATCTATTCTAATTCAATCAAAATCCTTCCAACCCTACCTCAGAAGTGAAGAACAAATCATAACCCTAACAGAGCTATTGTTCCCCACAACTTCCTTGGTAATGTTGAAGAGAAAACTTCCTATTGATTTGATCTACTTGAGATTATCTAGCTAATTGGAATGAACTATTTCTCTACTCTATTTGATATGCAATTGAAATTAACAATTCGTAATTGAAAATTTGATAAACAAAGAAAACAAATACACAAATCCAACCTCGAAGAGCAAGAAAATTAGAAAATCCAAGTAGTATCAAAAAGTATCTATCCCCTCATTTATTTCCTTTCTTTATCTAAGTGTTCATGTGAGTCCAAGGGATTAGGAATGCAAAGAACATCAACAAGAGGATGGCGCTTGAGAAATAAAGCAGCTTGAAGTAATTTGGATGCAATGCAAGTAGAAGAGAGATAGCACAAGATATCTAAGCTTGGCTATGCAATTCCTAGCGAGATTATGGCAACAAAACAATACAAGATACACAAAATTCTCAAGCCCTTTTCTTGAATACAAGCATGGAATATATAGGAATGGAGGCTAGGAGGTTACTTCATGCACAAGGAAAGAAGAGGTAGTTCCAACTAATTAAATCTTATTTAAAATAGGAGCAAGGAGAACCAAGAAAACAAAGCTATTTTTAGCCAATTTGGCTCACGGATGCGTTCTAAAAGAAAACTTAAGTGAATCGTCACATGTCGAAACACACATGAAGAATCTAGAAAAGTTGGATGGACCGTCATCCCGTGTAGGGTGGTGGTTTTAGGACCGCTACCCTGCTTGGGTGATGGTTTGAGAACCGCCACCCAGGAAGGGTGGCGGTCCTAGCACTGAAGGCCAAAACAAGCACAGAAAGAGGTGGGGAGATGGAAAAATGCATGGAAAAGTTAAGTAAGGCCATCTAGGCTACAAATATACACGGCGAATGGTTTTGAAGCTCTAACACCTTCTTGAAAGGATTTTCAATCATCATTGGGGATTCTTGTAACTATTTTCTCAACAATGTAGCACGTGTAATTTTGGGTGCGTACATATTGTTCCCTCGAGAAGTGTCTTAGCCATGAAAAGGTGTAAAATGTAGAGTCCAAGTATGGCATTCTTGAAATGGGGAGTTAGAAGCTATACCTAACACACACCCATGTGTCAAAATGTTGTCATCGAAGCTCCCGCTTCTATAAGAAGAAGAAGAGAATGAAGTCCATATAGATAAAATATCAAAGAATAAACACTAAATCAAAATAACAAGAGGACTTACCATTTGCATGGGGATGTAGAAATATACCGTGCCAATGCTCCAACCCCGTAAACAAATACACTCAAAAAGATTTTAAAATTATATATATATATATATATATATATATAAACTCATTTTTCAACTCATTTGTGCATTATTGATTTGGTGAATTTAGATCTCTGGACCCACGTTGATCAAGCTTCGACGTGAATACAACCAAAATGACACATTGCGAGATAGTGATCATGGCTCCACAAGTGGGAGATCGACCGATGCATTCTCAAGTTAGTTATTTCCTCTTTTATATTTTTGTGCCCAAGATGTTAAAATGTTGAAAAGTTCACCTAGGGGGACATTTTAAGATTTTCTTATTTTTAAATGAGTCCTCGAGGGGGTGCCCATAGGGCATTCTTTCTTTTGATTGAAAAATGTCATTTTCATCATTTTTGAGAATTTTTAGGTTAAGGGAACGCTTTGGGAATAGGTCGAACCACCACCCAAATCATGGAACTGTCACCATGCACCGGGATGTGGTTCTAAACATAATGTCTAAAATGTACCTTAACTTGAATTTGTTTGCATTTTCAATAGTTTGCTATATTTTTTATGAGCTTATCATGTGATGTACATTACTAACTTTCTCTTTTCTCATATTTTGGTGAATGTAGAAGAAGGAGGAGTATATTAGATGGAGTTGAGAGAGGGAACTTGATTGGCTCCTTGGTATCCTAGATCAGCTAACACAGGATGAGACGGATCTTCTTTAGAGGGCCGATATTTGGATGATTGCATGGGTTTCCCATGTTTCTCCTACTAGTCACATTCTATGTGACTTATTTTCCTATTGGGATGCGGCCGGAACACTTTCTCGATTCCCAAGTGTTCGTGGTGAGTGGACTATCACCTTAGAGTATGTATATCATATTCTTGGTCTCCCGATACTTCGGAGGAGACCGACATTGTAGATAGCGGGGTCCAAGGTTGTGATGACGTAGTGGGACACATATGTGGGAGACATCATTGTCTCATCCGCTCAAATAAGGTAATGAAGGTTTGGTCCATTGCCACTACTCCTATTCCTATCCTTCGAGAGCCATCATGGGTATCATGTCCTCGAGAATGATCGGGAACAATGGAGGAGATACAATCTTATACTATTGGGGCCCCATCATTTCCTAGATTGAGAGTCATGGCCATAAGTATGCATGGGGGTGGATATTCTAGGGACTACCTACCATGATCTGTACAAGGTAGTCAGATTGTAGGGACAATCATTGAGCCACCCCACTCTTGTTATGAGTTTGGTTTACGAGCATTTCATCCCCTATGGCAGGGGATTATTAGTGTCAGATCTAGGGGTTGTTCGGGAAGCTAGATGGATAGGTATTTTAGTGCTCTAGACACCACACCAGCCAGTGGATTCTTTTACCACTGCAGACATGGTCACTACACCCTACTAGGGCATGGCAGGATATGGGGAGTGGAGGTGACCACCATAGTGGCTTTCTCTTTGATAGGTCAGCTAGTTGATAGAGCAAGGAGACTTGAGGTCCACCCATTTGATCGGGTTCCCTAGCAGTTTGGACTTCCATACATTTATGTGCTCCTTCTTGTCGCTCTAGTTTATAGGACCATTCAGGAGGCCCGGAAGGGTCCTAGAGGGGATCCCGGTATGATAGCAGTCATTCGGGTGTGCCTATTGCAGTTAGGAATATTTTCCGTGCTCGGTGGGTAGGTGGTGCCTCGAGCACCTTTACTAAGGATTTCGACTGCTCCCGATCATAGTGCGGAGGAGGATTAGCCGATTGATTTGGAATCTGACTCTAAGGAGGATATGGGAGATGATACAGAGGGGGAGTCTATCAGATAGGATACCAAGGAGGAGGATGAGGGGACAAACCCTTCGGAGGGAGAAGAGAGTGACCCTAAGTGGTATGACACTTAGGAGATCCTAAGAGCAGCGTGTGAGGAGGCAAGTGCAGAGAGAGAGACACTGGTCTCAGAGGAGACACTTAGAGAGGATGATGAGTCTGTGATTGGACAACATCATGCCTCTAGATTTGGTGAGGCTCCACATCCACCAAAGCAAAGACCTACGATGTAGTAGCCACTAATCCTAGATGTATTCCCGGATACCCGAGTATGTTTGATACTCCTTTCTTAATTTTTTCTATTGATTTTTGTATGTTAGCTTAGCAATCTCCTTTTGACTTCCATTCCGTAATTTTCTAGCTCATTATATCTCTTTTTTTTTTCTTTTACGTAGCATCTCCACACGAGTGGTGAGAACTCATTCATCAGTGTGCTTGGACTCCCTATTGATCCCTCGGGAAGACCTAGGTCGAGTTGAATGTGGATTCAAGACAACCCTTAGCCATTGGGTGACATACCGATGTGTTCACTCATGTCCTGAAGGCTGAGGAGATAGTGACCTCCCTTCATACCTAGATAACTTGATATGAGACTACCGAGCACACTGATGAGGTGGAGCCACTCTCAAAGAGAGGCTACGGGAATTGAGCATCACCATGAGCAATCACACCATTCACCATTCTTAGTGTTGTCGCATCCGTAGCAGGAGCCATAGACGCGTTCGTGCACCATATGAGGGATCCCACAGGGATTGACAGGCCATTGGGCCTTTATTGTTTTGAGACCGTTTTTTCTCATATGATTATTTTTTGTATCTTTAGGGCTCATTGTGAGCATTTTAACCATGACTAGTGCATGATGACATTGTATACTAACTTGACCTACCCCGATATATATAGACTCTATTTTTGGTTCAAGATTCTATTGTATCTGAGTTGACTCGCTTTTGGCTTATCTCTCTATGTGTACTCTATATGTTTAGAATTTTTACTTTTATATGATTTTCAAACGTATTCAATGGATGTGAAATGATAACAGAATGATTTATTTTTTTGTTTCATATCATTTTATATATGATGATGCAAACACAATGTGATGTCTGAATTTTAGTTTCCTTAAGCAACCTTTGATACCTCATATTTTCTTGGCAAAATAAGGTGACAAAATTATATGATAATAAGAATGAACCTTTCCCACTCCTAGCTCCATGCAACCAATAGGATGCAAGGGCTCATCACCGAGAGTTGGAAAGGGAAAAAGCTATGAAATATTTTGAATGGTAATGATGAGGAAAGACAATGGTTTGACAGGACCAAATTGAGACACTACAACCTCACCCTACTCAAGTTACCTCATAGCTTAGAATGTGAATTTATTTGTAGTTTATCTAGACTTGGATCCGTAGATGGCTACTTGGCTAAAAAAATATGGGTTTGGGGTTTTAAGATCTTTTGGAATTTTGGAAATCTAACTCACTTTGTTTTTTATTTCATAACTCACAACATTTGGGTGAATTATTTGTAACTTTCAAGTTTATCAATGAGACCCCCTAATCCTTGCCCCATACTACCGGAAGAAGCATGGACTCATCACCAAGGACATAGAATAAGTGAGTAAGGTCATTTCTCTCCTTTCCCAACCCTACATCACTAGTAGGAGATGCAGGCTCAACACCGAGATTGGTAGGGCAAAGAAATGTGTAAAATAAAAAAATTGTCGATTTTCATTTGACTTACTTATCTCGACAAAATGTTTAGTATGTTCTTATTTCCAAATATATTTTCACAGGATAGATGTGACACCATGAAGCTTCTAGAACAGAATATAGGAAAAGACACCTAACTTAGAAAGAAACTATAAGCGAGAACCAAATATGCGAGGCCTTGGTATGATCATGGTCAAAAATTTGTCTTATCTTTCTTGAACTGATGAGATGATTCAAAAATAATTGATTATACTATGAATGTTTGAAGAGATATGATCTAAATGTTTTTCCAATGTTTTCATAAGTTTTTAGGAGTTTCCATAAGAATAAATCCCTTGATCATGAATTTTACAAAATGAACAGCGTATGAAAATACAATGCGGATGCAATAATGTACATATGAAAATGTTGGTGGATCATGTGTAGTACCTCTTTAGGTGAAGAGAGTTCACAAATTCACTATACTCTTCATCTTCTAGTGTACATAGGTGAAATACCCCATTTTTATAGTCTTCTACTACTCAATATGGACCTAACCACCCATATGTGAATTTCCTTCCCTTGCTAGTCTTTTTGTCTATCTAGATATCGAGTCTTAATACCAAATCTCCTTCGTATATCTCACATTCGTAAACCTTATTATTGTATTTCTAATCCATGCAGTTAGCGTAAATGTTTTGCCATTGTTCAACATTCAGTCTAACCTTATCGAGACTTTCTAACTGGGAGAGTCATGTTTCTCGATAACCCTCCTCCCCTAGGATCCCATGTAGTGAAATATGGAGAATAGGTATTTCAACTTCGAGTGGCAGAACCGCATCAGCACCAAACACTAAAGAAAATATGGTTTCCCCCATTGGTGTTCTAGCCAACGTTCGAGAGGCCAACAAGGCTAGAAAAATCTTTAGGTTTGAATCTCATTTATTCTCCTTAACGGTTTTTAGAAGGATGGCCTTTAGTTTTGAGAAGGATGGCCTTTAACGTCTAATTTGTATCCTCAATTTTTCCATTAGCTTGAGGATAGTAGAGAGAAGTTGTGTGATAACTTATCTTGAACTTTGTACACAACTCATGCACATCGTCATTTTTGAAATACGTTCCATTATTAGAAATAATGACTTATGGCACCACGTACCTACAAATGATCTAGTTTAGGATGAACTTAGCGATTACAAAGCCAGGTAAGGTAGTAAGGGTCATGGCTTCTACCCACTTGGTAAATTATTTTGTGGTCGTGATTATGAAGTTATGGCCATCCATTAAGGAGGGAGAGAATTTCCCTATCAAATCTAGGCCCCACGTGGAAAAGGGCCATGGGGTTGGGATTGGTTGCAAAGATTGTGCCAGTATGTGGATCTCATGGGAGACCTCTTAACATTTGTCACATCTTCACATAAACTCTCTTCGTCATGTTATGGAGTGGGCCGTATATCCCATCTAAATTATTTTCCGAGCAGTGGCATGGTCACCAAAGTGACCTCCACATACCCCGTTATGTGATTCGTAAAGAATCTTTTTGATTCCTCTACATCAACACATCTAAACAACATTCCATCAAAGGCTCTATGGTAGAGAACTTGCTTGAAAATAATGTACTTAATGGATATGACACATAACCGCCTCCTTTACTGCAATGTTTCCCCCTCTAGGTATGTATGATCCATAATGAAGTTGACAATGTCGATGTACCAAGGACATGTGGAGATTGGGGGCCTAGTTTTGACAAAGTACACAGACTCATCCAAAAATTCTAAATCTACTAAATTACCTCCATCCAATGTATTTTTGGCCAACCAGTCTACAATGATTTGTCCCTTAACGGATTTTTTATTTACAAATGTTAGTTCAAACTCGACCATTAGTGCTATAAAACACCCTACCTTTTTAAACAAGGATCCTTGTATGAGGAATGTTTGCAAGTGGTCTATCTTAACAATAACCCTTATTTCTTGATTGATCATATAATGCCTTAAACGCTTTGTTGTAAAAATTATGGCAAGGAATTCCTTTTCTACCTGTGTGTAGCATGTCTCATAATCAAGTAACATCCGACTAATGAAGTAAACTGCATGTTCTCATTTATCATCATCCTCTTGAGCCAACATATAGGCTAGAAAAACATTTGTAGCTCATGAATACAAGATCAAAGGGTGATATGATCTAGGTGGCATTAACATGGGAGGGGACAACAGAATCGTTTAACTTCCTCAAAGGCCTCGTTGCATTCTTCCATCCAATCAATGCTATAATCCTTTTTCAACAAATTGTTGATTGGATGAATAGCAAAGGTCAAGTCAAGGATGAACCTTCGGATTGCACCAAGTTTCTGAGAAAAGATCTAATACCAAACTCATCTGATGGTGGAACCATTTCTAATACAGCCTGGATTTTAGCCGGTCAACATCAAACCCTCGTGAAGATATAATGTAACCTAGAATCTTGTCTCCTATTACGCCAAATACACATTTCTCTGGATTTAATGTGACGTCGTACTCAATTAAGCACAAAAGGATAATTTGAAGCACCTCTGGGTGATCACGGTGCTTCTTGGCCGTGGCCAATAGGTCATCTATGTAGGATTCCACAATCTTATCAATAAGATCATAGAATATGTATGTCATTGCTCATTGGTATTTAGTGACAGCATTCTTAAGACCGAATGGCATGATAGCATAATATTTTGTTCCGCAAGGAGTTATAAACATAGTTTTAGCTTAATCCTCTTTGGAGATTTTGATTTGATTATATCTTGAAAATCCATCCATGAGAGACAAAAATTCAAATCCACTGTTGCATCAACAATAACATCAATGGATGGTAATGGGAAATCATCTTTGGGGAAAGCTTTGTTAATGTCCCAAAAGTATATGCAAATACAGATCTTTCCATTCTTTTTTAGGATGGGGACGATATTAGATACCCATTGTGAGTAATCGAATGGCTTGATGAATCCTAACTAGAGAAGTTTCATTACTTCTTCTTTCACCATGAGGGCCACTTTTATCTTCATAGGTCTTGACTTCTACTTAATTGGTTTAACATATAGCTTGGTGACAAGATTTTGAATTGCGATGTGCGGTCAATCCCCATCATTTCCTTATAATTAAATGTGAATTATTTTCTTGATCAGCTGTTATGTTCAATAATGAAATTTTTGTAATAATATCGCGTGGAAGTTGTGAAGAGATGAATACCAATGTGCGTAAACTAGTGTCAATATCTAGCTGATTAGCGAGGCCCATTGGGTTACGTGACTGTGGATCAAGACCAGAGACTCGTTAAGGCTAGTCCCTTGTATGGTCATGCATGCAATCAAACCTTATTTCCAGGATCAATCCAAAATTCATAGGTTTGATTAACAGTGATATTAAGTGTATCTAACTATCCTATTTTCTCAGCATATGTTGCAGGTGTGTGTAAGATTGTTAAACATGAACTTGTGTCAATGTCAATTATTAGCTCTAGCCCGTTGGGTTGTGGGACCAAGAGATCAAAATTGTAAGTCTTTTCTTGTTTTGGACCTTTAATGGTCATGCAAGATGAATTTATTTTCTTTCAGTAAATAAACTATCTATCAAAGGAAATATAACCTATGTTTTTGGTGTTTTCTCAATAGATTGGAACAAAGCGGTAAAATAAGCTAATCTATGAAAATTAATTTTTTTGTTCTTTTCTAACTTTTTAGACAATGCATCTAATCTAATAAATAAATAAATAAAAAAATTAGCCGATGTAGCTAACTATTTGTGCGGATGTGTAAATCTAAATCAAAAAAACTATTCTAATTCAATCAAAATCCTTCCAACCCTACCTCGAAGTGAAGAAAAAATCATAACCCTAACACAAACTATTGTTCACCATAGCTTCCCTAGTAATGTTGAAGAGAAGACTTCCTATTGATTTGATCTACTTGAGATTATCTAGCTAATTAGAATTAACTCTTTCTCTACTCTATTTGATATGTAATTGAAATTAACAATTAGTAATTGACAATTTGATAAACAAAGAAAAAAATACACAACTCCAACCTGGAAGAGCAAGAACCTTGGTAAATCTAGTAATATCGTATCTATCCCTAAATTATTTCCTTTATTTATTTGAGTGTTCATGTGAGTCCAAGGGATTGGGAATGCAAAGAACAGCAACAAGAGGATGACGTTTGAGCAATAGCAGCTTGGACGCAATCTAGATGCAATGCAAGTAGAAGAGAGATGGCAAAAGAGATCTGAGCTTGGTTATTCAATTCCTAGCGACATTATGGCAGAAAAAAAATACAAGATACACAAAATTCTCAGGCCCTTTACTTGAATACAAGCATGGAATATATAGGAATGGAGGCTAAGAGGTTACTTCATGCACAAGGCAAGAAGAGGTAGTTCTAAATAATTAAATCTTATTTAAAATAGAAGGAGAAAGGAGAACCAAGAAAACAAATCTATTTTTAGCCAATTTTGCTCACGGATGCATTCTAAAAGAAAACTTAAGTGAATCTTTGCATGTCAAAACATACATGAAGAATCTGGAAAAAGCGGGTAGGACCACCACCACCACATGCGGGGCAGCAATGCTGGTACTAAAGCCCAAAACAAGTACAAAAAGAGGAAAGGAGATGTAAAAATGTGTGAAAAGGTTAAGTAAGGCCATCTAGGCTACACATATACACTACGAATGGGTTTTGGAGCTTGAACACATTCTTAAAAGGATTTTGAATCACCATTGGGGATTCTTGTAACCGTTTTTCTGACAATGTAGCATGTGTAATTTTGGGTGTGTACATATTTCCCCATCATAGAATCATCTTAGCCATGAAAAAGCATAAAACCTAGAGTCTAAGTATGGCATTCCCAAAATGGGGAGTTAGAATCTATACCTGACACGCCCGTGTGTCAAAACATCACCGTCCAAGCTCCCACTTTTTGTAAGAAGAAGAGAATCAAGTACAGATAGATAAAACATCGAAGAATAAACACTAAACCAAAACAACAAGAGGACTTACCATTTTCACGAGGATGTAGAAATATACCTACACCAATGCTCCACCACTGTAAACACACACTCAAAATGGGTTTAAAATATTATATATATATATATATCAAAACAAACTCATTTTTCAATTCATTTGTGCATTTTTGATTTGGTGAATTTGGAGCTCTGGACCCACGTTGACCCTTTCTGATGTGAATACACCAAAACAACCATTCCAAGATAGTGATCATGCCTCCATGAGTGGGAGATTGACTGGCACATTCTCAGGTTAGTTATTTCCTCTTTTGTCTTTTTGTGCCCTAGATGTTAAAATGTTGAAAAGTTCACCTAGGGGGACATTTTCAAATTTTCTTGTTTTAAATGAGTCCTTAGGGGGTGCCCATAGGGCATTCTTTCATTTCGTTGAAAAATGTCATTTTTTTCATCTTTCAAAGCATTTTTAGGGTTAAGGGAACGTTTTGGGAAATCAGGTCAAGACCGCCACCCAAGACAGGGCGGCGGTCCTAGAACCGCTACCCTACACTAGGCAGTGGTTCTAAACAGAATGTCTAAAATGTACCTTAACTTGATTTTTTTGCATTTTCAATATTTTTCTATGTTTTGATGAGCTTATCATGTGATGTACATTGCTAACTTTCTATTTTCTCATTTTTGTGAATGCGAAGAAGGAGGAGTATATTAGATGGAGCCGGGAGAGGGAGTGCAATTGAATCCTTGGTATCTTGGATCAGGTGACACAAGATGAGATGGATCTTCTTGAGAGGGCCGATATTTGAAGGATTACACAGGCTCCCTATGTTGATCCTACTAGTCACATTCTATGTGACTTATTTTCCAATTGGGATGCAAATCGGAACACTTTCCAATTCCTAGGTGTCCAGGGGTGAGTGGACTATCACCTTAGAGGATGTATACCATATTCTTGGGCTCCTGATACTTGGGAGGAGACTGACATTGTAGACAGTGGGGTTTAGTTCTATGATGATCTAGTGGGCCACATATATGGGAGACACCATTTCATCATCTAGCTCGAAGAAGGGAATTAAGGTTTGGTCCATTGCCACTACTCCTATTCCTATCCTTCGGAGAGCCATCATGGGTATCATGTCTTTGAGACTGATCAGGGACAATGGAGGAGATTAAATCTTATACTATTGGGCCCCCATCATTTCACGATCGATATCCGTGCTGTAAGTATGTATGGGGAAGATATTCTAGGGACTACCTACCATGATTTGTACAAGGTAATCAGATTGTAGGGACAGGTTGTTGAGCCACCGCACTCTTGTTATGATCGAGAGAGGGAGTTTGATTGGATCCCTGTATCCTAGATCAGGTGACACATGATGAGACAGATCTTCTTCAAAGGGCCAATATTTGGAGGATTGTAAAGTTCCCCACATTTCTCTTATTAGTCACATTCTATGTGACTTATTTTCCTATTAGGATGCAAACCGAAACACTTTCGATTCCTGGTGTTCGGGGTGACTTGACTATCACCTTAGAAGATGTATACCATATTCTTTGGATCCCGATACTTGGGAGGAGATTGACATTGGATACATTGGGGTCTAGTGCCATGATGACATAATAGCCTCACCGTGAGAGTGGCTCTACCTCACCGGGTTCTCGGTAATCTCTTATCCACTACTTGGGTATGAAGGGAGGTCATTATCTCTGCCACCTTCCAGACAGGATCGAACACATCAAGCATGTCATCCAAATGGCTAAGGGCTGTCCCGATTCCATAGTCAAGTCAGCTCGGTCTTCCCTAAAGGGATCAATAGGTTTTCCACACACACCGAAAAATGATTTCTTGCCACTCATGTGTGTAGACACTGCAGAAAATAACAAAAAAGAGAGATATAATGAGCTAGAAAATCACAGAACACAAGTCAAAAGGAGAATGCTAAGCTAACATATAAAAATCAATAGACAAAATCAAGAAAGGAGTATCAAACATAATCTGGTCTTTGAGCATCCATGTGGGATCAGTGGTTATTCTGCTGCAGTGCTACTAGTGGTTGTGGAGCCTCACCGAATCTAGAGGCATGACATTGTCCAATATCGACTCATTTTCCTCTCCAAGTGTCTCCTCTGAGACCAGTGTCTCTCTCTATGCTCTCCACTTCGCATGTTGTTCTCGAGTATCTCTTGAGTGTCATGCCACTCAGGGTCACTTTCTACTCCCTCTTAAGGGGTTTTCCCCTCATCCTCCTCCCCAGTCTCCTCTCTAAAAACTCCCCCTCTGTATCATCTCTCGCATCCTCCTCGCATTCGATTCTAAATCAATCATCTCATCCTCCTCCCCACTATGAGTAGGAGATTTTACAATCCTAAGTAAAGGTGCTCAAGGGGAACCAGCTTCCTGTCGAGCCCAGACCATACGCCTAACTACAATAGGCACATCTAGAACAACCGTTGTCCAACCAGGATCCCCTCTTGGACCCTTCTAGGCCTCTTGAAAGGTCCTATAAACTAGAGCGATGGGAAGGAGAACATAAATGTATGGAAGGCCAAAATATTGGGGGACCCGATCAAATGGGTGGACCTCAAGTCTCCCTGATCTATTAACCAGTTGACCTATAGAAGAGCAAGCCACTATGGTAGTCACCTCCACTCCCCATATCCTTTCCATATCCCGTACAGTGTAGTGACCATGTCTACAATGGTAAGAGAAGCCACTAGCCGGTGTGGTTTCCAGAGCACTTACATACCTATCCATGTAGCTTCTTGAATAGCCCCTAGATCTGACACTAGTACTCCCCTACCACAGGGGATGAAACACTTGTAAACCTAACTCATAACAAGAGTGGGGTGGCTCAATGACTGTCCTTGCAATATGACTACCCTGTATAAATCATGGTAGGTAGTCCACATAATATCTACCCCCATGCATACTTACGGCCATGACTCTCGATCTATGCAATGATGGGGGTCCAACAGTATAAGAGTGTATCTCCTCCCTTGTCCTTGATTAGTCTCGAGGACAGGATACCCATGATGGCTCTCATTGTTGCAAAGAACAAAAACAACAAGATTATTTTGTGATGTTTTTGATGAGCTTATCATGTGATGTACATTACTTGTTATTTTCTCATTTTTTGTGAATACAAAAGAAGGATGAGTATATTAGATGGATTCGGGACAAGGAGTGTGATTGGCTCCCTAGTATCCTTGATCAACTAACATAAGATGAAATGGATCTTCTTCAGAGGGTTAGTATTTGGAGGATTACATGGGTTCCCCATTTTTCTCCTACTAGTCACAATCTATGTGAATTATTTTCCTATTGGGATGCATAGCGGAACACTTTCTGATTCCCAGGTGTTCGGGGTGAGTGGACTATCACCTTAGAGGATGTATATTATATTCTTGGGCTCCCATTGGGAGGAGACTAACATTGGATAAAACAGGGTCTAGATCCATGATGATGCAATGGACCACATATATGGGAGATGTCATTATCTCATCTAACTCGAAATCCTCACATGATAAGAAGAATGAACCTATCCCAATACTAGCTCCACGTAACTAGTAGGATGAGAGGGCTCATCATCAAGATACAGAAAAGGCATAACTTATGAAATTTGTTGAATGGTAATGATGAGGGAAAGACAATGGTTTGATAGGACCAAATTGAGACACTACAACCTCACCCTACTCAAGTTACCTCATAGCTTAGAATGTGAATTTCTTTTTAGTTTATCTAGACTTGGATCTATAGATGGCTACTTGGTTGAAAAAATTTGGGTTTGGGGTTTTAAGCTCTTTTGGAATTTTGGACATCTAACTCACTTTGTTTTTTATTTCAAAACTCACAATATTTGGGTGAATTATTTGTAACTTTCAAGTTTATCAATGAGACACCCTACTCCTTGCCCCATGCTACCAGGAGGAAACATGGGCTCATCACCAAGGATAGGGAATATGAGAGTAAGGAAATTTCTCTCATTTTCTAACCCTACCTCACTAGTAGGAGATGGAGGCTCAACATCAAAGGTTAGTAGGGCAAAGAAATGTGTAAAATAAAAAAAAAATTGTGGATTTTCATTTGACTTACTTATCTAGACAAAATGTTTAGTATGTTCTTATTTCCAAAGATATTTTCATGGGATAGATGTGACACCATGAAGCTTCTACAAAAGACTATAGGAAAAGACACCTAACTTAGATAGAAACTATAAGTAGAACCAATTATGCAAGCCTTGGTATGATCACGGTCAAAACTTTGTCTTATCTTACTTGAACTGATGAGATGATTCACAAATAATTGATGATACTATGAAGATTTGAAGAGATATGATCTGAATGTTTTGCCAATGTTTTCAAAAATTTTAGGAGTTTCCATAAGAATAAATCCCTTGATCACAAATTTTACAAAATGAACAAGTGTATGAAAATGCAATGCGAGATGCGGTAATGTACATATGAAAATGTTGATGGATCATGTGTAGTACCTCTTTCGGTGAAGATATTTCATGGATTCACTAAACTCCTCACCTTCTAGTGTACATAGGTGAAATGCCCCATTTTTGTAGGTGAAATGTACCTAGGTCTGAATTTCCTTCCCTTACTGGTCTTTTTTTCTACCCCACTATCAAGTCTTAATACCAAATATCCTTCGTAGATCTCATTTTTGTAAACCTTCTTATTCTATTTCCTATCCATCTTGTCAACAAAAATTTTTGCCATTATTCAACATTCGGTCCTAACCTTTTCAAGAATTTCTAACTAGCGAGGCATGGTTCTCGATAACCCTCCTCCACCAAGATCCCATGTAGTGAAATACGGAGACTAGGTATTTCAACTTCAAGAGGTAAAATTTCCTCACTGCCAAACACTAAAGAAAAGGGGGTTTCCCCCATTGGTGTTCTAACCAATTGTTTGGTAGTCCCAGAGAAGGCCGTAAAAGTGTTAGGTGCCAATCTCATTTATCCTCCTTAATGGTTTTGAGAAGGATGGCCTTCAACATCTCATTTGTAGCCTCAGCTTATCCATTAGCCTGAGGATAGTAGAGAGAAGCCATGTGATGACTTATCTTGAACTTTGTACACAACTCACACACCTCTTCATTTTTGAAAGATATGTCATTATCAGAAATAATGACTTGTGGCACCACATACCTACAAATGATCTAGTTCAGGATGAACTTAGCAATTATAGATCCAGGTACGGTGGTAAGGGGCATGGCTTCTACCCACTTGGTAAAGTATTTTGTGGCTGTGATTATGAAGTTATGGCCATTTATTTATGAGGGAGATAATTTCCCTATCAAATCCAATCCCCATGTGGAAAAGGGATATGGGTTTGCGATTGGTTGTAAAGCTTGTGTTGGTATGTGGATCTCGTGGGAGAAATCTTGACATTTGTGACATCTGTGACAAAATCTACTACATCATGTTCTAGATTGGGCTAAATGTAGCCCATCCAATGTATTTTCCTAGTAGTGGCATGGCCACCAAAGTGACCTCCACATACCCCACTATGTGATTCGTAAACAATATTTTATGATTCCTCTACATCAACACATCTCAACAACATTCCATCAAAGGCTCTATGGTAGAGCACTTGTTCCAAAATAACATACTTAGCGGTGATGGCATGTAACCACCTCCTTTGTTGTGATGTTTCCCCCTCTGGGTATGTATGATCCATAATGAAGTTGACAATGTCGGTGTACCAAGGACATGTAGAGATTGGGGGCCTGGTTTTGACAAAGTACATGCACTCATCGGGAAATTCTAAATCTACTAAATCACCTCCATCTAATGGATTGTTGGCCAACCAGTCTACAATGATTTTTCCCTTAACGGATTTATGATTTACAAATGTTAGTTCAAACTCACCCATTAGTGTTATGAAATGCCCTTCCTTTTTAGACAAGGATCCTTGCATGAGGAATGTTCGCAAGTGGTCTGTCTTAACAATAACCCTTGTTTCTTGATTAAAATATAATGCCTTAAACACTTTCTTGCAAAACCTATGACAAGGCATTTATTTTTCTTCCCGTGTGTAGCGTGTCTCATAATCAAGTAACGTCTAACTAATGAAGTAAACTCGCATTGTTTCATCTAATTCTTAGATAGTTTCTTTGAAGCGTTAATGAAATAGATAAGGTAACGGGCATATGAGGAATACCTATTCAAATGTTGGTTGATGGGTTATTGTGCGCGTATGACTTTTGAATCCATAGTTGATCGTGAGAGCTTCCTTTTGGCTAGGAGGAACTACCTGTAATGCAAAGTAAGACCACTAGAAGGAATTAAACAATATGGGCAGTGAACTACCTAGCTTATGCTAGATTCAAGAAGTGTGATACTTCCTAGATGGCTATCAGTCCACTATTTTAAACAATTTAATGTTGTAAACAAAGTAAATCCTATTGTTATTTAAAATTATTTAGGTATCTCACTTAAAACACAATAAGAAATAGATCTAATCTAACAGGCTAAGCTAGAATAGAATCCAAAGGTCAAATGATTGGTTCTAGGTTCTACGGTTTGTGAGAGGTCTCGGGTAGATCACGGGTGAATGAGGGTGAAATGAAATTATGTGGGTAGGTCTTTGTTCTAGGATTTGGGTAAATACAGAGACCAGTGTTGGTCACAGGTGACTGATGACGGTCGGTGTAAACGGTGCTTGCATTCTTGTGAGATCTGGAAATATCACAGAACAAGTTGTGGTCTCCTTTGTGATTACACAAAGGACTTTGGTGGGTTGAGATGAGGTATTGGGTGACTTTGTAGTAGGCTTTGGTGAGGTTTTAATGGGTATATGGAGGTGAAAATGTCGGAGAAGGTCAATAGGGGGCAAGATAAACAATGGATGATAAAATGATGATGAAATGAAATAAACTAGGAAAGTATGATGTTATACTTACTTGGATTCCGTTCCTGAATGCTTGTGTGTGAGGGATGGGGGTGCTAATGAGGGGTTTGAAGGTTGCAAGTGATCACCAACTGAAAGAAATATTTTTCATGGGCTGCATGTACACTCCTCTTTGCTTGGATGGATCAGATCATGGTTGGGATGGTTATGCAGGAGAAGATGCTCAATCTCCTTCCTTGCATGTGAGTTTTTTGCTAGAATTTTCTCTCTGAAGATGCGTTATCTCTTTGAGATGTGTTCTTTCTCATCAACCTTCTCCCAATCTTTTTCCAACCTTGATAATATGGTTTTTACGGGTTAAAAGGGGTAACCGACAAAGGTCTGACTTAACCAAAGATGGTTAGAGGTAACCGACGTCGGTCAAGGTGGGATTTCCTAGGTTTACTAAACTAGGGAGATCCTCCTGATTTCCTTGGATATCATGCCGTTATCCCATGGATTAGACTGGGAGCTTCTTGTGAGCATGCAAGATGTGGTTAGAGAGAATGTAGGCATTGATTTTCAAGTTTTAGGTAATTCTTAGTTAGTTATGGTAACTTACTAAGAATAGGTCTTAGGTTGAGTTGGCTTGGTGAGGTGTCTAAGTGAAGTGTATGTGTGGATATTATTTAAATTAAGATATTTAAATAATAAATATAGTGAAGGTAATAAATTAATTTAATTAGATTAATTAAATTAATATTAGTGGGGTGAAGGGGGTCATGGCTAGGTAAATGTAATAAAGGGTACTTATTGGTCAATCTATGAACAGGAGTGTGACCTAATTTTAGTGTCTACATTTTTCCCCTTTTTTTGTTTAGCTTGTATTGGTAAGAAACGCTAACAAAAATAAGATGTGGTTGCCCCATGTGTGGGTGAAGGTGATCCCCCTCAAACCAGGAACTGATGAGGTAGCAGGCTGAAGTGGTGAGTGGTTTGATAAAAGGTAAATGTGGGGAAAAGGTAAGTGGGTACAGGGAAAAGGGTGAAAGGTCTACTTGGGAAATCTAGGGTATAGGCCAAGGTCAAAGGTAGCAATAGTCAAACGCACGCACATGTATAAACTATAGCACGCTATTGGGTTGAAGAGCAGGAAAACTCTACATCATCTAAGGTTGATAGGTTTATCCAAACAAGGTTGAAGTGAATCCAGGTATCCAAGGTATAGGATATGGTCAAGAAACACAATGTAGGTTAGGTGTAGGAATGTTTAGGTATGTTCTGTACACCAAAGGTAGGGTCAAGATAAATGGTCACAACAATAGGCTAGGTAAGGTCATTAGGTCAATCAACACAGGTAATAGTGCCATAAGGTATAGCGAACACATGAGGTAAAAGGTCACTAGCGATGGTCCAGGTCTAAATATCTAGGTCACGGCATAGGTAAGGCCAAGGTAGGGGTAAAAGAATAAGAAGTCCCCAAAGGAGGAAAAATGGAGGTAGGAAGTGACGAGGTCAGGAAAGGTAAGGTAATGGGTCGGGTAAAGGAGCAAGGTAAAGGATGGGGTAAAATGGAAAAGTAAGGGCAATGTGTAGGTGAGGGTGACCGATGGTGGTCATGGATAACTGATCACATCAATATACATGGATCGAGTCGAGGTTAGGTTAGGCATGGATAGAGTTAGGTTTGGTTAGGCATGGATTGATTCAGGTTTTAGTTAGGCATGGTTGAGTTGAAATTAGGTTTAGTTATGATTCATTATTTTGGTGATGAATGATACTATAGGTCATATGTGAGATTTGGTATAATCTATCCATAGTGATGATAGAGAGATGGTAGCTATAATAAATGTATGTTGTGGTAAGAAACTTGTTATGTATGTGGCTTAATTTCCAATTTTTTCATAAAAGGGGAACTAAGTGAAATGTGATGTAAATGGTGAATTAGGCACGGTTAATGAATTTTTTTAGGGTAGAAAATGGTGAGCTAACCTTAAAAGGCCCCATGCCCTCGGAGTATTACCTAAAAGGTAAGTGTCGAGGTCCAAGTCTGTATAAGGTAATCAAAACATAAACAAAGATGGTTAAAAGATAAGAGGGGGAAATAAAGCCACTGATTGGGTAGGATCATACCGAGAGTAGATCATACCTTGGAGGGGGTGATGAAAATAAGACCCAAAAAGCATTGCACAATTGAATTTTCTATGATAAAGGTAGTCACAGATCACCAAATGTCCAAATTCCAAGATGTCCTTGAGGAAATTGAGGAATGAGAGTGGAAATGGTAAGGAGGGTGAAAGGTAGTTAATTTTATATGTTTTGAGTAAGCAGGGCCTGCAGGCAAGGGGTTCTAGGTCACGGTGGTCAAGTCCATGACTACAAAGTTTTTTTTTTGATAGAATAATCAATGCGGGAAGTCTATATTAGATAATGAATATGGTACTCCTTTAGGTCTTTTTGAAGCTGATCGATGTGGAAGCTTTGGTTTTTTTTTTTTTAAAGCTTCACATAGCAGTGTCCTTCGAGGGAGAGCGATCTATTTATAACAGCAATTTTGTCGAGAGGAAGATGTCCTTTTGAGGGAGTCATCTTTTTATTATAAGTTTGACTCAAGGAATTTGGTCCCATGTGAGGTCTTTGAAATCATGGACAAGACCAAGGTGGAGAATAGGACTCTTGTTCAAAAGGAAAGTTGTAACAACCATGGGATCTCATCTAAAGGTAAATCAAAAGTATCCATGAGAATCATGTTATGTGCGATACTGTCGTACACATATTCAAGAGAAGATAACAAATGATGGGTACTCACATGATTCTTGTTTAATCATTAGGCAGGTGTATGGAGTGGGTAGCACTCAAGGGACAAGCTTGGAAAGAGACGAAGGGTGAGGTAGGATGACAAGTCAACAATAGAATGGTCGAAGATGCAATGCGTTAAGGGGCTCAGGTTCGGGTTTACCATCAAGTGAAGATAAACGATAGGCACCTGATCCATAGGTATGAGTTATGATGTATGGTCCAAGCCAATTAGGAGAAAAATTTCCCCGTTTAATTTTTCTACTTTGGTTACGTGTTGATTTTCTTTCAAGACAAGGTCACCAACTTGGAAGGTTCATTCATGAACATGTTTGTCATAAGCACGTTTGATATGTTGTTGGTAAACTTGAAGGTGATCCAGAGCGTTAAGACGACGTTCATCTAATAACTCTAGTTGTGCTAAGTGGTCCTAACAAAATTCATCATCAGTAAGCATGTCATGGAGAGAAATGTAGAGTGAGGGGATCTGGACTTTGAGAGGCATAACAACCTCAGTACTATAGACCAGAGAAAATGGTGTGGTTGTAGTGGAAGTGCGAATACTAGTGCAAGATGCCCACAGGGATAAAAGGAATATGCTTATGCCAATCCTTCCCAAAGATTTTGAACCACTTTCATGAGAATTTTTTGAGGGTTTTGTTAGTGGATTCAGCTTGGCCTTTGGTTTGTGGGTAATAAGGTGATGAGAAACTAAGCTGAATGCCGAAGGCGTTGCCGAGTTTTTGCCATGTTTTGTTTTTTTCAATTGTTTTCCATTGTCAATGATGAGGTGATGAGGACACCAAAGCGTAAAAATGATGTGATGGTTAATGAACTCCCATATTTTCTCAACTTTTGTGGAGATGAGTGGTATGGCTTCCACCGATTTTGTGTAGTATTCGGTAGCAGTTATGATCCATTGATGGCGTTGGGAAGAATGGGGATTGATTTCTCTGACAAGATCCAAACCCCATTGAGAGAAGGGTCAAAGGACATGAGCAACTTTGTAAGGCATGAATGGGTGTATGATGAAGGTTGGAATGTTGTTGAAATTTTACACAACGTTTGACATAGTCGCAACAATCATGGTTAATTGGTCGGTCGGTAATAGCCTAGGTGAAGAATACGCTTAGCAACAACAAGGCCACTAAAGTGAACTTCACATATGCCATCATGAACCTCCTTAATAGTATAAGGAATTTCAGAACTTGTGAGGAATCATAAGAGAATACCATAAAATTTGTGCTTATAGAGGAGTCCCCCTAATGATGAAACGAGAGACCTTTTTAAGGAAGGTGCATTGTCTGCTACATGTGAGATCGGGAGGTAAGTTTTGAGAGATAAAGGTATTCAAAGTATTGTTTATACCAAAGGTCATTCAGTCTAGGGTGTCGGTTCGATCGAGTAAACATCATGAGATAAATAAGAAGGTGAATGGAGGTGTTGTATGGTGACAAACATTTTTGAATTGGCGGGGAAGCGGGTATTTGCGAAGCTAAGTAGGCCATGGTATCAGCAAATTTGTTGGTTGAACATGTGATAGTTTGAAGGGTGTAACGATCAAAGGTGGTCAAAAGTATATCAACATGTTGTTTATAATTTTGAAGTATCTCTTTATGACATTGGTACATACCATTGACTTGGTTTACGACTAATTATGAATCACCAAAGATGCTTGATTGATTTGACATCTAAGGCATATGCGGCCTAGAGACCTAGTATGAGTGCTTTGTACTTCGGTAATATTTTCAGGTACATTTAAAGTCTATTTTGAAAGACAAAGGCATGGGTTCTCTATCTATAGGAATGAGGATAATACCAGCCCTACCCCATACCGACACTTGGAACCGTTGAAGAAAAGTGTCATTTGATAAGGGGGTTCGTCTAAGGAAAGGGTAGCAATCGACTCATTTGGGAAGTCAAAATTAGAGGGTTGATCCCGGAAATAGGTGCGTCGGCCAATTGGTTGGTGATAGTTTGGCCCTTGATGGACTTTTGATGAATGAATTTGAGGTCAAGATCAAATAAAAGCATAATTCATCATGTGGCATGCTGATTTTGATAAGGTTTGGTGTACATGAAGTGTAAGGGATCGGTGTTGGTCACGACATAGGTTTTGTGGTTGAGTAGGTAATGGTGGAGTTTGGTGGTAATGAAAACTAAGGCTAAGAAAAGTTTTTCTGGATGGTTATATCGGGTTTCATAGTCTTAAAGAGTATGGATTATGTAATAAACCACCTACTCCATGTGTTGTTCATTGCGATGAGCGAGCATGGCTCCTAAGGAATGATTAGTAGCGGATATGTATAGGTAAAAAGGTTGATCATCTTTAGGTGGAATGAGTACAGGTGGTTGGAGAAGGTATTGTTTTAGGGCCTCAAAATATTTGTGACAATCATCATCCCATTTAAAGGAGACATCCTTCCTGAGAAGATGATGAAATGGTTGACACCGATCAGATAATTGTGAAATGAAACAACGAATGGACTGCAATTTACCTTACAGGCTACGAAGTTGGTGAAGGTTAGTAGGTAGAGGCATTTTGAGGATGGCCTTGACTTTAGTAGGGTCAACTTCTATACCATGGAGGGAAACAATAAATCCCAGGAGCTTTCCTGAGAGAACCATGAAGACGCACTTTTTAGGCTAAAGGCAGACACAATATTTAATGAGGCGGTCAAAGATGGTGTTGAGGACGGCGAGGTGCTCGGAGAGACGTTTAGATTTGGCCAAGAGATCATCCACATAATCTTCCAATATGTGATGCATGATATCATGGAAGTTGTAATTCATAGCGCACTGATATGTGGCACCAAAGATTTTTAAGGCCAAAAGGCATGACTCAATAGAAAAAGGTTCCCCAAGGGGTGATGAATGCAGTCTTGTGTTTATCTTCTGGGTAAGAAAAAAATTGGTTATAACCTAAGAAGCCATCCATGAGTGAGAGCATCTCATGACTAGCGGTGAGGTCAACCAGTTGATCAATATCGAGCAAGGAAATTCATCTTTGGGAAGGCTAGGTTGAGGTCACGAGAAGTCCATGTAAATGTGGAGTCCCCCTGTTGCTTTAGTAATAAGCACTATGTTAGAAATCTAATTAGGATAATCAATGGGTAAGATGAAGGAAATGGAAAGAAGGTGCTGAATTTATTCTTTGATGAGAAGAGCAATGCAAGGGTGCATTTTCCTCAGCTTTTGTTTGATAGGTTTGGCATCGGGAATGGTTACATATTGTGGACCACTATGGTGGGGTCAATACCGGGCATGTCTGCATAAGACCAAGTGAAATCATGGTTATGATCTCGGAGAAAAGAAGTGATGGCTTCCTATTCAGCAACATCTAAAGATTGTCTGATCTTTAGGATGTGCGGGTCATCCTGAGTATGAATGTTGATCTCAATAGTCAATTCATTCAACATGGTTTACGTCTCAAAGGGTAATGACCGATGAATATATGAGTCTTCTACACCAAGGTAGGTGAGTATGGATTCATCATCCTGACATTGAATGACATGAATTGTAGGTGTGTCATCATCGATCATCTCAGGATACAGGAATGAAGAGTGGAAGGGGCCTTGCCTTCACATTGATAAGTCAAAGGCCCCAAGGAAATGGTGTTTATGAAAAAAAATTAGGAGGGATAGATTCAGGATCCATCGACTCCGTCGGTGAGGGTGGTGATGAAAGTGGAGCGGGTGAAGGTGGTGATGAAGATGAAGGTGGAGAAGGGCTAGGGTCCTCAATGAGTTCAATGTGGGCCTATTTGGTAGGAGGTTTGGGGAAGCCGATACCACTACGGTCATTATGTTTACAGGTGGTACATGGAATAATGGTATGGTGGCCTTGCTCATAAAATCCAAAACCAAAACCCTTCCACGCACGTAGTGTAGGAAGATGTGCGAGAAATGGTGATTGGTAAGTGATTAGAAATCAGCAGAAAATGGGTGGGTTTGTGATGGTGGTTCAAGTGTGTAAGTGGTAGTATCAAGTCCCTCATATAGGTGAGACTAGTACAAAGATGAGAAGAACCTTAAAGGAGGCATTCTCCTATATGGTGATCATAGCAAGTGAGGGTGTTAGTGAAGGCTTCCATACTCCTATGGAGTAAGGAATGTTTGACACTATATAGACGCAGTACTCCCGAGAGTTAGGTGTTGAAAACCACCTTCCAAGGGATCATTGGTTGGTAAGTAGGTAGCTAGAATAGATGATGTGTCAGAGGTTGATACGGAGGTGGAGTTAATGGATTGGGAAGCTAATGGGTCAGCCATGGAGGTTATAGTAGCGGTAGGAATGGAGGAGGTATGTACAGTGAAAGTAGTGGCTACTCAGACTTGGTAGGTGGAGGTGTAGGTGAAGTGGTAGTGGTTACAGAGGTAGACATCTCTACGGGTATGAGCACATCATTGGGTCGGTAAAGCATGTTGCATGTTTTGAAAGGTGATGGGTCAGCTGGAATGGTATAAGTGTGTCCTTCTTGTTCAAACTTTACACAACGATGCAAATTGGAAGGAGCGTAACCCATGACATGGATCCAAGGTCTACCAAGCAACAAGTTATATTGGAATTCCCCCTCTAAAACATAAAACAATTCTGGAACAGTGCAGGGGCCCACGCGAACATGGAGGATGATAGTGCCTAGTGTGGAGGTGATAGCATCATTGAATGAACACAACATGACCAGATGTTTATGCATGCAATTGTCAGGTATGCACATTTGAGAAAATGCAATGGATGAAATGATGTTGATGCTAGCGCCTCCATCAATCATCACATGGCGTACCCATATGTCATCAATTTAGACAGAGATGAAGAGGGCTGGGTCTGGGTCATCATTTTGGTGTGGCGTGATCTCCTCCTATGAGAAGCTATGGAGGCCACTTGGTGAACAAGATGGGGTGAAGATGAACGTGGTAATTTTTAAGAGAGGCTACATGATGGGGTGTGATAATGGAGGCTACGGGTGTAGGGTCATTGGGTAAAACTTCAATAGATTGAAGAACCATCATGAGATCTTGATGATGTGATTTCGAGGTTTATATGAGGTCGTATAAGGACATTATGAGGGGAGATTGGTGTAATTGTTTGAGCATGGTGTGATGTGTGATGCCATTAGATATGGGTTACGTGGGGCCACGGATATTTATTTTAGGTATAGGTGCAGATGGTATGTTGGGTATAGGATTGGTTGGTAGGTTAGTTTCCTTTTCTTTTCCCTTCTACACACATGTGGTGACGTGTATCATGTTGATTTGAGTGGAGTTGGAAATGGAGAAGGTGTAGGATGAGTGGTATAATCACATGAAGGGAAAAAACCTACTGGAGGAGAAGATCCTTGTGAGGTGAGTTGGGTGCAACGACATTGGGGTGGTGGTGTGGCAAGTTCTCTAATGTGAACCATGTTAATTTCAAATCTTGAGGGTGACTCTAGGAGTGGTGAGGGTGGAGGTTGTGGTTGTTGAGTGGGCAATGTGGGAATGGGTGTCGGTGAAACAGATCCTCGTCAAAAAGGTCATCATCATCAAATTTGGTTTTGGTGGACACAATTGGATGAGGATGGTTTTCAAGGCCTTACAGTTCTCCACATCGTGCCCTGGAACATGATGGTATGCACAAATGTTTGTATCGTCAACCCCTTTTGGCTTGGGTTTGAGGGGGTTGTAAGGTTAGAGTGGCGGTAATGTGATAACAGAAGTCTCGAGGAGGTTGGTTAAAATTTTTGCATAGGACCCTGCTAGTGGATCACAATGGGAAGTGAACATGGGTTTGGGTGTAGGTGTGGTTGATTGTCGAGGAACTATTTTTGGAAGAGTAGGAACGGGTCAAGTTATGGTTTTAGGTGCCAGTGTGGTTTTAGGTATCGATCATGTTTGTTTGGGTAGGAGGGTGTCTCGGTTGTTTTGACTACCTTATTGTGGGGTAGTGGGGTTTTGTTTTTGGGTTGCACCTTCTTGGGTAAAGGTGATGTGGGTGTACGAGGTCTAGAAGGAAAATCATATGGAGGAAGAGGGCGAGTTACCCATAGGGATAACGGGGATGTTGTGAAGGTAGATGATGCGGATTGTGCTTGGGGTGTTAGGGACAATGACTGAAATATAGTGGGTAGTGAAGCAATAGCCGAGAGTATTGGAGGTATTGGTGGTAAAGAGACTGCAGTGCTGGTGTAAGTCATGTTGTGTGTCCGGGTAGGTTAGAGGTTTGTGAGGAAGGAATGGGTTGTTGTGTTATTGGTTTATGGATGGGTGAAAGTTGCTTGACAATGTTGGGCACGAGGTCTTAAGATAGATGGGACAAGTGCGGGTGTGATTAGTGCGGTCGGGGTATGAGTTCAATGAGCTTGTTTCTTTGGTTTGGGTGTCGAGTAGGTGTGGTATTGACGTTGGAGGATGTAGCTAAATCCAGCTTTAATAGGTGGATGAGTATGGCTGGTGGTCCAGGTGACCCTTAAAGTGGTAATAGGTTTAGTTGAGGCGAATATTGTAGGTGTGGGTTTGGGTTTAGATGTAGGTTGGGTTGTGGGTAAGGGTGTGGTTTGAGTGTTAAAAGGTATCGTGGAAGGGGTTGCAATAAAGGTGGTTGTATTTGGTTTTATTGGTTGAAATATGTTTGGGTAGATAGTGGAGGTATCAACAGAGGGATCTCTACATCCGTGTTGAGATGGGCGTAAGAGGCGCCCCCATAGTAAAGCCCTATCCACATAATCTAAATGTTCACCAAACATGAGAATGGCACATCTATAGGTGGAGTTGGTGAAAACATAATGGAAATTCCCATAAAATGTGTCTTAGAGACGGGGAATTGGATAGCTTTAGCTTCCGTAAATGTAAGAGAGCCGAAAGTAGGTCTCAGGATTTTGGGTAGCTAATGGAGAATGCTCACCAAGAGGCAAAGGTATCTCAACTGGGTCTATGATAGGTGGAGGAGATGATGGGAGCTCCTCTATAAATGAAGGAACATATGGGCACTCCTCTGTGGGTGGAGGAGATAATGGGTGCTCCTCTATGGGTGGAGGAGGTACTGGGTGCTCCTCATGTATTGTAGGTAAAGGTTCTCTAAGTGGTAAAGCCAGGGGTGAGATGGTCTCAACGTTAGTGGAAGACCCCTCCGTAGGTGATGAAGGAGATGAAAGGTGGTCCTCTGTTGGTAAAGGAATAGGGGAGGTTAGTTCCAATGTGGAAGGAGGGTTTCGGGTTAGGATCCCCTCTATGGAAGGAATATGGGGTAATTGCGAGGCAACAGGTACCTCATTAAATATAGCATGAACCTCGCAGGTATGGGTATCGTGAGTTGATGTCTCACTAGTTTGATTGGATGAAGGGGCATGGTTGGGAAATGATTTTTTGAATATCTAGATTTTGGTTGGGGGTGGCGTTGGGATTATCCACAGTTAACTCACCTTTCTCAAGAATTTCTTGGACAATATTTTTAAAAGTGATGCAGATGCCGTCACTATGACCCTTTATTCTATGATAGTTATAGAAATCATGTTCTTTATACCATGCGGGCATGGGGCGAAAGCAGGGTCAAAACCAGTGTGTGGTTTTATAGGTGGAAGGGTGATGGCTCTGGCTTTGATAAGCTTTTCTAAGACATAAGAGTAAGGTTCCCCAATTGGGGTATATTTTCTCTGCTCTCATCTAAATTGAAAAGTCTGGACAGTGAGAGATTAGATGAGGGTGTATCCTGATTTGATGGATGAGCTGGGTTGGCCTTGAGTACCACTACATTAGCGGTGCCCTTAGCTTTTGAATAATTGGTTTTTGGTTTGGAAGAAGAAGAGGTATCATTCATCTTGAATGCCGAATTCTTATTGCATAATTGGAATTTCTTCTCTTCGATGGCCTAAATCTCTAACTTTTGTGCCACAGTGAATGCCTCATCAAATGTTTGGAAGGTTTGGACCTACAAGGTCAAGGAGATATGTCTAGCACAAGCCCATGTGAAGAGCTTGATGAGTTCAATTTGTGGTAGTTAGAAGGTAAGTTGATTGATCAGGCTGCACCAGCGAGCAACAAAATCTACGATAGATTCGTCCTCATACTGATGTGTGGAATATAGATCGGTCATGGTAACCATCTTGACGATATTGATAGAGAAATGATCCAAGAATCCTTGGGCTACCTGATTGAATGAGAATATAGAGTGTTTAGGTAACCTGCTATACCAATCTAATGTAGGTCTAGTGAGGGACTGTTGGCTAGATTTTTGCATAGCATCAAACCTACGCATCATGATATAAATCTCCCTCATTTAACCTAGGTGAGGCTCCCATGTTAGATTTGTCAATAAAAATGTGTTATTATCTATCGGGGTTTTACTTTAACCACTTAGTTCATGAACCATAACTAATAAGTTCTCAGCAAGTAAGCGTAAATGCTTAAGAAATGAAGTATTTTATAGAAGAAGGAAGTAAAAGAAATACAGAGAAGAAATGGGGAAGATGTGCATCCCAATTAGTAGATAGCAGAGCTAATTGCATGCACATAGAAGAAACTTAATAGATATGAACACACAAAATTATAAAACAAAGGCAGCTCTAGATCCAGATCTAAAATAACACAAAGTTTATTAAGAGATCTAAGATTAAAAGCAAGAAAAAAAGTACACCATGACGCAAAATTCTCCAAAACCTACTCCTTTGTATTCCTTTGCTCCAAGTTGCTCTTAGGGGTCCAGCACAAAGTCTAGAACACAAGATTACTGCTTACAAATTTTGATCAATTAACCCGAAGGTTCTTCCTCTACTTATAGAATGTAGAGGGGCAATTACAAGTTGGAAGCTTTTAGTTGAACTGGCACATGTGGAAGTTGGAAAGAAACAACTGCAATCTTCCTCCTGGAATTCCTCTTCACTTGACATGTATGATTTGTAACTAAAAATAGAACCTTCTATTTTGCACGTGCCACTTATCTCCAAGTAGTTGACTTCTTCAAGTAATGGTTTTTAAACCAATCACTTAAGTTGTATAATTTAATTGATCGATCAATTACTTTTTTAGAGGAAAGAAGAAAGAAGAGAAAAGCTGACTTTTTCGGAGGAAAGAATAAGGAAGAGGAAAGCTGACTTTGTCCTTTTTCATGTCTGCATGCAGCTGATTCAAACTAGATCTGGAAGCAACTGGATCTAGAAACAAGCTGGAATTGTAAGCAGTTGGAATTGGAAGCAAGCTGGAATTTTTCCTTCACATTTTCTTCTCTTTTATCCTTGAAGCTTTTGCATTTCTTCACATTGTACATGCATCAATGCAATGTTTGCCATGGATAACTCATCATCCTTATTTTTAATTGCATATAAGCAATTAAAAATACTTGAAAGCACTCCAAATGAATGAAAATTCAATGAAGGATTCAAATTGGAAGATGGGAGCATTTGCACAAGATCTTTGAAGGAATTTTCCACGCACTGAATTCTTCATGAGCTGCATTCGAAACAAGAGGATGAAGCCTTTGTGCCAGAAGCTTTTGCAACTATGAGATCTAGATCTGGATCTGCATATGGATTTGCATCCGCATCTACATCTGCATCTAGATATGGATTTGTACCTGCATAACAAATTCTAGCAACTGGGTTGTGGATGGAAAAGTTGTAGCTCAAATAATTCCACTGCTTTTAAACTACACACATGAGTGAAGTTTTTCCTGCACGCATGAGTGAAGTCTTTCCTGCTCTGGATCTATTTATCAATTCAGCAAGAGGTTTCGAGCCTAGATCCGTGTCTCCAATATCTACAAATTTAGAAGTGATGCATGACTCCGTTGTGCTTTCTTTTTCATCTTTCTTCGCCATAGCTTTGTCTATCTTTGTCTAAATAATTCGTTTTCTTCTTATTTAACTGGAATTCTTCAAAACTGGTGCAGATCTAGACAATTATTCAGATTCGGAGGATATATGCAATGTATTGGACATTGATAAAAGCTCCTTTTCCTTTGTAAAGCACTTGTAATGAATTCCTGCAATTTATTCAGACAAAAATGGCCACCGGAGCATGAATAGTGAATTTTAATTGTAAAAATATGTACTTTTCAAGCCTGTTGCCCCCAAAATTGGTGTTTAATTTACACATAAAGAGAGCATGAATCCTTTCAACAACACCTGAGCACCTGTAACACCTATGTAAACAATTATGCAGACAAAGATCAACCTCCTTCAAAGCATGCACAGATCCGGAAGCTTTTAGCCTTGTTGCCACCTTGCCCGAGCAAAACCCTTCTTCAAATGCCTTGTTTCCACCTTGCCTAAGGAAAATCCTTCTCTAATGGGGTTCACTTTTCCTTTTGGCTACAATTCTTTACCCGTGAATCAAATAATTCACTCATATGGCTGCCCATGCTTATATAACCTTCACAATTCTATAACTAATAATTGCCCTAACAATTAAAAGCAATTAATTAATTAAAAATCATGCTCTTCTCTTTTAAAAATAGCATGTTTAAGGACAACCATCCAATAAATTAAATTAATCCAATTTAATCCTTCACACATCACTTCACTTAAGCTTCACAGTGTGCTTTGACCATAGCCACTGAAAATAGGAATTAATATAATCATTTAATACTTTAAAAAGTATTAATTCCTTCTCAAAAGGGGTTGCATTAAATAAATTAAATTTATTTAATTTTGGAATTCTATTTTTAAATTCCTTATGTCCACTTCCCTTTGTTGACTTTTCCACAAGCCTGGGTGCCAAAATTGGGTGAATAAATATTAACAAATATTTATTTAATGCATTATTATTCACCCAAGGTGGGTCGCACTTTTTTGCATAATAGAATTCTATTTTTAAGAATTTCTGACAATGGAATTTTTACCTGCAAGGCAGCCCCAAAATCCCATGATCCACTTAAGTGATTTGACTTTGACAATGGGATTATTTACCCTACAAGGCAAGCAATAAAATCCCATGATTTCACTTAAGTCACTTTTCTTTTATTTCACCATGGGAATTTTTACCTGCAAGCGTGCAATAAATTCCCGTTTGCTCTTTGAATCTAATTTTCCCACTGCAGCTTAAGTGAATTTTCTATCACGGGAAAAAGTACCCTACAAGGTAGGCAATAAAATCCCACCTGCCTGTTGCTTCTATTTTTCCCACTGCAGCTTAAATCCTTTGTTTTCCAAAAATGCGCCCAACCCCACAGGGGCTTTTCTGTGCACGACTTCACTTTTTCCCAGTGAACCAGACCTCCGATGGTGACTTCCTCCGGCATAATGTGCGTATATGTTTTCCAGCTGCTCCAGTCAAAATCGGGCTTACCGTGAAAGGAATTGTTCCAGAGAATTTCACGAAAATGAAACGGGAAAACACAAAAACATGAAAAATTGCCAAAAGTCACAAATAAAGCCCAAAACTTATTCCAAGTTAAAACCCTTATGGTACATAGGAATAATGACATATTCAATCATAAAAGAGTTAAAACGGAGTGCAAATAGCGTCAAACGGGCTCAAAATAATTAAATACAAATTTTCTCATGACAAATCCCGACGACAAAATATAACAATTTTGGGCATCTGGGTATTTGGTGAAAAAGACTAATATGGCTCTTTGGGAATATCTTGATGCAATACAAGAACTTTCAGGCAATAAAAACACAAAACGACCCATTATTTTAAAAGTTGAAAAAAATTGAATAGGGTAGTCACAGATTTCGGGATGAAATCTGGGTACACCAGTTAGCTCCGTCTGTGGACATCTTTTCTCTGTCAGAATGACAAGGGAAAAGATGAGATCCTAGCATCTCTGGTTTTGTATCTTGTCTTTTGGGCAAGGGGTCAGGCAAACAAAAACAACACAACATAAAAACAAAACAAGGAAAAACAAACAAAATTTTATTTATGTACATACGTGTTTTACCTCCTTTCTTCTTCATGAACAACGAGTTCGAGATGGCCGTTGAAAGGCAATGGTAACTCAATTCCATCTCGGTAGGCAAGGAATAAAGTTTCCATTCCGGCATCTCTTTTGATCATGAAGGGCCCTTTCCAGAGTGAATCAAATTTGTCATGCATGCCCTTCGGTTCATATCTCTTGTCCCACCAGAGTACCCAATCTCCGATCTTGAACTTCCTTTCTTTGGCCTTCTTATCAAATACTCTGGGCAAGTCCTTATCAACTTCATCTGGTGGTGGTTCATCCTTTCTTCTTTCTGCGGTGGGTAAGTCTGCATCAACTTCTCTCGTTCCCAGATTTATTTGCTGCATTTTTGAGGAAGAACTATCACCATATTCTTTGTTCTTCTTTAGATACTGATCATGCTTGTTGAAAGTCTTTACTAAGGAAACTAAACCCGTGGGGATTTTGTTACCTTTTGGTTGGACTCTTCCACTATTGTCATCATAACCTGGATCAACTTTTCCTGTGACTATTTGTTGTGGTGGTAATTTACTCCCTTTAACATGCAGACATGCAGATGTTTGTTCAGTGATTCTGGGATGGTAGACCATCTCCACTTTATAGTTTCCTTGTCTGAATATGGATAGTGGTCTATCCGGATTCAATAGTGTAGCTATGACTACCAAAGAATCTGCCTTGGAGTTCTGATTGGTTGGAATAAAGTCGATAGAAAAAGCTACAAAATCCAATGTGGCGTAAAACACTCAATCTTTGTAATGCTCCAACTTATCTCTTTTGACTTGAATTTTCCCTTGAACTTGCTTCACTAGAAGTTCAACATCTCCTTGGACTTTGAGGATTTTTACTCCTTTCTTTTTTATCTTGCTCCATTCCTAGAAGCAATTCTTCATACTCCGACGTATGATTGGTGTTCTCAAACATCACCAGGGAGTATGGAAATATCTCATGATCTGGAGATATTAGTAGAGCACCATTCCTCGATCCAAAAGAACAACATGTGCCTTTAAAATCTAGATTCCAAACCTTTTCTTCTTCTTTTACTGGCTCTGGCTCTGGTCGAAATTCTTGCTCTGTGATGCCTTTATCCATTTCCAAGAAGTAGACCCCACGGTCAGATTCTCGAAAAGAATCGAGATCTAGGATCCTCGATTTTGTGACTATGTACTTGGATTTCTTTTTCGGCTCCACTTATGGTTAAGCCCTTTAATAGGAATATGTGCATAGGACTAATCCATCTTTACTTCTCCTCCCAGCTCTTTGCAGAAGTTTCGCTCAGCAACATCCCATAGGAGATAGGAATATCTGCAACTAGAATTGTCATCTTTAATCTTTTGTCGGAAATGCCACAAAAAACAGCTTGCGTATCTTTGATTTGTCCAATTAAAGAGACTTTTCTCTCTATGGAGTAGCACCTTTTTATGGTCTTCATCATGGTAAGCCCAAGAGCATCTGCAACTTTAGCTGGCATGACATTTTCAAAAGCACCCGAATCTAGAATGCAATTGCTTAACTTGAAACCATTAAGCAATAAGGAGACATAGAAAGGTTCCACCCTGTCAGAAGATGGTGAGGGTTTAACAATTGCAGAGTTGTTTTGTGGAGTATCATTCAAATTAGGAAAAAGGCCTTTTGATGTATTGGATTGTCCTGGTGATTGCACATATTTGACTAGCCTATTTAATTGCTTAGGAAAGGCCTTCAAGTATCCAGTTTCTGACATTTGAACTCTAGTTTTCTTGGCATGATCAATAATGTCAAAAGAAGAAATAGATTCAGATAACTGAGCTTCTTTCTGTGGTTGAGATGAAGAACTCACATTCTTATCTCTAGGAGCCTTATGCCCCTTCTTTGCTCATCTGCTAATGCTTCAGCTTGGCGGGTTTGTGATCTTGTAAGTACTGCATATGTATGACCATGATCATCTTCATGAAGTTTCTCATCGTCATGTTCAAATTTGTAGTTTAGGTAATTAATGTTGGAGTTGCCAGTAGGTCCTATAAAATAATCATCCTCGAGCTGATCAGCGTCAGCTTCCTAGTCTTCTTCATTCATCTCCACATTGTTTCTAGGAGCAGCTTCAATTGCTAATCTTTGGGAACCAGCAATGCGATTCCAGTTGTTGTTGTTGAAATTCCGAGCAGGGGTAGTATTGTTGCCTTGAGCCATTTGAGCCATTTATTTCTTCATCTGCATCATCTCATTTGCTAACTTTTGCAATATTAAATCAGAAGTGGTAGCAGAGGATGAACTTTCACTCTAAAAGTGATGCTCTTTATCTTCCAAACCATGATGAGGTCATCTTTAATTTCAATTGCCATGTTCTAGGCTCGCTAACAAGTCGGCACAGGACGTGCTCTTCGCGAGCTTGATAGCTTACTTCAGGAAACAAAGCATTGATGAAGAACACCTTTTGGTTCTCGTCATTCAGAGAAGTAGAAGTCGGAATTTTGTATAGTAATCTTTAGAAATTTGTAATAAAATCCCGCATGTGCTCATGTGGCTCCTTCTTCAACTGAGTGAGCTGAGTTATCAATGTGTTGGAATCTTCATCTGCCTTGAATATTTTTCAGGAATGCATCCCGCATAGTAGCCCAGTTGGTTATGGTACTAGGAGCTAGCCAGTAGAACCATTCTCCAGCCAAGTCCTGTAGAGTCTCTATGAAGAGCCGGACAGATACATCTTCATGTTCGATCGTAAAGCACTCCACAGGATATGAAAAACGCAGCCAAGTGGTCATTTGGATTCTGCTTGCCATCTCCAAAGAATTTTGGAAAATTATTTCTCGTCCCTTTAGGTAGATCATGCATAGGAGTCAGATTCAAAGGTCCAAAGGCTGCACCCCATGGAACAGGCACTGCAGGGGCAAGTGGTTGATTTTGCATCATGAAAGGAGCACGTCTTCTTTGAGAATAGACTTGATGAATAATTCCAGCTGTCGGAATATACTGAAGATGATCCGGATCTAGATGTGTTTGCACTCTTCTTCCTAGTGAAAGACTAGATCTGCAGCTTCTAACTTGAGGAGGATGATTGAAATTGAATTGCTCCTGTAGTCTGAAGAAATGATCAGTCCTTCCTTGCGCCTTCACGGATCGGGTGAATGGACATTTAGCCAGGTTGAGATTTGTATGGAAAACACTCTGATCTTCAATAGATAAGCTTTGATTTGCAAAGATAGTTGTTCCCAATGAGTCGCTTAAAAATCAAGTTGGCTAGATTTTTTGCATAGCATCAAACCTACGCAGTCATGATATAAATCTCCCTCATTTAACCGGTGAGGCTCCCATGTTAGATTTGTCAATAAAAATGTGTTATTATCTATCAGGGGTTTTACTTTAACCACTTAGTTCATGAACCATAACTAAGAAGTTCTACAAAAAGTAAGCAGCTGTTTAAGAAATGAAGTATTTTATAGAAGAAGGAAGTAAGAGAAATACGAGAGAAGAAATGGGGAAGATGTGCATCCCAATTAGTAGATAGCAGAGCTAATGGCATGCACATAGAAGAAACTTAATAGATATGAACACACAAAATTATAAAACAAAGGAAGCTCTAGATTCAGATCTAAAATAACACAAAGTTTATTAAGAGATCTAAGATTAAAAGCAAGAAAAAAAAATACACCGTGACACAAAATTCTCCGAAAACCTCGCTCCTTTGTATTCCTTTGCTCCAAGTTGCTCTCGGGGTCTAGCACAAAGTCTAGAACATAAGATTGCTGCTTACAAATTTTGATCAATTACCTCAAGGTTCTTCCTCTACTTATAGAATGTAGGGGACAATTACAAGTTGGAAGCTTTTAGTTGAACTGGCACATGTGGAAGTCGGAAAGAAACAACTCGCAATCTTCCTCCCGGAATTCCTCTTTTCTTGACATGTATGATTTGTAAATAAAAATAGAACCTTCTATTTTGCACGTGTCACTTATCTCCAAGTAGTTGACTTCTTCAAGTAATGGTTTTTAAACCAATCACTTAAGTTGTATGATTTAATTGATCACTCAATTACTTTGTCAGAGGAAAGAAGAAAGAAGAAAACCTGACTTTGTCGGAGGAAAAAAGAAAGAAGAGGAAAGCTGACTTTGTCCTTTTTCATGTCTACATGCAGCTGATTCAAACTGGATCTGGAAGCAGCTGGATCTAGAAACAAGCTGGAATTGTAAGCAGTTGGAATTGGAAGCAAGCTAGAATTTTTCCTTCGCATTGTCTTCTCTTTTATCCTTGAAGCTTTTGCAGTTCTTCTGCTGTATTTTATGAATGCAATGTTTTCCATGGATAACTCATCATCCTTATTTTTAATTGCATATGAGAAATTAAAAATTCTAGAAAGCACTCTGAATGAATGAAAATTCAATGAAGGCTTCAACTAGAAGATGGGAACATTTGCACAAGATCTTGGAAGGAATTTTCCATGCACTGACTTCTTCACGGGCTGCATTCGAAACAAGAGGATGAAGCCTTTGTGCCGAAGATTTTGCAACTATGAGATCTGGATCTAGATCTGCATATGGATTTACATCCGCATCTACATCTGCATCTGGATATGGATCTGCACCTACATAACAAATTCTGGCAACTGGGTTGTGGATGGAAAAGTTGCAGCTCGAATAATTCCACTGCTTTTAATCTGCACGCATGAGTGAAGTTTTTCCTACACGCATGAGTGAAGTCTTTCCTGCTCTCGATCTGTCTATCAATTCAGCAAGAGGTTTCGAGCCTAGATTTGTGTCTCCAATATCTACAAATTTATAAGTGATGTATGACTTCGTTGTGCTTTCTTTTTCATCTTTCTTCACCATAGCTTTGTCTATCTTTGTCTGAATAATTCTTTTTCTTCTTATTTAACTGGAATTCTTCAAAACTGGTGCATATCTGGACAATTCTTTAGATTCGAAGGATATATGCAATGTATTGGGCTTTGATAAAATCTCCTTTTCCTTTGTAAAGCACACCGTAATGAATTCTGCAATTTATTCGACAAAAATGGCCACCGAGCATGAATAGTGAATTTTAATTGTAAAAATATGCACTTTTCAAGCCCGCTGCCCCAAAAATTGGTGTTTAATTTACACATAAAGAGATAACGAATCCTTTCAACAACACTGAGGACCTTTAACACCTATGCAAAAATTATGCGAGACAAATATCAACCTCCTTCAAAGCATGCACCAGATTCGAAGCTTTTAGCCTTGTTGCCACCTTGCCTGAGCAAAACCCTTCTTCAAATGCCTTGTTTCCACCTTGCTTGAGGAAAATCCTTCTTCTAATGGGGCGCACTTTTCCTCTTGGCTGCAATTCTTTACCCGTGAATCAAATAATTCATTCATATGGCTGCCCATGCTTATATAACCTTCACAATTCTATAACTAATAATTACCCGACAATTAAAGGTAATTAATTAATTAAAAATCATGCTCTTCTCTTTTAAAAATAGCATGTTTAAGGACACCCATCCAATAAATTAAATTAATCCAATTTAATCCTTCACACATCACTTCACTTAAGCTTCACAGTGTGCTTTGACCATAGCCATTGAAAATAGGAATTAATATAATCATTTAATACTTTAAAAAGTATTAATTCCTTCTCAAAAGGGGTTGCATAAAATAAATTAAATTTATTTAATTTTGGAATTCTATTTTAAATTCCTTATGTCCACTTCCCTTTGTTGACTTTTCCACAAGCACTTGGTTGCTAAATTGGGTGAATAAATATTAACAAATATTTATTTAATGCATTATTATTCACCCAAGGTGGGTCGCACTTTTTTGTATAATAGAATTCTATTTTTAAGAATTTCTAACAATGGAATTTTTAACCCTGCAAGGCAGCCCCAAAAATCTCATGATCCACTTAAGTGATTTGACTTTCACAATGGGATTATTTACCCTACAAGGCAAGCAATAAAATCCCATGATTTCACTTAAGTCACTTTTCTTTTATTTCACCATGGGAATTTTTACCCTGTAAGGCAGGCAATAAATTCCCGCCTACCTGTTGCCTCTAATTTTCCCATTGCAGCTTAAGTGAATTTTCTATCACTGGAAAAAGTACCCTACAAGGCAGGCAATAAAATCCCACATGCCTGCTGCTTCTATTTTTCCCACTGCAGCTTAAATCCTTTGTTTTCCAAAAATGCGCCCAACCCCGCAGGGGCTTTTCTGTGCACGACTTCATTTTTTCCCAGTGAACCAAACCTCCGATGGTGATTTCCTCCAGGCATAATGTGCGTATATGTTTTTCAGCTACTCCAGGCCAAAAATCGGGCTTACCCGGCAAAGGAATTGTTCCAGAGAAATTTCACAGAAAATGAAACAGGAAAACACAAAAACATGAAAAATTGCCAAAAGTCACAAATAAAGCCCAAAACTTATTCCAAGTTAAAACCCTTCTGGTACATAGGAATAATGACATATTCGATCATAAAAGATTTAAAATGGAGTGCAAATAGCCTCAAATGGGGCTCAAAATAATTAAATACAAATTTCTTGCAGACAAATCCTGACGACAAAATATAACAATTTTGGGCATCTGGGTATTTGGTGAAAAAGACTAATATGGCTCTTTGGGAATATCTTGACACAATACAAGAACTTTCAGGCAATAAAAACACAAAACGACCCATTATTTTAAAAGTTGAAAAAAATTTGAATAGGGTAGTCACAGATTTCAGGATGAAATCTGGGTACACCATGGACATGGGAAAGGTTCTCAAAAACAAGGCATCATAATGAGTGATCAGATAACACCCATGTTTTCATGACTGCAAATTCTGTTGTGGGTCTTATTTGCTATTGAAACAATTTAGTTTAGGCATTTCCCAATGCACATGGTATGAACAGATAGGAATGGATGGGTGAATAGGCTCGTTACAAATCTCATCATAGGTGAGAGTGTTGTGGGAGCCAGAAATTGATGCCTCCAATGTCTGCATCTTGTCCATCATCAATTTAATTAGGTCATTGGTGCGTTGTGATGATTGTATGCCTCCTGTAGCGTGAGAGGGTTGGTTTTGGGCATATAATGGGTGTGGCACTCCAGGTGTATGGGGCTTACATGTAGGGTGGTGGAGAAGAAGGTAGTGACATAGAAATTACGTACCTAAATGTATAATGGATGAAATGGGAGGTTGTTGATAGTATGTATATGGGGTTGGAAGGGTCATGGTAGCCCTAGTGGCAATATGGGATAATGATTGTGGAATAGAAAGAACCACGTTCTCGAAATGGGGTACGGGTCACCAACACCGGAGGTGGTAATGTAGCTAGGAGTATGTGTGAGACGTTAGGGGTGGATGAGGTTGCGTTAGGGGTAGTTGTCGAGGGTACGGTGGATGTAACGGGTGCCACAAAGGTAGCAAACACGGTAGTCATAAGCGGGTATAAGACCTAAGCGCAAAACAATTGGGGTAAGGTGGATGCGGGAAGCGCAGAGAGCCGATGGGGCCGATACGGGAGTGGGTACGAGAGTCGGGGGGATAGATATGAGCATGTCATATATCAACTGACCCGAGGCATCTTGAGTGGACGAGTGGGAAAGGTAAAACTGCAAGGCGGCAGGGTTTTGGTCAAGGATTCATGCAAACTCCTCATCTTCGGTAGCGATAGTAATAGGCTAGATGGGATCCATGGCTGGTGATAAAATGGAAGGTGGTGAAGGACTAGGTGGGAGTGGTTGACAACTGGTGTGAAATACGAGTGCACTTGCTTGTCTTCGAGTCAGCACCATGTGAACTAGTACTGATCAGGTAGGGCTACTTCTCTATAAATGACACAAAGAACAACGCAAGAACAGGTGAATCTGGTGACAAAAAGTGGATTAATTACCAAATGGTGGCTAGAATGTGAAATAGGATAACCAATGCTGGTTATGGAAAACCGATGCCGATCAGGGGTAACCACTTGCCGATTCATCAGTAGAAAATGACAGTAAGTAAACAACGAGGCAGAAGGTAAAATTTGACAGGTATGCCAAATCTGAAGATTTTTAAAATGTCAATGGGAATAATGACAGTGACAAGGGCTTTGAAATGTGGAAGAAATTGAAGAAAAATGTCCTTTTGAGTAGGTTAGCAAAAGGACATGGAATCTACGTCGATTGGATATAACCGATGGCGGTCAGAGGTAACCGACAACGGTTAATGTAAAATTGAAACAGTGATTAAAGAAAGTGGTTGTGAATTAAAATTTGATGTAGAGTTAGACCCATAATTCTGAGAATGATGATGATATGGCCTAGGCACACTCAGTTGAAGCCGGAATACACTAGTTATGATGAGGAGCGTGCAAGGATGAACAAAAAAGTGAAGAACGTGATCTCTCACCTCAAAACACAAGCCAAGCAAAAACACTAAGAAAATGTGATCCTAGGAGTGCCTTTTCTATTATGTTTGTTTAGCATATGCTATTTAGGGACTAACACATGAATTGTGAAATAGAGTTTTTGGTGAGGATGGCTTCCTACATAGAAAGAGATCTAAAAGGTGAGGTTTCAGGTATGTTATAGTGGGGGCGGGCTTCGCTCAAGTATGACTCGACAGCAAAGGCGGTAGTCGGGTGCCCACCGTGTCGTGATCGTGTGATCACCTACAGCTTCTTCCAGGTAGGATGTTGTTTAAGAATGTATGTATTTTGAATTTTTGTGTGGTTTGGTAAGACTTGGAGAAAGAGAAAAGGATAGAAGTGCTTTTCTATAATTCATTTGTCAACCATCAGCTGGGCATGATTTCCAGCGTATAGGTTGCCCTCAATTAATGTGATCTAATGCTATAAATCAGAATGGAATGCACTTATTTTTAAACCCAAATCGAAAATGTAAAATTGAATGACACAATAATATGAAGAGGAAGAGGGATGCTCTTTCACTACAATGCAGAAAACATGAAGAAATGGTTCTTTTTAATTACACCAAAAGAAAAGTTTCCTTTAGAGCAAATAGAAAGAAGAGGTGGGTTACCAAGGAAGAAAATTAGTGTGTACGCTTTTCAGAAGGGAAAAAAACACACAATTTTTTCCTAGGAATGAATGAAATGCAAGGAACCCTGGATGGGTCCCACCGGCGTGCCAAAATGTTTCACCTAATTCTTAGATCATTTCTTTGAAGCGTTGGCCAAGCAGAGATAGGTAACGGGTGTAGGAGGAATACCTGTTCAAATGTTGGTTGATGGGTTGTTGCGCACATATGAATTCTGAATCCATAGCTGATCATGAGAGCTTCCTTTTGGCTAGGAGGAACTACTTGTAATGCAAAGCAAGACCACCAGAAGGAATTAAACAATATGGACAGTGGACTGCCTAGCGTATGCTAGATCCGGAAAGTGTGATACTTCCTAGATGGCTATCAGTCCACTATTTTAAACAATTTAATGTTGTAAACAAAGTAAATCTTGTTGTTATTTAAAATGATTTAGGTATCTCACTTAAAACACAAATAAGAAATAGATCTAATCTAATAGGCGAAGCTAGAATAGAATCCAAAGGTCAAATTATTGGTTCTAGGTTCCGCAGTTTGACAGAGGTCTCAAGTAGATCACAGGTGAATGAGGGTGAAATGAAATTAGGTGGGTAGGTGGGAAAATATAGATACCAAGTGTTAGTCGGGGATGACCACAATGTCCTAAGGTGTAATCGGTGCCTTAATTCTTGTGAGATCTGGAAATATCAAAGAACAAGTTGTGGTCTCCTTTTTACTACACAAAGGAATTTGGTGGGTAAAGTTGAGGTAATGGGTGAATGTAGTAGGATTTGGTGAGGTTTTAATGGGTATATGGAGGTGAAAATGTCGAGAAGGTCAATAGGGGCAAGATAAAAAATGGATGATAAAATGATGATGAAATGAAATAAACCAAGAAAGTATGATGTTATACTTACTTGGATTATATTCTTGAATGCCTATGTGTGAGGGATGGGGGTGCTGATGAGGGGTTTGAAGGTTACAAGTGATCACCAACTGAAAGAAAGCTTCTGCATGGGCTGCATGTACACTCCTCTTTCCTCCGATGGATCGATCATGGTGGGATGGCTATGTAGGAGAAGATGCTCAATATCCTTCCTTACATGTGAGTTTTTCACTGGAATTTGCTCTCTGAAGATGTGTTATCTCTCTGAGATGTGTCCTTGCTCATCAACCTTCTCCCAATATTTTTCCAACCTTGAGAATATGGTTGTTTAGGAGTTAAAAGGGGTAACCGATGGCAGTCCGGCTTAACCGGCGATGGTTAGGGGTAACCGACGTCGGTCAAGGTGGGATTTCCTAGGTTTACTAAACTAGGGAGATCCTCCTAATTTCCTTGGATCTCATGCCATTGTCCCATAGATTAGACTTGGATCTTCTTGTGAGCATGCGGGGATGTGATTAAAGGGAATGTAGGCATTGATTTTTAGGGTTTATGTAAGTCTTATTTAGTTATAGCAACTTGCTAAGAATAGGTCTTAGGTTAAGTTGGCTTCGTGAGGTGTTTAAGTGAAGTGTATGTGTGGATATTATTTAAATTAAGATATTTAAATAATAAATATAGTGAGGATAATGAATTAATTTAATTAGATTAATTAAATTAATATTAGTGGGGTGAAGGGGGTCATGGCTAGGTAAATGTAATAAAGGGTGCTTATTGGTCGAGGTACGAAAGGGGAGTGTGACCTGATTTTAGTGTCTACATGCACATTCCCATTTATTTTCATCCTCTTGAGCCAACATGCACGCTATCAAAAAATTTATAGCTCTTGAATACAAGATCAAAGGGTGATCGATGTAGGCGGCATTAGCGTGGGAGGAAGAACATGAATCATTTAACTTCCTCCAAGGCCTTGTTGCATTCTTTCATCCAATTAATGCTTTAATCCTTTTTCAAAAAATTGTTGATTGGATGAATAGCAAAGGTCAAGTCAGGGATAAACCTTTAGATTGCACCAATTTTCACAAGAAAAGATCTAATACCAAACTCGTCTGATGGTGGAACCATTTCTAATACAACCCATATTTTGTCCGTATCAACATCAATCCCTCGTGAAGATATAATGTAACCCAGAAGCTTGCCTTCTTACACCAAAACACATTTCTCTATATTTAATGTGACGTCGTACTCATTTAAGCGTGAAAGGATGATGTGAAGCACCTTTGGGTGATCGCGAGGATTCATGGCCTTGGCTAATAGGTCAGCTACATAGGATTCCACAATCTTATGAACAAAATCATGGAATATGTATGGCATTTCTCGTTGGTCTATAGCGCCAAAGCATTCTTAAGACCGAATGGCATGACATCATAATAGTAGGTTCCCAAGGAGTTATAAATGTAGTTTTAGCTTGATCCTCTTCAGAGATTTTGATTGGATTATATCCTGAAAACCCATCCATGAGAGACAAAAATTCAAATCTAGTTGTTGCGTCAACAATAACATCAATGGATGGTAATGGGAAACCATCTTTGGCGTAAGCTTTTTAATGTCCAAAAATTCTATGCAAATACGGATCCTTCCATTATTTTTTAGGATGGAGATGATATTAGATACCCATTGTGATTAATCAGTGGCTTGATGAATCCCACCTGGAGATGTTACATTACTTCTTCTTTCACCATGAGGGCCACTTTTGGCTTCATGGGTCTTGACTTCTAGCTAATTGGTTTAGCATCTAGCTTGGTAATGAGATTGTGAACTGCAATGTGTGGTGCAATCCTCATCATTTCCTTGTAGCTAAACATGAAGGATTTTTGATGTTCCTTGAGGATTTGGGTATGTATTTCCACTTCCTCTGGAGTTAAGGAGGACCCCAATTTTAAGATCTTTGGTTCCTCCTTCATTCTCGATGTTTATATCAATTGTTCCTTCAATTAAGGAGGCATTTCCTTCCTCAAATTCTAGTAGGGCTGGAGGCAACTCCAAGTCCCCTTCTTCTTCTACCTTGTAAATCTCAAGATCCTTTCTTAGAGGACTCGAGCATGGGATTCCCAAAATAAGAAGAGGAACATGGGATTAGGGAGAGGTCTATCTCGTGGTAATTAAGATGTAACTGTACAAAATTTTTAAGATATTACCATCAACATGGTCCAAAATTCAATATGATCCTCAACTTCCATATATGTCAACATTGGCGTCATTAGCACTTTATGAATCAAGGGTTCAGTGTGGATTGAAACCATGAATTTGGTGCCCTCTAGGTCACTACTTGGGGTGAAGCGTGAAGTAGAATTTTCTATAGAGTTCGCCATAAGGTTCTATTCACGTGGAACTACTTTGATTGATATAAAGTCAAACCCCTTTGTTAAGCCCAACATGGCTATTTTGTAGAGTTTTAGGTGCTCGGCCCATAGTCTCATATACCTCGATATCTGATTTGTGACCAATTGTGAATCACCCAACACCCTAATATTGAGGATACCCATCCTCTTAGTGATAATGAGACCTAATAGAAGAGCCTCATATTCGGCACCATTGTTTGTACATTCAAAATTTAGCTTGAAGGAAAAGGTAGAATCCTTCCTTCAGGTGAAGTAAGGATCGCGCCTACCCCAGTGCCAAAGAGACAATTGGCTCCATAAAAATGGAGAGTCTAGCAACTACTCAAGAAAGATGGACATTGAGTCATCCTTTGTACCTTCCCGCTTTACCTCGGTTACCTCAACCATGCAAACCTCATCTATTGGAAGGGAACCGAGTCCCAAGGCATGTCATATACCCATAGAATCAAAGGGAGGGAGAATAGGTAAATCCTTCTCTAATAGCTTGAAAATCTTTTACTGTGGTTCCTAATGACACTATCTCTACAATAATGTTTTCATCCTTGACCGCCGAATGCCTTCGATCAAACCCATGACTTCTAACTCCATTGTAGGAACTAGTTTTTCTTCTAGTACCACACTTGCAAGTTTGTTTAACTGATTTGTGGGAAGCTCGAATTCAGAGTGGACCCCTGGCCTTTTCTTTAAGTTGGCAAAATGTATATCAAAGGGTTTTGGATCACCTTGTGCCATAAAGACTTTCCCTAAATGCAAGAATCTGACCTCCTGGAATAGAGTGGAGGGGATTTCCTTCATGCGGTGGATCCAAGGACAACCAAGGATCATATTATAGTTGGTTTCTCGGTCTATAATATAAAACTCAGTGAGTATCGTCTTGGGCCTGAGAGTAATCGGTAATACTATGGTTCGATCGAGGTTTTCCGTGAGGCTATCATAGCCTCTCAGTGTGTTTCGCGTCAAGGAGAAATTGGTCTCCCCATACCCTAACTTATGAAGAAAAGAGAAGGGGACTATGTTAACTTCTACCCCATCATCGATCATTGCATTTTTACATAGTTATTGTAAATCCAAACTTGTAGAAACAAATTTGGCTCACCCCTACAAGCTATCTCAACATCCATGGGCATGTTATTGATGTCAAACACGAACCCAATATCTCTCTCAGGCTGACCTAGAGGACTAATGTCAAAGTCTATGTGATTTATCTGTGCATGTGGCAGAGGGGTAATGTTAATCAAATGGTCAATGCCTAGCACTTCTAAAAGAGTGGCTTGATGATTAGGGGAATTCTTCAAGAGATATAAGAAGGAAATGCGTGAAAAGGTCTTAGTTAGATCATTGATTAGATAATAATCCCATACTAGCTTGTTTAGTGCATCATGAGCATTTTCTCGACATAATCGGATAAATCGGATTGGATGTGAAGAATAATCCTTGGTTCTTATATCAGCATTAATTTGGGGTTCAACATCTAACTCTACCAATCCCATGATCTTCATTTGTTGGTGACCATCCAAAGGAGGTGCCACCTATGGGTTTGAAAAAGTTGAGGATTCATGATCATGAATCCCTTTACAATACCTTTATTCTAACCATTAGGATCTAATCTACTATCCTTTAGACGTGTAGGGAGAGGATCATTGAATATCCCTAACGGTGTGTTCTGCAGAGACATTGGTTCTATGTAGGCATTTTGACTGGGTGGAATTACATTTGCCAAAAACATGTCAACAAATAATTATATTTGGTCTTCTAGAAAACACTGCAAAAACTTATTACAATCACGGAAAGTTCTTACGTCATGCCCGCAAACCTTATGGAAACCGCAATATAAGTTAGGATCATAATCCCAAGGCCTTTGGTTTGTTCCTTGTTGTGGTCCAAAACTATGGTTATTGTTTGGTTGTTGATTGTTATAATTAACATTTTGGAACCCTTGCCCCTGATTCTGGAATTGGTTGGGGTATTGACTAGGGCTTGGGGTCGGCATTTTCCTTTGTTGCTGAGGTTGTTGCTGTTGTTGGGGACGATTAAAATCCACAACATTTACCGAGGGTGAGAAATTGTTGTTTCTCTGATTATTGCCATTATTGTTGTTATTTGTAGCACCTGTACTAGTAGGATTAACAACATTAGGATTTTTGGGCTAGTCAGTCACACCATCATTCGTGACTCCATGATTATTATTAAGGATATTTGGTCCTTGATTGTTGTTCGTGTTGTTGGAGTAAGCGGGATTATTTTGATTGGGAGTGACTAACTTCCCATTTGCTCCATAGGTCTTATGACCACTTTCAATGGCCACTTGGTTGATCTGAAGAGCACCCTCTAGCACCTCTTCATAGCTCATTAGCAAGAACTTTTGAACCTATTCCTTCGTCTCTTTGTTGAGAGAGTGAAGGAACAAATCACAAAGTTTTGTTTGATCCATGTTTGGAGCGCTCGGGAGGAGTAGAGAACTTTTCACCACCTTTGAATAAATTGGGTTGCAGACTCATTGTGTTCTTGCTTAATATGAAGGAATTCCCTTATTCCTATCCTCAAAAGCTTATTCATATCAAAATCTTTGATAAAATCTGATACGAGTTGCTTAAATGAGTGTATTTATGCCTTCGGTATCCTATAGTACCAGTCGAGAGAAATACCTTCTAGTGTCTTATGGAAAATTTTCACAATAACTTTGTCCCATAGAAGCGGCTCTCGAAAGGTCATTGCATAAGCCTTGATGTGGGTGTTAGGATCGCCCTCCCTTTGAACTTCAAAATATTAGGCAAGGGTCTTGGGATCATGACTGCTCGAATGCAAAATCTAGGGGTTCCTTGAGATATTCAAAATAGGTCCCTATTGCATATGTTTCCACCATTAAAGACCCTTCTTTGGGGAGGTGGTGGTTGCATCGGTTGCTAAAACAAACTAGCATAAACATTTGGTAGGGCGTATGGCATCCCCAGTAGTTTTCCATATGGGCCTGTAGGTATACATGTCCCCTACAAATATCTAGAATACATGTGTACATAGGGGGTTAATTACCTTAATATGGAATCAAAGGCATGAAGCCAAGGAACATTGCATTTCTAGCTAGTATAGCATTTGAGAATGCACTTGTGCCGGTGCCTATTGCAGAGATATCTATACATTGCTTGGGAGGCATACCCAAGGTGCCCATCCCTATAAGTAGATCTCCAAGGTTTTGAATATTCATGTGAACTGGAGGATTCTATGCAGTAGGAATTTTCCCTTAATTTTGTGGGTAGGAAGGAGTTTGTGCTTTCCCGATGTATGAATTCTACATATTTTGGGCAAGATTTAACTCTTTGACTTTGTATGCCAAAGATGAAATGACATCACCCGTTGACGGGCCTCGGTGCCTTACTTAGGCACCTTTTTTGAACCCTCGGAGGTTGTTGAGGAGTATGGTATCCTGCTATGAATCATTCACGATGTTGTCACCCCTCATTGGTTGTATTTTCAATTTATGGTGGGGTAGCGTTATTGTTTTGAAGCGGACATCTCCTTCTCCTTGCAACTTATCAAAATATTGGTTCATGTTTTGTAAGTTTTGTTCACTCCTAGCATATTGTGCTAAGTACTCCTCATCTATATGGGAAATTTGATTGGTGTAGTGTCCACTTCCATTTGACACCCTTTGATGCTTATTTTGATATTGTTGATTACGTTATGGACATTATTATTATTTTGATTTAGTATGATGTTAGCTATTTGATCATGGATTATTGTGATCTTGATTTGGTTATGATGCATGATGATTATTAGAGACACTCATATGTGGATGATGATATACTATTTGACATGGATGTTTTATGGATGTTGTTCGGACATGTGATTTTGGATATTATGAGTAGACCTAGAAAATGGGCATTAGATGATGATGATATAGTTGTTGATATAAATTGAAAATGATATAGTTGTTACCTTGATGTTGTTGTGATTATTTTATATAGATGATTTTGGAATTATATTTATATGTATTTTGGATGTTCTGATATGGCCACGAGGCCAAAGGAAGTATTTTTGTTTTACTGTGTTTAAAATATCACAACAAACATCGGGGGATCGGAGACCAACCACAATGGAATTATAGGTGAATTCAACAAGGTCACCATGGAAACATGTTTTGTGTGTGTGTGTGTGTTGTATTTTGTTAGGGATTCCCATGGGGGATTATCTTTATATGTGACCATGGGTTTTGTGTATTTTATTAATGTGGTTACTTTTTATTATTGTTGTATGTATTTTATTAGTGATGTGTCCCTTTCTTTTATTTAATTAAATTGTGGTAGATTAATGTGAGAAAACATATGGTTAAAAGATAAATAAATCAAATTGGGATATGGGAAAGTAATTATAGAAGTTGTTGTCTTTGTAATAAATATGTAAAAGATGTGTAAGTTTGTGTAAGAATTGTGTAAGTCAGATTTGGAGTATGAAACACTCCACCTCCTTGGAAATTCGAATTTGTCCTTGGGGGCTGTTTTTGGAGGCTTATGGGACAAGTAAAACTTGTCCCATACCTCTTAAATTAATTTACCAACCATACCTATGGTTGGAGGGGTGATTTTAGCCCTTTTTAATGCTTTTTATAAATCATGTTGCAAGTTTTAATTGCACTCTTCTTACATTTTATTTAATTTGCAATCCTTTTGGGTGTGGGATTTTTGGAGTGTGCACATAAATTGTCATATTTTCACCCACCTCTTTATTGTGCTTGGGAGAATGAAATTTTTATTTTTTTTTGGAGTTGAGGATGTGTGATGTGGTATCCTACATGGATCCACATCATCCTCTTCTCTTCCCTCTTCTATAAAATTCAAAATCTTTGCTTAGTTTGGGTTGTTGAATCATTTTGCATACTTCTTTGGGGTGAATTTTTACTTGCTTGGAGCTCTTGTGGATCTTGGAGGAGATTTGGAAATAATTTCATATTTGGCCTGTGTTTTGGGCATTGAAGCTTGTTGTTGGAAACAAAAGGTACCATGGAGAGGTAGGAACTAAGTTCTTTTCTTATGTTATTATTTCTTTTTGTGTTTGTTGAATGATGTAGGTTTGGTTTATTTGTTGGATGTTTGGGTAGACTACCATAGGAATGGTGTAGAAGAAGGCTATGAGGAATCCATGTGGGGGGCATAAGGGAATGCCATTGGCATCAGATTTTTGTGGAGGGAGTTTGAGTTTGGGATCCACCATGGAAAAGAAATAGCTTGCATTTCTTACTTTATGGGGGGCATAAGGAAACTTGTGGGGGGCATAAGGAGGGATTGTGGGGGGCATAAGGATATGTGTGGTGAATTATTTTGGTGGTTTATTACAGGTGGATGCCCAATTCCCATTGGGAGGCATAAGTAGATTCCCCCATAGTCCTTGCTCCTTTGGCTTGCATGATCAAGCTTGAGTTCTGTTTGAATGTTTTCAAATTTAGTTGTAAACTGTTGTTTTTGTTTGGACTGTGTTTTATATTGAAATGTGTAGGTTGAATGAATGTTGTGTGTTGTGGAATCCTATTGTTGCCATGGGTTGAATCACACCTCTTGTTGTATTATGGTTAGGGCTCAAGGGCCAATGATGAAGGATGGCCTATCCTTTCATTTGATGTCTTGGTTGGGTGGAGAGCGTTGCCTTTCCCCCACTTTTGTTGTGATCAAATTGAAATGAAGAAAACTTGCATGTTGTTGTTCTAGAGCAAAAGAAGATAGTTTTGTCAGTCCCTTGTGAAATAAATTCATTTTTAATCTTTTCCCACTTTGATGTGGATGAAATTGTAATGCATTTGTGAAGAAAAGATGTTTGTAATCAGTTGTGAGAGTTGTAAATTTTGAAATGTAAAAGTGATATGCTCTGTAATCAGTTCTGTATTCATAAAAGAAAGACATGTATTCTATATGTTATATTTTGATAATATATAAAGAAAGAAGTTGTTAAACTGCCATTGGAAATATATGAATGAATGAAATGTTCTTTCCAAGTCATATTGTAAATTTAATTCTGATCATGTCCATGTTTTGGGAATCTATGTTTAAAAAAATATATATATATATATATAAATATGTATGAAGGAATTATATTACTTTATCTCTTTTGGAAATATATTAAATTGGAAACCAGACTTTACTATTTAGCTTTTAGAATGGTTTGTGTAGAACAACTGAATGTATTAGATTAGTTTAGAAATGAAATACCACACTTGAATGATGAAATTGATATACAAATTTTCTAGAAATGGATCTCTGTTGTAAGTTTAAAACGGCAAATAAAATTAATTAAAATGTACAGTTCGGGCCTGCACTTAATAATCAAATTGGAAACATCAAAATTTAGCATGTTGTATTATCAAGGAACTCAAATTGACAAAGAACACTTAAGAATTAATTTAGAACATTGCAAAATCCAAGCCTAAACCTTTTCACAGTCATTTTCTGTCAATTGTTGGAAAAATTCAAATTGGAATCAATTGAGCAAATTTACCTCCCTAAAACATTCTAAATCCTTCCTAGAACAATCCTCCATGTCTGTTTGGCATGTTGAGTGAAGGAGGAGATCAAATTGAATCAAATTTATAAGTTTAAAATTACCAGTTGCTTTTTAAAATCTTGTAGATCATTTTTCATAAAATTGAACCCTTAAACTTTACCAAAATGTAAAATTTATGACTCTTGTGCAAAGAGGGCATCGAGAGATTTCTAGAAATTCCTTGTTTTCCCAAAACCAAGCTTTCTAGAAAAATTTATGGCCTATGAAGTTTTCTTTCCCTGGCAGGAAAATTTGGGAAAATTTTCCCTAGTGAGCCCGCGGCCCGAAAAATTCCCTTTAAAAAAATCCTTAGAAAATTTTGAAAAAAAGTTTGGGGAAAAATTTTGAAATTTCGTCCGCTCTTTGCTGCCAATGAAAAAGGTTCCACGTGTCCTCATGGGGTAACGGTGGAGGCACCACATCATTTTCTCCCTTAGGCCTTCTTAAAGTTTTTGGGAAAAATTACCTTTTTCCCCGCTAGGCCACAGCCAATCACAAGCTTCCACATGGTAGCATGGGGTGATGGTGGAGGGGGAACCCGCGTAACCTTTTTTTTTTGAAATCTTACTTTTGGAAAATTTGGAGTTGACCTCCATGGCCCCGCACTCCCACCCTCACCTCGGTGTTATTTTCCCCACGAACGCACGGACTCGCGCGTGCCTTTTACCCCTTATCTCCCCCTGATGAAATCTCCCAAACTCTTTCACCACCCCACCCTTCCCTCTTTCCTTCCCCCGCATTGTTTGGGTGAGTGCCACGTGTCCCTGGCGGACTGCGCGAGCATGTGGGCGCCAATTGGATTTCTCCCTCCCTTGGGCAAAATTTTCCAACCTTCCCGCGTAAGTTTGGAACCCGACATGTGTCCCCTCGGTGGAAATGGGAATTTTCTTCCCATGCAAGAAAAAAATTGCAAACACCACACCACAACCCGCCAACCCGGAAAATGGGTTTTCTTCCCCACTCAACATGTGTCCGTTTTGGAAAAATTTGACTCCCAAAGCCCACCGGTCCATAACGGGAGTTTTACAAGGAGTTAGGAGGACTTCTTTATATCGTCAGAAAGGTGAGAAAATTTCCTATCCAATGGAAATGATTTAGGAAAATTTAAAATCTGTTAAGTTTTAGAAAAATCTAGTTGAAACTCGAGCTTGCTTGAGAGTGAGTATGGTATTAATTTACCCCCGTACTGAGTGAACTTCTAACCCTAAAATTTGGACCTTGTGACCTCTCGAAAATTGAAAATGAAAGAGAGGTATGTTCTAGTAGATTAAACTTGTTTCCGTAACTCACATTAGTGTTGACGGTTGTCTTGCAACCTAGTTGTGGACACTTCTAATCAAAAAAATTATTCCATAATTTTCCTAACCAACCCTAGGTTGTTTCTTGGGTCTCAAGTGGGTTGTTTTAACGGGCATCACAATCGGATTGCATGTTAATGGGTTGTTGAAACAATACCCGAGGAGATGAACTTGCTTCACCAATGAATGTCATGTTATTTGAACTTGATTTTTTGAGGGGATAGGTCCGAGTGACTGATCAAGTTCCTCAATTTGTATAGAAGAACCAACATTGGTTCCCTAAAGTAGAGGGTTTTGAGTGGATGAGTGGTTGTCTACCCATGTTAAAAGTGAAGGTGATTTTTGTGGTACACTTGATTGGTAATGGTACATGTCAAAACATGTATCCCGACATATTCGGGGGTATAAGAATACCCGTAGAATAAAGGATGAATGAAGAAAGTGGAAAAATTTACTGAGACTAGCTCTTCACATTGGGTTCACCAATTTTATATGATATAAAATCAACACCTAACCTTATTCACACCTAACCTTCCGAGATCATGCCAAGACACTGATGTGGAATTGAAATAGAAGTGAAAGTGATGGCGTAAATCAAGATAATTGGGAAACCTTATGTCTTTGACATGCAATACAAGAATCTATGAATCTAAGGCAAATAATGCTCAACTAACCTAAAGGGGTGTGATGGTACGGTCTGATATGATAGCTACTCAAAGACTCCAATCGATGTCTACTTCTACCAAGATTTAATTGAGTGGTTGTGTAATAATTAGAAAGTAACTTATAGGTGCCTTGTATGGGTTTCCAAACAAGGTCATGGAAGTGAAGAAAAGAGGTGTCATGGAGTTACAAAGCACTATGGGTGATTTTCCGGTCTTGTCCATAAATTCTTAGCTGGTTGTATTCTATGTTCAACAATGAAAGTTGTGTAATAATATCGTGGGAGCGGTGAAGAGATGAATACCAATGTGCGTCAACTAGTGTCAATATATAGCTGACTAGTAGGCTCGTTGGGTTACGGGACTGTGGATCATAACCAAAGACTTGTTAAGGTTTAGGCCCTTATATGGTCATGCATGCAATCAAACCCTATTTCCGAGAGTAGTCCAAAATTCCTAGGCTTGATTAGCGCGATATTTAGTGTGTCTAATTGTCCTATTTTCTTAGCGTATATTGCAGTGTGCATAAGACTCGTTAAATACAAACTTGTGTCAATGTCGCTTATTAGCTCGCCCATTGGGTTGTGAGACTAGGGATCACTACTATAATTATTTTCTGTTGTGGATCATTTATGGTCATGCAATATAAATTGATTTTCTTTCAAGAAATAAACTATCTATCAAAGGAAATCTAACCTATGTTTTTGGTGTTTTCTTAATATATCGAACAAAGTAGTAAAACAAGCTAATCTATGGAAATTAAATGTTTTTGTTCTTTTCTAACTTTTTAGACAATGCATCTAATCTAATAAACAAATTAAATATAAATAATTAGCTAGATGTAGCTAACTATTTGTGCAGATGTGTGAATCTAAATCTAAAAATCTATTCTAATTCGATCAAAATCCTTCCAACCCTACCTCATAAGTGAAGAAAAAATCATAACCCTAATAGAGCTATTGTTCCCCACAGCTTCCCTAGTAATGTTGAAGAGAAAACTTCCTATTGATTTGATCTACTTGGCATTATCTAGATAATTGGAATGAAATTTTCTCTACTCTATTTGATATAATTGAAATTAACAATTCCTAATTGACAATTTGATAAAAAAAAAAGCAAACAAATACACAACTCCAACCTAGAAGAGCAAGAACCTTGGAAAATCCAGTAGTATCAGTATTTGTCCCCTCATTTTTTTCATTTCTTTCTCTGAGTGTTCATGTGATTCTAAGGGATTGGGAATGTAAATAACAAAGAACAAGAGTATGGTGCTTGAGCAATGCCAACTTAGAAGTAATCTGGACGCAATGCAAGTAGAAGAGAGATAGCACAAGAGATTTGAGCTTGGCTATGTAATTCCTAGTGAGATTATGGCAGTAAAACCATACAAGATACACAAAATTCTTAGGCACTTTACTTGAATACAAGCATGGAATATATAGGAATGGAGGCTAGGAGGTTACTTCATGCACAAGGCAAGAAGAGGTAGTTCCAAATAATTAAATTGTATTTAAAATAAGAGCAATGAGAACCAAGAAAACAAAGATATTTTTAGCCAATTTAGCCAATGGATGCATCCTAAAAGAAAACTTAAGTGAATCGTAGCATGTCGAAACACGCATGAAGAATACGGAAAAAGGGCAGATCACTGCCCTTTGTAGGGTGGCGGTTTCAAAACGCCACTCTGCTGGATGGCGGTTCTCAAACTATCATCCAGGCAGGGTGGCGGTCCTAGCACTAAATGCCAAAACAAGCACAGAAAGAGGTGGGGAGATGGAAAAATGCATAGAAAATTTAAGGCCATCTAGGCTACAAATATACACTGCGAATGGGTTTTGGAGCTCAAACTACTTCTTGAAAGGATTTTGAATCATCATTGGGGATTCTTGTAACCATTTTCTTGAAAATGTACCATGTGCAATTTTGGGTGCGTACAGAAACCCCTTCAACTTTTTTCCCTATGCTTGTATCTATTGTATGTGTTTCCAAATTAGCCCTCTTAGTTCTTATAAAATGTAGGGTCACAGGTTCCTCATCACCCTTTTCGTGGATGGTCTCTAATGTTGGACACATATTTCATTAGATTTAGGAAACACTTCCTATCATATGTTTCCCCTTTCTAGATGACCCATTTAATGGAGTTGGCACATCCACTTAGATGTTCTCCTTTTCCATAGTTGTCTTAGGCCTTAAGGTTGAGTGTGGGACTACTTGGAGACGTTTGGCTGCAATAGCGGGGCATCCTACATGGTTTTCTTTATTATTTCTTGTATCATATGTGTCAAATTTGATAAGAGGTCCCCATCTTTCTTGTTATAACACTAATTTTAGTTCACTCTCTTATATGTACATTTTCATTTGTGATCTATCCAAACAATGTATTTGGAGAAATCCCGACTTTGTTGCATATTGAGTTATTTTTGCCTTTCATGCTTATTATTTATTTCACTTTCTACAACTACATGTGCATTTTATTTTCTACCAAATATCCTTACGGATACTTTGATATGGTATCAAATTTGGATAGAGAAATAGTGTGTCCATTTTTAGTATAGTTGTAGGTTTGAATTCTTCATTTGGGTGACTAAAAATTTATGTGCAAAATTTTGACTCTAATGTATTTTCCATGTAAATCGGGATTCACATTTGGATCCGTAAGTTTGAAAAACCTTAGAATTGATTATAAACTTGACCATATTCGAGACTTCGATTTCAAAGTTTTTTTAAAAAAATTTGCAAGGTCATTTGGTGTGTTTTAACATCATACAGACATTTTTTGCATCGAAAAAACCTTTATGTTTTCTCTAAAAATTTATGTGCGGTGTCATGTTTTTTACAAGTTGTGTGGATTTGTTTGCAGGATACCCACATAAGCACAATTAGATTCCTATTTTTGTTCCGTGCATCCTATATTCTAGTGCAAGAGTTGCATATTATTTATAGTTCAAGTTTGGATGGGTATTTTACTTTTTTCATGTTCAGGTTGTTATGGATATGTGTGCATTATTGTTTAGATAGTACAAGAGACTATATTCGGAGCATTTTATTTTCGTTGGTTTGTGACATAGCCGTTGGTTCACACAAATCAGTTCGTGCACTACTATGTTTGGGATCCATCTTTTTTGTTGGTTCATACAACTATGTATATCGTTGTATGTTCAGCTCTTGAGATATGCGACATTGTCTTGGTCATTAATTTGTTTACAACATCACACAAAGCACCATTCATTGGAGCTTCCCCTCCTATTTTGGATTACATCACTCCTCGTGTCACATCAAGCCTCTTGTAGTTTTAATTTGGAGGGAAGTGACATCATGAGGGAAAAGTGACATCACATGACCTATCCCTTGGTCACATGGGAGTTAAAATACATGAATTCCTACTATTGGTTACTTATGTTTAGCCCCTCTTTTATTTTGTCTTGAATTAATATTTTTGGCTCCTCTAAGAAAATTTTCAAGCATAATTTTTTTAGTGCAAATTGAAATAGACTTAAAATAACAAAAAAAAATACTTGTAACTTTTTATAACCAAATTGGATTTAAGTTTAGTTTTTCAAAGTGCCTATTTTTCATCTTTGTTCCATTGTAAAAATTTATTATGTGGCTGCTTCTAAAAGTATTAATTCATGGGGTGTAATATTCTTGTGATTCCTTTTGCATTCATTCTTTTCTTTTGCAAACACACTCAAATTTCCAAATAGGTCCTAATTCATTTCTTATTCTTACTCCCTTCAACTATCACAAATGTAAGAGTTCTATGTCATTCACTTTGAGAAATAAGAATATCTATAAGATAATTATGGGTTTGCAAATTAAACCAACAAAAGATAAAGAGAAAGAGAAATGGTTTAACAAGTGTGATGAATCCTATGGATTCTTGTCCTTTTCTATGTCATTGGATTTGCACTTTCATTTAATTGTTGCCAAAAACACCCAAGGAAGTATGGGACACCTTAGAACAACTCTTTGGGAAACAAGATGAAATGAGAGGGAATGAACTGGAAAATGAGTTGATTGGTCTTAGCCCTAGCAGTTTTGACACACTTCAAGACTTCTTCACCAAGTTCAAATATGTGAGAATGTAACTAAAAGAATGTGGAATTGAAAAAAGGACTCACAACTTATTCTTTTGTCCTCACCAAACTATTTCCCAACTATTTTCTTTTCATCTATAACTTCCATTCAACTAAAGGAGCACTTGGATCATAATGGATCATGCCCTCTTTAATGTGTTTATTACTAAATTAACTCAAGAACAGTATAAATTGATTCAAATGGATGTATTAAATTCCACTAAACCACATGTTATACTTTCAAGAAATGCAATATAGAAGGCTTCAAAAGATAAGAAACAAAACAAAAGGATCATGAAAGCAAGAAGGATCAACCCACCTCAAAATCAAACTCTGGAACTTCCTCTTCTAGTGTTAATTCCAAGAAAGAGAGGATCAAATGTGGGTATTACATAGGAAAACATGATGAAAGTAAATGTTTGAAGAAGTAGATTGACCACCTCATGAGTCTTCTTGAGAAGAACAACATAGGTTTCCCTAAGTCTAACAAACCATCTTCATCAACCCATGAATCCTCCAAGGTAAATGAAAATGGAAAAGGGAAAGAGAAAGAATCAAGAAAGGAGAAAAGGGGGAGATCCCTAGTTGTAGTTGTACCACCGACTCCTACATGGGTTATTGATTCTGATACATCACATCTTATGGATTTTTCACATGTGAAGTTCACTTCCTTAGAGCCATGTGACATGTCCACTATATGATTGGGTGAAAACAATTCTAAATAGGCTTTTTGGATATTTGTTGAAGTGAGTGGAGGAACATTAAATAATGTTCTAAATATCCCCGCACTATCTATTAATCTCCTACCAGTCTACCAAATTACTCACCTTGGTTAAGGCATGTGATTTGCTTTCACTTTATATTTAGTATATGTAAAATATTTTTATAGTGACATTATCATTGTAGTGGGTGTAATCGATCATCCGACTTTTCTATATTCATTTTCTCATTGTGTCCCTCCTTCAAATTATTCTCTAGTTTCACTTGAACTTGATGACACTTTTGAGTTTGAATACATTTTTTATGATGAGGACTTCTCTTCTAGAATAGATGGCTATAATAGTGATGGAGACTAACCTCCACCATCTCATTGTCACATTCTAATTTTAGAGGAGTTATTTCTTGATCCACCTACTTCTGGTCCACCACAAAATTTTCAAGGAGCAGGCACCTTGATTCAAGACTCATCTTATATCCAGTAGTCTTCTACTCGATTCTGGGGTATTTCACATTCCTTCTTTGCTTTTTCTTTGGATACATCATCCCTTCATGGAGTAGTTGGAACTTCTACCTTGCATGAGGAGCATAGTTCCTTAGATAGGAACCAAATTTGGTTGGAGGTCCATTAGACACTTGGTTATTTCATTCACTCTTCCATGGTGATCCATTTTTCGATACATTTACTTTTGATCTATAGTCACTACAAGAGGTTGTTTTTGCAGCATAAGGGATGGCTTCAAGAAGTTATATCTTCAAGTGGGAATTTATAGTCCTACCATATCTTCTTCATCTCTCTTTAGGGGGAGTTTTTTCTCACTAGGTTTTATCCTTTTACTCCACTTTGTGGTAGTTGCATTGTACATGGGTACCTCGTCAGGGCTTGTTGTCGAGACCCACTTTCTTTTCACCCACCTGAGCTACACATAAGGGGGTGTTAGGGAAGGACATTATTTGTTTTATTTATTTATTTATGTGGATTATTCCTACAGTTAATGAGTTATCTTTCTTAGGTATACTTAATCATAAGAGTTAGTCAAAGGAGTTACACTTGGCCATCATTGTTAGCTAAGTGGGAGTTACTCCTTGTTTGACTATATCAAGTGTGGGAGTTTCAATTCTATTTTGGGATATTTTTCCACTAATCATGGATGATTTACACATTCACTCTCATGAGTCCTATATTTAAATCTTCATTTGTGAGTTATTCAAGCAAAGTGTATTTGGAGGAATCCAAGCTTTGTTGCATATTGAGTTATTTTTTACATTGTCATGTTTATAGTTATTTCATTTTCTATAACTACATGTGCATTCAATTTTATACCAGATATCCTTATGGATACTCCAATATTAAGTGTCCATATTGGCATCATACTCAATAGAAATAAAGGCTTAACATATTTTTTTACACAAGTTGATTTACTTCATTTCAAGAAAGTGCCCCTTTAACATTGTCGACTAATAAAGGATACAAAGTATTCAAATTCTCCTTATCATATAGGTTATATGTTTCAATGTGTTGAACTATATGTTGTAAATCATTTTTAATACTCAATAACTTTTCACAACTAAGTAGTGAAGGATTTTCCAAAGATTGATATAATATCACGTTTGCATCATTATATTTTTAGTAAAGTCTCCTTATCTCCCTCCCTAATAGTCATTTGAAATTTAAAAATATAATAACAATCATAATAAAATTTAATATTACTATACAAAAAAATTAAATAAAAATTTTCCAAAAATGTTATAAGTACTATACAAATTAACACTTTTAATTTTTATAAAAAAATCCACTTCATTAATAATACTAATAATAATAATTGTTAAAACTAAATGTTTAGATTTGTTTAAATACACAATCTTTACTAACAAATTGCAAAAACATTTTTAATTATTAAATTAAGTTGTAATTTTTAATAAGATTTGCCACTTAATAAATTGATGACAATAATAAAATTGTTGTAATTTGAGTTTTTAAAACTTCAATATAAATAATCACTTTCATAAATAATTTTTTAAAATATTTTACATTATCATACAAATTTACACCTTCATATATACATAAATTGTAATACAATTTATATTTATACTTTCAAAAATATTTTACAATGTGTACGAAGTACAAAAAAACTCACTTTAGAGTACAATGGTTTCTTCAAATTATAACATTGAAGTACAAGGGTTTTTCGAGTACATATTTTTATCAAGTAAAAAAATTTAAATAAAAATTTGTCAAAAAATATTATATTATACATATTAACATTTGTAAAATTAAAAATTACCACTTAATTAATAACAAAATTAAATTTTGTTGAAATTAAATTTTTAGATCGGTTTAAATACACAATCTTTAATAACAAATCGTGCAAAAACGTTTTTTAATTATTATACAAAGGTATACTTTTGAATAAGATTTGTCACTTAATAAATTAATAATAATAAAACAAAATAGTCCCTTTCAAAAAACTATTCACCAATAATAAAAAAAAAATTGTTATAATTTAATTTTTTTAAACTTAAATACAAATAATCACTTTGATAAATAATAATAAAAATTATTTTACATCATCATACAAATTTACACTTTCAATATATACATAAATTATAATACAATTTGTATTTATATTTTCGAAAATATATTACAATTTACACCAAGTGCAAAAATATATTGCTTCAAAGTACAATGGTTTCTTCAAAATATAACTTCTGAGTACAAAAATTTTTTTCAAGTATATAAAATTTTCTTCGATCGAGTATAAAAAAATTCGAGTACAAAATTTATTTGATATTGTTTCTTCACATTACAAACCTATAGAAAAGTACAAAACCCACTTAGGTAGGTACCTAGTATGCAAAGTTTACATAGGCATAGTATGTAATCGACCAATGGCCTACATATTGGTACAAATTGGTATAGATTGGTATAGATTGGGGTGCCCTGTATAGCATTCATGCGGGCCAACTATATATGGATTATATAGTCGAGGCGCCAATTATATCTATCTGTGAGCCCCCAACCCCTATAGATCAAACTATCTTATCTATATGCTTTGAGTGCCTTATATAGATAGGGGCTGCCCATCGGCGACCACGACCTTATGAAAAATATGCAGAGTCCAACATCAAAATATAAATCATTGAATTTATCATGTTTTTGTTTATGGTAAAATGAACCTTGTTTCTATTTATGGTAAAATGAATTCTTTACTACATGGTTAAATGAATTGTATATGTTACATATTAAAATTAATTGTGCTTCTTTGTATGATTAAATGAAATATATATCTTTGCACAATTTTCTAATTTAAGGCCAAAATAATTTAAATTTCTAATGTTATTGCTTATCATGTAGCTAGTAAAGGCCAAATTAATACACATACAAAAAGAATCATTTCATTCAGGTCATGTAGAGAGAGGTCATTGTATAAACTACATAAGGGGGATTTGCATACCTAATGCCCACCACAAACACCAACACAAATGCTAGCACTAACCCACCAACCAACGCCAACACTACCAAATTCCCAAAACAATGAGACAAAGTTCATTTAACTATGCAAATAAACATAATTTATATAACCATACGATGACAACTCATAAAACCATGCAATCATACAATTCCTTCAACTATAAAGAAAAACACAGTTCATTTAACAATACCGAGAGATAATTTTCATTTAATAATTTAGAGATAGTTCATTTAACAATGCAGAGACAGTTCCTTTCTTTAAAAGATCAAAAAAATGTTTTCACTTAAATAAAAATAGAATTCATTTTCACTTAAACAAAAATAGAATTTGTTTCACATAAATAAAAAATAGAATTTGTTTTCAAATAAATAGAAATAAAATTTTTTACCAAAAACACAAACATGGTTTGTTTCACCATAAATCAAAGCAAGGTTCATTTTACCAAAAATCGAAGTAGTGTTCATTTTATCAAAAATCGAAGTAGGGTTCATTTTACTAGAAATCAAACTAGGGTTTGTTTTACCAAAAACCAAAACATGTTTCATTTTACCATTAACCAAAGAAGGGTTCATTTAACTAAAAACATAACAGGGTTCCTTCTACCATAAAAATAAACAGAGTTCATTTTACCATAAAAATAAATAGGGTTTGATTTACCATAAACATAAGCAAGTTTTTTTACTAGATACACATGCAGGTTCATTTTACCGAAACACAAACGGGGTTTTGTAGTCATTTTTATACCCTTCACAAAATAGGAAAATCCCATGTGCATCGGCCTATCACCTAGAGGGCACTTTGGGCACTCACCCGAGGAACGCGCTGCACCGAGTCTCTCCTTTATGTGAGTTTTGTGAGAATGCATCATCTTAGAATAGATAATCAAATGTAGGACAGAGAAAAGAACTAAACCACATTCCTATGAATCTTAGGTAGAGTTATCATCTCATTATATACAAGTGAAATAAATAACAAGCAGCACATGGAGATGAGTCATTCGAAAGGAAATGCATAAGTCTTGAACACGATGATTTAGAACAGAGAATTATAGTTATACTATCAAATTTCATAACCCACATTACATTCCTTAAGGTCATAACAGACCCTCATATAATAATGTAGAGATAATTCATACATCAGGACTATACCATGTTCATCATATTACAAAGAAAAATGTAGACCCCATCCCCTTATGTGCTAAACACTCACGGAGCTCTCCTAATCCCTAACCCATAACATCCTCCATTTTGTTTTATGCAAGGCTTTTCCTCTCTTCAACCTGTCTCTTTTATATCTATCTTCTCCCATATCCACTATTTCTATTATGTATATCTCTATCTATTTTTCTTCTATCGGGCACTTGTATATATAGCCTTAGCACCCACTGCCATGCCTTCTAGAAGTTACAGATCGGTTGCCAAGTGTCGAAGTGGTCCTCCATGAAGCATTCCTTTCTAGATCCGAGATCTCCATTCCTTGCAATGATGTCTTCTAGAAACTTCCATCGCATGCCTAGAATATTCCCTTTTTGATCCATAGTTGTCAGGCTGACACCTTATCCATAAGGGTCATGCTTTTCTCGTGTGCTACCTAGGATGCCAAATGCGGCTAAGTACAAAACATGCTTTTTCTTACGCGTGTGCACCATGTGTTCCACAAAACCCTATCAAAACCCTTTCCCTACATGCCTTCAACCCATGCGCCCTTCTTCAACTAGGTCATGTGTGCCCATGTGCCTTCTTGTACTTAGCTGATATTTTGGGGCCCAACATCACCCTACACTATGCCTATTCTTCGTCCCCAGAAGCACTCTTCAATAAAGAATTTAAAGAATGGTGGATCCTTACAGATTTTTGGAATGGAAGAATGAAGGAATGAAGAAATGGGGAAAAGAATGAAAGAATGGGGAAATTTATTTACTTCTTGAGGAGGAGAGGGAAATCCTTCCTTAAATCATATTCTAATTTTCCCCAAGTTTCAACCTTGTTCTGCTGCCACGTGAGAGGTTGCCCACCAGGGGCACTCACTTCTTCAAAACTAAGCTCCTCTCCCTTAGCACTCATTGTCTCCATAATATCCTCCAGCTGCTTGCCCAAATCCTCAAGTACATCCATCCTTTGAGTGATTTGAGGGTACAATTCATTTTTGGTTCTTGATTGAGCCCCAAGGTCTCAATGGCCTATGATTTCTTTTCTACCTTAACTAGGATATTATCTCACTCCACCCTGTTTCCCTTGTTATTTTCCTGGAATTCCTTGAGTTCTACTTCATGGGTGGAAACTAGGATACTTACCACTCTATCTCTATCTGCACAGTTGTCTTAGGCAACCTCAAAAGTTTGTGTGGCAACCTTTACATCGGCGAGGGTTTTTTTGTACTAAGAAACAATCTCCACAACCTTCATCTTATTTTCTTTATCTTGAAGTGCCAACACCTCCTCCACTGATACTAGGGAAAGTGGTCACCTCTCCATGGTGATTATGTGGGTCAAGTCCTCTAGACATTGCAATTATAACCCATACTTTTGCGTTGGTGGCGTTAAGTCTGGATGCTTTAGGACAATGGAATCAGTAACCATTTCTATCTTCTTATCTTCCTCACGCACTCTTTCCTTTTCATCTTTCAAATCACTCCTTAAATGATCACTGATTAGCTATTCCTTCTTCAAATCCTTGCTCTTCTCAAAGAGCTCTTTTTCATTTTTCTCCAGCTCTGCCTCTAGGAATTTTACCCTGTCATTTCTCCCGAAGAGCCTAGCTTCAACCTCAACTGAGACTTTGTTGAGTGCATTGCAGATTTTCTCATCTGACAGCCTCTAAGAATTCACCAAGGGGTTTATCCCTTTTGTCTTTGGCACTTACATCAATGCCCCTTGGCTTACTTCAAATTCTATCTCATCAATGTGGGACTCAAATGCCCATGACAACATTTTCCTTGTCTGAGGGTATGCACCTTCCTCATCAAATGAATTCATGGCTAAAATTTGTTCTGTTGGCATGGTGCTCTAGAAGCATGCACGTAACACCTTTTTTGGATCATCAATGTAGCCCATTCCTTGAACTTGTGATGCTTCTGCACTCTTCCTCCCTATGCGTGTGGCCTTTGGAAAACTTACAACCAAACTAGGATCTCCTCCCATGCTACCATATTCTTTTTCTATGCTCTCCTCCTCAACTTCCTTCATCACCATGTCCATGTTGCATTCCACTTCTTGCTCCACCAAGTCCTTGATTATTTTTTCCACTTCTTTGTCCATGTCCTCGTATACTGTTCCTTTGTGAGGCTTGGGTTTCTTTTCTCTTTTGTAACTTCTTCCCCACCTACCCCTTTGCCTTGGGTCTCAACTTCTTCTTCATCCTCCTTTTCCTCATCTCCTTCGTTATACTCCTCATCTCCTTCTTCTTTAGAATCATGTATCTCATAGATGGGATGGTCTTCACCTCCTGGTTCATCTTCATCATCATCTCTTGTCTCGATGTAGGCATCTAGGTCTTTTGTTTCCTCGAATCAACCTCATCCATTACCTTTTGCTTCTTCCTTACTAGGGATTCCAGTACAGGGGATTCTTCTCTTTCTTTTTCTATGATAGGTAATGTCTTCTTTGGCATTTCCTCTAGAGTGAGGGGTTCTTTGAGCTCCATCTCTTCTTTTGGAGTCTTTTCTTTTATTGGGGGCTTTTTCCTCTGTGCGTAAGTATTAGGCTTAGCACTTGTCTTCAACGTGCTTAGCGTCTATGTAGTTTGAACACTTGGTGCCTTCTGCACCTCTTCTCTTTCTCTCTTCCTAGGCACAGCATTCTTCCATCCTGAAGGGTCTCCAAGAATGGAGATGTCATTCTCCAAGTAAGCACCTTTTTCAAATTTAGGCCTTATGCATAGATACACCCTTGTTGCGGCCCTCCCTGCAATTGGTAGCGTCAAAGGCTTCATCATTTAGATCTCATGGGATACGTATCTCTCCATGTACGTGCACTTTTTGGGGTATACTAGCTTCTAGTGCAACTCATGGTGGTTTGCATCTACCTCACTAAGGTCTAACCTTAGTCTCTTGGCCTTCTTAAACCGATTAACTCTATCTTGGAAGTATAAAGCGGTGAAGGAGAAGGGTAGTTTACACCATGGACTCATGTTCCCATCTGTCATCATAAATCTTCCAATGCAGAAGTGTTGGTATACTTCAAAATTTTCCTCTCCAATCACGAGCATGGGAAACTACTCTAGGATCCTCCACTCAGCCCCAAATTTGTCACGCATTCATTTATACAATTTCTCTAGGCATTCCTTATGAGCGTCCATCATGGTTTCACAAGTATACTTTACAAACCTCTTTGTGGGTGAGGGATCCTCTTCTGGATATTCCCAAATAAATTTTTTTGGCCCGTCGGGCACTCCAATCTTTGAGAAAACAATAGTGAGGAGTACATTACCAAAGAGTATCTTCTCTCCCTCCTACGCACTACTTATAATTTCATCCGTAATGAAAGTAGAAAAGTTGTAGATGGTCCCTTTTGATATCTTCCAACACATTCAGCCATGCCTTGTTTACTTGTGTCCATCTTTCTTGATCATTGAGCTTGGTTACCAATTGCATGGCCATCTTCATCACTAGGTCTGTATTTCTAATATGTCAAAGTATCTTGAACCCTTCTTGTAGTCATACATGGCTACAATCTCCTTAATGGCTTCCTTGTCGCTTAAATCATCATCAATGATATATCCTTCATAATTGAGGCTTGTGAACTTAGATATCAAAAATGGTGTAATGCACATCTTGCACCTTCCAAAGTAAAAGTGATCTTCATGTACGTGTGACATCAGCCATTGATAAAGGCACTTAGGTTTTCCAAATTAAGGTAACTCATAAAGTTGCAACAGCCCTGCCTTCTCCAATTTGACCTTTACTTCGTCGTTGTATATTGGCACACCTTCTGGTGTCCTCTTGTTGGTTGGTCGAACCAACTCCAAAGCCATATCCTTCTCTCGTTGTTCTTATGCGATGATTATAATCACTTACGGCCATCTTCCACAGGTGTGACTCCCATTCTTTTCCTAGCAATACCCCATCTAGGTATTGCATTTCTGTGTACCATTATTTGTTGGTGCTTACGACAACAACGACTGCTTTCCCTTTCCTTGCCCTTTGTTTTCTTTGGTGAAACGGTTGGTTTCCTTGGTGCCATTCTTTTAGTCGATGCTAACACTTAAATCCTCTTCCCCTTGCTCTGATCTATCACTCTGTCTAATCCCATAGCTCAACCTTGCAAAGAAACCCTTCTAACTCCATGCCCTAGCCACCAAACCCTAACTGGAAAAATCCTTCCACAAGACGGTGCTTCCTCAACAAATTTTCCCACACCCATGTACTCCTTCCACATTGGTTTGCAGATCTACCCTAGATGCACTCTCAAATTCCTTGGATTCTCCTTTCTTCACACAAATCTCTTTGGATTTTCCTAGTTTGCAAGATATCTTTCTTCTTTGTAAACACAAGGTAACAAATGATTTACCCAACCTTGTATTTATAGTTTTTGCTTCTTTCCAACATTAAATGTTATACCACCTACCAATGTACTTTAACATTAAATGTGGCTTTTTTCACTAAGCTATCTTTAAGTGTTTTTATCCACGTGCCACATCATGCACAAAAAACCATTTTCAACCTTCTCCGCATGCAAAAATCCAACACAACCAAATACTCTTATGCACGTGTCCACAACGCCAAAGGCACTTCTATCTTTTACTCAATTTTTTCCCTTGCCTACCTCATGTTGTTCCTTCTCTCTTCATCCTTTCTGTACATGGTTTCTACAAAGGATTTTTGACACCAACCATTCTTGTTCACCTTCTCTTCTACATGATTCTTACCCTTACACGCTTTGCATCCTTCAACCCGGGCCATTCACCGCAACTTCCATTGTCAGCTCAAACTTATATTATAGGCCTATACTTCATATCATTCCACCCCATACTAAAACAGATGTGTGGTCCTTATGCATACACAACTTTTAGAGAGATAATGTGGTTACTGGTGCATAAGGTGTAAAATGACACAAAACGAAATGAACAGATACGAGAAAGGGAAACACAAGAAAATAAAAATCATAAAGGGAAATTCCAAGCTAATTGCAATCTTGCCTTATGACAAACACCAAGAAGACTTATTTATAGTAGGGCTTCAACCTACTCCCATTAAGTGACGTGGTAACCTTGTCTCATCCAACGCTTGAATCGAAAGCACCCAAATCAAGAATGTACAAGATGATGTAAGGTCCCAACCAATGGAATTTCAACTTCCCAAGATGGTGCAGATACTTGGAATCATACAACAACACCAACTACCCAACCTCAAACTTATTTTTCTTGATATGACGATCATGACATGCCTTTTGTCTTGATTTTTCTATCTTCTGACTCCATCTAGCAAGTGATCACCTTTCGTCTAACTACATAAAATTATTAATTCTTTATTCAAATGCTTTCTCATCAACTAACCCTCCTACGTGTGTTATACACAGTGAAGGTAACATGAATTCCACTGGTAAAATAGCCTCCATGTCAAACACCAATTGAAACATTGTGGCCTTGTTCAACCTTTTGTAGGTTTTCTTATATTCCCATAGAATGGTTGATACCTTATCATCCCAATCCTATCTTCTAACATCATAGATCTTAGTTAACGTCCTGACTTACTATTTTTTCAAATGCCTCGAAATCCCATTTGCTTGAGGGTGATATGTCGTAGTATTATGATGGGCCACCATAAATTCTCGCTAATAGAATCCTTACCGCTTCATTGAGAAAGTGTGTACCCTATCACTTGTTAAATTTAAAGGGCAACCATACCAGTTGATTATGTTTTCCCATAATAATCTAGCAGCGGTCATCATAGTGCAATCCTTTGTAGGCATTGCCTCTACCCATCATGTCAAGTAATATGTGTAAGTGATGATATACCACGAACTAGTCCTTGCATGACTCGGAGCAAATTTTCCTACAAATTCAATTGCCCATTTCTCAAACAGCTTCAAAGATCGGCTATTGGTTGCAAAGGCATTTCATCTCTCTTTCCAATTTTCCCAAGACCACTGGAAATGGTAACAGCCTTACAAAACTCAATACAATCTTTGTAGATGGTTTCCCACCAAATCCTAGCTAATAAAATCTTTCGCGTGGTAGCATTTCCTACATAGTGTCCTCCTACAATCCCACCATGCACTTCTTCCATAATGGCTATGTGCTCATGTTCTAATACGCATCAATGTAGAACCTCATCATGACCTAACTTATAAAATCTCCACCAATCAACATGTAGGATGTTGCACGTATTACTAACTGATTTCTCTCCAGGGCCTTCATTCCCTCTAGTGCCACACCTATTTTTAAGAACACTATGATATATTCCAAGTCTGAGGATGCGCGTTGCAGCCTAAATAGTTTTTTATCTGGTATGGTATCCTCAATTCTTTGTGTGTCCTCTCCCGAATTAATCCTTGACAAGTGGTTAGGTCCTGAATTAATTTTTCTTGGTTTCACGACCACGGTGAACTCAAATTCTTGAAATAGTAAGACCTAATGACATATGCACCCTTGCAAAATGGGTTTTTGACCAAGTATTTCAATGCCATATGGTCCGTGTAGAATATAAATGGTGTCACCAACAAATACCTCCTAAACTTATGCAGCGCGTAGATCATAGAAAATGCTTCACGCTTAGTAGTTTTGTAATTCTACTCTACTGGTGTCAACTTTCTACTTGTAAAGCACAAGGGATGATAAAAATTCCCTCCCGGGTTGTGCTAGTACTTCTCCCATAGTTTTTCCTAAGGCATCAATATGCACATGGAAAGGCTTATCCTAAGAAGGAAAACATAATATGGGCATCGTGATAAGCCTATCCTTCAAAGTGTCAAATGCCTTTTGTTGTGCCTCTCCCCAATGAAAGGCACACTTGTGTTTTAATAATTCTTCTAAGGGTGTGGAGATATTGGAATAACCCTTGATGAGCTTCCTGTAATACCTCGTATGCCCAAGAAATCCTCGCACTACACTTTAACTAGTAGGCTCCCCTAATCCTACAATAACTGCAACTTTAGCAGGATATTCTAGTAAGCCTTCTTTGCATATAATGTGTCCTAAAAAGGTTCCAAATGCAGTAGCAAAGACACATTTCTTAATGTTGAGGGATATCCTCAATTATCGACATCTCTCAAACATCAACCTTAAGTTGTCACAATGGTCTTTCACCAATCCATACACAGTCTAGTCATCTAGGTAAACTTGAAGAAACTTATGGATGAATTCCTAAAATGCTTGTACCACAATGCGTGAGAACATAGCAAGAACATTCTTTAATCCAAAAGGCATAACCATATAGGAAAACCTTCCCCATTCAGTGGAGAAATTTTTCTTTCTCTGGTCTTCCTTTACAATCCTGACTTGGTGGTACCCTGAGAATCCATCTGTGAAAGAGTATACTTCGTGCCCGGCTAATCCTTCCAAAATTTCTTTAGTAAAGGGGGTTGGGAAGGGATCGATGACACATAACACATTTAGATCTCTGTAGTCAACACAAATTCTTATCCTCCCGTCCTTCTTGATACTGATGACCATTGGGCTTATCCACTCTGATTCTTCTACTACCTCAATGATACTAGATGCTATCATTTTTTCTATTTCCTCCTTAACCCATACACGTAAATTTGGATTCATCTCGATAATCCTCTTCCGAATCTGGTTGCACACCTTCCTTTAACTTGATCTTCATCTCCCCCAAGGAATGGTCAACACCTTTGAGTTCATGGTATCCGCAAGGAAACAAATATTGAAACTCGCACAATAGATCAATGATCTTTGAAACCTCCTTTTCCAACCAATAGTCACCGATGATAGCTTCCTTAGGTTCTGCCTCTATCCCAATGTTAACCTTCTTTTTTAAGGGCTCATGGTAGGCATGTACTCGCTCATCAGTGCTATCTATGACCTCACACGTACCCTCCGAATGGTTAACATCCAAAGTCTCCATCTCTTCTTCATCTATTACATAGACCATTTTTCCTTTTTCTTTTTCCATGCACGCACACTCAAGTTGTACCTCCTCTGATTCTTCTTCATTGAGGTGCGTCTCCAAAGAAGGCTCACCTAGAAATTATAGTAGCCTATCCTCTACCATAGCATTATCCCCTATTGTAAGGCATTTTATCACTTGCAACCCTTTATCCACTTTGATGATTTAGTACTTCTATGCTTGAAATCTTGAATGAGATTAGCTGCTAACTCTTGCCAAATACCCGTCTCGATGACGCATCTCCGAATGAACATACCAAGCATGTGCATAGCCTTGTAAGGTGGAATACAACTTATGCACCCATAATGAAGGTGGAAATTCTTTTGTACTTCCCATCCAGGCCTTCTCACACGCTTGGATATGAAATGAAGTAGTCTCTTTACCATGGTAGTCTTGTATAGCCATGGGCGCGTTGCTCGTGGAAAACCTTACAGAGAACGTGATTCTCACCTCACATCATTCCAGGAGGTTTTCCCGATGTGTATCCCACCAACGTGCTACAATTCCGAGTAGGTTATAGCTGAGCATTCCCCTTCTCTCATCCTCATTTTTCCATTGAGCTTCCATTTCCCGTAAGAAAATTTCAGGATATGCCCCTCCATGAGTAACTTGGTAACTTCTTTCCTCCTAGGCACTTGACTGAGCATGCCTTTATCACCCTTGTTATAGATCCTCTTAATTGTCTCCCAATTAACTCATAAGTCCCATGCACCCAATTTTCACATGCCACACTAGTGGTATCACTCACGAATTGAGCATCTTCAAATTAGATAACTCCCTCCGTGGGGTGAATTATCTCAGGATCTCTAATGGAGCACACATATATTCTATTAAGGAATTATTCTCCTAAGGGATCAGTATAGGGCGTTGACTTCCCATCTATCAAAGGAATGACCACCCTTTCCTCCTTGTTCTCAAAACTGATATACCCTTTGTTAAACCACAGGTCAGCATTGTTCTTGTAACACCATGGGTGCCCAAGCAACACTGGAAATTTATCTATCTCAATGAGTGCCAAGACTTAGAAGTCTCCAGTGAACTTGGTTCCTTTAATGGTGATAACTACATCCTTTAGAACTCTAATGGGCATTGCCTTAGTCTTGTTTTCCATATATAGCAAATTTGAAGATGACTGCAATGTGGGCCTTACCATTTGATGTCAGGCATCTAAGGTAAGAACATTGACCTCTGCTCCCGTGTTGATGAGAATATTACTCAGAAGCCACCCATCAACAACTACATTCAAATTAATCTCCTTGTCATATTCAAGGCTATGAGGAGGAAGGTTTGCATGCAAAACTTGCCTTTCGTGCTCTACCCCAGTGCATGGTACCTTCTCTCTCTCATCCATTCTCCTAGCAAGGAAATAATATTCTCTTGCCTTAACATTTTGCACACTTCTTTGACTTCATCCAGGTCCTTCTACGAGCCTCAACATTCCTTATTTGCTCTTCTTGCTACTGGACTACTCCTTTAGACACTAGATCTCTCCTTGTAAACTTCGAATGACATCCATAGTCTCCTGATATACTTCTTTCGATGAGAAGGGTCCAGATACTTTCCATGTACTACTTCCTCTCTTGAAAATAGTTTCCTTGGTCTTGGCATCTCCTAGCACGTGCGGCCTCTTCCCGCATCATCACCAAGTACAAGTTCTATCCTTGACTCACGCTTCACTCATGGCATTCACCGTGAATCATCCTTCTTGATCCTTACCATCCTAGTGCCTTTTCCTTCAAAATTGGGTTCATATGCTCATAAAGTTCGGACACTCTTCGTACTTATGTTTCTTTTTGCACCATAATCATTGTAATAGGTTAGGATACTCACATTTGTAATGCTCTGTAGATTCAAAATTATAATAAGTTTCTTGTGGGAAATCACTTCATCCTTCATCATGGTTATTCCGACCACAAAATCCTCCACAAAAATCTCTTCCACACATTCCTCCATCTGCGTGCCCTTCATAGCTTCGGTCATCATCCTTTGAACTACTTGCAAGGCTAGTCTGGCACACACCTAGATCAATAGCATAATGTATTTGATCAATCGGTCTACAATCATTCATATCATGGTTTGTAGAGGTAAAGATCTTGTAATAAAAAGAAACATTCTTCTGGATTGCATGCTAAAGTAAGGGGCATCTACTTGCATCATGATACCCAATGAAAATCTCACAATCTACCACCATAGCTCACACCAAATTCTGAGGGAAACTATCCTTTGCATGTCCCTTAACTTCACATTATGTACACCAAATCCCACTATGAACCTCATGCGCTAAGTTTACACATATATTTTTCAACTTCTTGGCCATTGCAGTGATTTCACCTCCAAAAAAGGGCTAACACTAGTGTCAATTCTCCCAACATCTTCGGCCTTCTAGGGCAGCTTCCAATTCCTCACGCGAGCCTATGAAAGTCTTGTGTGATAGAGCCCTTCTAATTGGTGTTATCAATCCTTAAAAAAACCATTGAGCATGTCATAGGATAAATTTGACAAGAGAGTCTTGAAATGTGTGTCATACTCCCCTAAACTCTCTGCCACTCCTCGTTGGATCTCCTTAAAAGCATTGATGCTCTTTTACTCAAACTCTAGGATATGGAACTTTTCTAAAAGGCATTCTTCAACATAGTGTATTCAACCACTGTCGATGGGGGTCGTACTTCCTATACTAACTATATGTGCACCCTTATAATGTTGTTGCAAAATCAATTGCCTTCCGCTCTAGGGTATTGATCCCCTCTATGTGCCATAGTCACTCACACTTGTGCACATGCTTTACAAACATATTCAATACCCCTATAATCTAGTAATAAGAAAGACATCTCGAAAAACACTTGGGAGGTAACCAGGATCCTTGTCCTCCCGATCTAGAGCCTCGTTCCCTTCGTTGTTTCTTCTTGACCCACTAGATCCACTGGATCCACCGTGTTCTATTTCTCCTAACCCACCAGATCCACCTCTTGTAGTTGGCAAAGGACAAGAAGTGGTCACACCTAGTGTTCCTAGCATCCCACTCGAACTATGCACCGATGGTTTGTGATATTTTCCCAATACCACCAGTATGTCTCACGTCACTCCCATACGCGATACCCAAAGCTTGTGTACTTATACCTTGTCAAAATATTCCTCTCAGTCATTTTTACCCCTATCACAAAAGAAAGGACCCCATGCATGTCGGCCTATCACCTAGCGGAAGCTAGGTGCTCACCCGAGGCACACGCGGTACCGAGTCTCTCTTTTATGTGATTTTAGTGGGAAACATCATCTATGATTTGTGTTTAAGAGATTTCAAAAGGATTTAAGACATACAAGAACCATAGAGCTTAGAACGGCCTCTAGATCCTTGCAGCTATTCCAGATAGAGTACTTAATAGATTATATAACTTGTACCATAACAGAAAGAAGTATACAAACATCCATACTTAACATACACATAAATGAAAAAATACCTATGAGCAAGATGTATTCATCATAACCATTGATATTCATATATATATAACCAATAACCTCACTACATTCATGGATTCATTACAGAGTGTCACAGAGAAGCAGACCAGCATCATGCATTACAACTAGACTATTGTAACTATGATACCAAAATAAAAATTTCAATTCCCATGCCCAATACATCCTATCCACAATGTGATTACCCACTAGCAGAGTTCTTGCAGTATTTTTGCAGAGCTCTGCCCACTCTCTAAGTGTATATGTTTACTCTACAGGTGTTTATATTTATAGCTATTCTGGACTGCCAACTCATCCTCCAGTGCCCTCATATTAGATGCCAAGTGTCTGAATGTGGTCCTCCATGCAAGCATGCTTCTCCAGGCATGATCCTTCCACTTTATGCCATGATGTGCTTCTAGAAGATTCTATCATAGGCATGCTCCTTCCTTGGCCAACCTGTCTCAGTGGGCAATTTGTCCATGAGCAACTGGGTCATGATTTTCACGTGTTCTGCCCCGGACGTCTAATTTTTCTAAGTCCCAAACCCTTGGTTATGTCCGCACATGTCACGCACACCACGGGCTTCCTTAAACCCTTTTCTTAAACCCTACCTTGTGCACTTTTTCCTTGCGTGCTTTTCCTTAACTAGGACCTTACACGCCTACATGCCTCTTGTACTTAGTCAATATTCTAGGGGCCCAACATCACCCCACACTATGCTTGTTCTCCGTCTGCAGGAACACTCCTCTTAGTGAGAGAAAGAATACAATAGGCTTACACCTAGGAAAAATAATAAGAGGATGAAAGAATGGGAAAGAAGAAAGAATGGGAGAGTGAAATAATTACTAGCAATAGACTAGGAAAATCCTTTTTCAAGTCGGCTTCCAATTTATTCCAGGCATCGACTTCATCCTGTACTCTTTAACAGAGGTCACCGACTAGGGCACTTACCTCCCCAAAATTTAGTCCATCTCCTTGCGCACTCATAGTATCTCGTGATCTTCTCTAACTCCTTGCATATATCCTCCAATGTGTCCATTCTTTGTGTGATACGCAGATATAGCTCCTTCAACCAATTTTTGATTGAAACCCTTAAGGTTTCAATGGCCTCTGATTTCTTCTCAACCTCGCAAGGATTTTATCTCTTTCCACCCTATTCCCCTTGTTTTTCTCCTAGAACTCCTTGATTTCCACTTCATGAGTGGTGACCAGGGTGCCTGCCACTTTGTCTCTATCCGTGCAATTTTCGTACGCAGCTTCAACAGTCTAGGAAGCAACCCTTACATCAGCAAGCACTTTGTTGTACTCTGCGATGAGTGCTACAATCTTCAACTTGTCTTCCTTCTCTAGGCACGCGGCCACTTCCTCTAGCAAACTCCAAGGCTAGCGGTTGTCTTTCCATGGTGAGGACCCTTGTTAAATCCTCCAAGCATCCCAAAGTAGATCCATACTTCTACACGGCGATGCCAAGTCCGGATGCTTTAATAGTATGGCCCCATTGATGGATTCTACTTTCTTATACACAACACTCACCTTGGCCTTTTCATCCTTCAATTCCTACTACCACTGGGCATTGATTAACTTTTCCTAGCTTAGCTCCTTGGTTAATGTAGCTAGCTCTTCCTCTTTCTCCTTCAACTCCCCTTCTAGATCCCTAATCCTATCATTTCACTGAAGAGTCTAGCCTCTATCTCAACAAAGACTTTGTTAAGCATGTTGCTTAGTTATTCATCTAAGAGCTACTGGGTATCCACCACTAGGTTATCTTCTCCTGGTCCTGGCAATGTTACTATTGCCCCGTGGCTTACCTCAAACTTTGGCTCATCAAGGTGGGACTCAATTGCCTAAGAGATCATCTTCCTTTTCCGTGGGTAGGTAGCCTCCTTGTCAAAATATGACATGCATATAAGCTCCTCCACCAGAAGTGTACTCTGGAACCATGTGTAAACACCTTCTTGGGGTCATCAATATAACCCATCTCTAGCCTCCCCCTCTATGTTCCTTCCTCCCATGTGCATACCTTTGGGTATACTTACAGTTAAAACTAGACCTTTAGTGTTGCCACGTTCCTCTTCTGTGCTCTCCTTCTCTTTTCTTAATACTTGGCTCAATGTTGCGTTCCACTTTGTCCTCTCGCTAGGGTCTCAATTTCCCTTGCCTCCTCTTACCACCTTGTCCATTTTCTCTTGTGTCAAGCTTGGAACCTCTTACTTCTGTGTGCTAGCCTCTTCATCTTTTCCCATGTCCTGGGCGCTTCCTCCTACCTGGCTATCCTTGCGCCACACAAAAAGGAACCCTTGTTCTTCTTCTCTACGTTCCTCCTTCGAATCGTGTATATTGCAAATAGGCAGCCCTTGATCTTTCCCGAAGTCCTCTTCCCCACTTACTTCTTCTTCACTATCATCCTTCTCCCCTATGTACTTTCCCATACTTCCAGCTTCTTCCGAGGTGGTCTCCTCTTCTACCCTCTACTTTTTCCTAACCGGAGATTCCGGTGTAGGTGACTCTGTTTCTTCTTCTGATGACTCCTTATCTGATGGCTCTTCTAGCTCTGGAGTCTTCTCTTTTACTATGGGATTTTTCTTGTATGCATACATGCAGGTTCTAGTGCTTTTCCCGGGGGAACCTATTGCCTGTGTTTCCACCACACTTGGGATCTTTTTTTCTGGTTCCTTTCCCTCCTGTTTGGGTGTAGGTCTTTTCCTCCCAGTTGGATCCTAAGGTATAGATACCTCATTCTTCAGATATGTTCCCTTCTCTAGCTTTCATCTTATGCGAACATATACACGAGCCACAGATCCTTCTTTAATGGGAAAATTCATGGGCCTTGTCATTCTTACCTCATGTGATATGTACCGCTCCACGTATGCACACTTTTTGGTGTACACCAACCCTTTTGCATTTCCCTATGGTCCTGGTCCAGATTACCAAGGTCCAACTTAAAATTTTTGGACTCCTTGAACTTGTTTACTCCCGCTTGGAAGTATTGCTGTGAAGGCAAAGGGGAGCTTGCACCATGGGCTCCATGTCCCATCTGATAGTTTGAATCTGCCCAAACAGAAATGCTGGTACACAGAAAATTCTCGCTTCTCCCCTGGTGGCTATTGGTAGTTGTTCAGAATTCTCCATTCTTCCCCAAATGCATTCCTTAGGTGCGTGTACCACTTTTCCAAGTACGCCTTGTGCACTATTGTCATAGTTTCACAAGCATATTTCTCAAACCTTTTGGCAGGTGAGGGTCTTCAGCAGGTACTCCCATATGAATTTATCTGATGTGTTTGGTACCCCGATCTCTAAAAACACGATGGTTAGTAGCACATTTCCAAAAAGGATCATGTCACCTTCCTTCATGCAATTTGATAATTTCATCCACGATGAATGCAAAAATTATAGATGGTGCCCTCTGAAATCTTCCTACAAACATTCAACCATGGCTTATTGACTTGGGTCCATCTCTCCTAGCCATTTAGCTTTGACACTAGGTGCGTGGCCATCTTCATTACTAGATCCTTGATGTCTATGACATCATAATACCTTGACCCCTTTTTGCATGTGAAAGCGGCGATAGTTTCCTTAATCGCTTCTTTGTCAGTCAAGTCATCCTCCAACCCATCTCCTTCACAGATGAGGCCTGTGAAATGTGAAATTATTTGAGGATTTATGTGCATCTTGCACCCCGTGAAGTGGAAATAGTCCTCATGCATGTGTGACATCAGCCATTGATATAGTCACTCAAGTTTCCCAAAGTAGGGAAACTCAAAGAGTTGTAATAACCCTACCTTCTCCAACTTGACCTTCACATCATCATTATAAATGGGAAAACCCTCTAGTGTCCTCTTGTTTGTTGGGCACACTAATTCCAGTGCCAACTCCTTTTCAATTGTGCTTTTCCAATGATTATAATCATTTACAGACATGTCCCTAAGATGGGACTCCCACTCCTTCCCCAACAACACTCCATCTGGGTACTACATTTCTACATACCACTCTTCATTTTTGCTTGCTTCAATTTCTTATTACTTTCCCTTGCCCTTTCCCTTGCCCTTCTTGGGTGTACTAGTTGGTTTCTTGGGTGCCATTTTCTAGGTCTTCTTCCCACTTCAATCACTCTGTCTTACTGCTTCTTCCGCTCTCTCCAACCTTAGATCTCAAACTTGTGAAGAAAATTTCTCAAACCCGTGCCCTAGTTCTTCAAACCCTAATTAGGATACTCCCTTCACAAGATGGCACCTTCTCACAACTTCTCCTATGCCCATGAAATCCCTTCCTCTTGGTTCGTAAATCTGAACTAGTTACCCACGCTTCAATCTCTCCAAATTTTTCTTCACACAGATCAGTTTTTTGGAAGCCCTAGTTTGCAAAGGTGTAAAATCACTTCATTCTCCTTATATGCAAAGTGAAAAATGAGTTGCCTCGACCCCTTTATTTATAGTTTTTCCCTTTTTGAGCATTAAGTGCTACTTCACCTACCACCATACTTTTTCATTTAATGCAGCTTTTTCAAACAAATCCCGACTTAAGCGCTTTCCCTCATGTGCCCAACCTATGTGGACAATCCTCCAACCTTTTGGCATGCAACCAATCCAACATGACAGGAGACTCTTGCGCGTGCGTAACCAATGCCGAAGGCACTTCTTCTGTTTGATTTTTTTCTCTCACCTACCTTGTGTTGCTTGATGCACTTTCTCCTCCTTTGTATATGGGATTTATAAGTAGCTTTATCTTGGCACCAACCATCCTTTTTCCATATTTTCTTTCCATACACCTCTTTCAACAGGGCCATTTAACCGGGATTTATAACACAAACTTCCTTGTACTTTAACCATGTGCTCCTTCTCATTACTCCACCCACACAAAAATGATGTGCAATCCTCTCGCACACTCACATATTCTCAACAAGTAGCAATAAGGTTACCGCCCCCAAAGTGCAAGACAAAACAACAACATGAAAGGGAAACACAAGAAAATAAATGCATAAAGGAAAATTCTACTACTAACTGGAAAAACTTCCTTATTTATAAGCACCAAGAAGACTTATTTATAGTAGGGCTTCAACCTACTCCCATTGAAGTGTCTAGGTAACTTCATCCCATCTAGTGCTTAGAATCGACACGCGCCCAAATCAAGGATGTACGAGATTTTGTAAGGACCCAACCAATGGAATTTCAACTTTCTAGGATGGCACAGAAATTTAGAATCATAAAGTAAGACCGTCTGCCCAACCTCAAACTTCTTGTTTCTTTTGTGGCAATCATGCCAAGCCTTCGCTTTGATTTTTCTGTTGTTTAGCTCCACCTAGCAAGTGATCGTTTCTCATCCAACTTCATTAACTCATCAATTCTTTCTTCTAGCGCTTTCTCATCAGATAACCCTCTTGTGTGAACTATTTGCAGAGAAGGTAACATGAATTCAACCGGAAAAATAGCTTCCGCGCCAAACACCAATTGAAATGGTGTGGATTTGTTTAACCTTTTATAATTTGTCTTGTAAGCCCATAATACTGTTGATACTTTGTCATCCCAATCTTGTCTTCCGACATCACAAATTTTAGTCAGGGTATGACTCAGTATTTTGTTGAATGCTTCCACAGTTCCATTTGCTTGTGGGTGATAGGGTGTAGTCTTGTGATGATCCACCATGAACTCTGCTAACAAGATCCTCATGGTCTCATTCAAGAAATGCATACCCCTATCACTAGTTAAACTCAAAGGACATCCATACCTTGTGATAATGTTCTCCCACAAGAATCTTTCCATTGTGGCTGCTGTGTAATCTTTAGTTGGGGCTGCCTCCGCCCACCTTGTCAAATAATCATGCAAGTGATGACATAACATGACCTAGTCCTACGCATCGTTGGTGTAATAGGGCCTACAAAGTCTATTGCCCAATTTTCAAAAGGCTTTCTTTTATGGATGGGTCGCAAAGGCATTTCATCTCTCTTTCCTGGCTTGCCAATGTGCTAACAATGGTCACACACTTTACAATAGTCTTTACAATCCTTGTACAAGGTTTCCCACCATAAACCTGCCATTAATATCTTACGCACGGTGGCATCACTTGCATAATGCCCACCTGCACTTCCTTTGTGTTCTTACTCCATGATGGCAAGGCGCTCATGCTCTAATACTCACCTACTCAAAACTTCATCACATCCAAACTTGTACAAGTCTTCACTAATCAACATATAGGGCACGGCGTGTATGGCTAGTTGTTTCTTCTCTAATGTCTTCATTCCTTTTGGCGCCACACCTTCCTTTTAAAATACCGCAATTTCCTCCAAATATGAGGGTGCATTCCTGTTGTCCTCTCAAAATTTCCTCTCTTTTTAAATATGAAAATTTTGTAGTTAACACCTTCTCTGTTGTTTTCGTAAAGGGAAAAGTCAAGAAGTTGAAAAAATCTATGTTTTTGAGTCATTCTGTGTGATTTGTGGGTCTGTCGAACATTTTTGTCCCATGTGTCCCAAGTTCATTCAGCTCCTATTCACCGATCGGTCGCTTTACCCGAAAATCTATTTTCTCGTGGGCCCATTGAAAATTTTTGTCCCAAAAGTCTCAAGTTCTCTCAAGCTCATTGTTCACCTTTCACCCGCATCACCACATCGTGCACATCACATACTTTCATCCTCATGTCCTGAAAACATTTGTGCATTTTTTCCCCACGTCACCCGCATCGGCTGAGTCACTCTTTCGCGTCCCCACGTGTCCCAAATGAACCAAAGGCTATCTGGGCTAATTTTTCCCGCTCTTCCCAAATATCTTACTTTTTAAGTTGGTAGATGTGTATTTAATGCACATTTATTACCTTTCTCTCTCCTAAACGGCTATTTAATAAGTTGCCCTCTACGCATTTTTGCACACTGCTTTCTCGTTATCAATTGCTCATACCCTCGTAATCAAAATTTCTGTGCGCGTACCCATTCCCCCTGTAATTTCATCAAGAGTTCAGGCTGTGACTTTGTTTTTTCCAATTGCTATCAACATGAAGATTAAGTTCCAAGGTCGGAGCAGGTTTCACCACTCAATTCTATCATTCCCGATATTAGGAATAGTGAAGTTCATCACCTGGACTTTGGAGATTTCTGGACTAGGTTGTGAGACTGAATCCCCTCCTATGGCGCAAATTATTAATGATAGTGGCTTGGCATATGTCGTTGGTTTCTCAATTTCAAGTACAATGTGCAGACACACGATTACTCACCTACGGTGTTCACTTCAACTCCTGACTCGAGTGAACTAACGAATGTGCATGGGGAGCTCATCGCCAAGCTCGATGCTGCCGCCATTGGTACTACCCTAAGGATTCCTGAAATGGATAATTCTATAGTCATCTCTTAGAACCAGGCACAGGCACTCTTCGACCAGAAAGTGAAAATACAAGGCAAGGGTGGCGAAGTCTTGGCTTAAAAACCCTAAAAGGGGGCATCTCGCTATCCAAAGCTTTGTTTTGTGCCGATTTCAATGAGGAATCACAAATTTTATAATCTTATTAGCTCAGGTCATGGGCTTACCCTCTACCAACAAGTTCCATTTCTAGATGTGCCCACTTATCAACATGGTGTGTGAGGGTACTCAGAACATCAACTGGGTAGAAATCATCAACATGAACTTGGCAGAATAGTTGTCCAATGTATAGCAAACCAAGAATTTTTACATGACTTCTTATCTGATGTATACCCTAGTAGCATCAAGGCAATGGTTTGGCTTCACATATATTGATGCTCATAAAGGTGATCCTATATATGCTTACTGCCCTCAATTCACCCTAGACACTAGTAATCGCAACTTCAGGAGGGTGAATGATGCTTTCACCATGTACATTGTAAGACTTCGGAGATCGACACTACAAGGAGGTTCTCTGATGAAGCCATGAGCCTAATAGCGAAGTACGGTGCCTACTTCATCCAGTTCAGAAAATTCTCCTATATCAGGCTAGCAGGCTATGAGAGCACCCCTCTCAAGCTCCCTATGTTCTGTAATGATAAAATGGCCTTGATCGAGATATGCAAGAAATTGGAAAAGTTACACAAAACCTACAAGGATAAGAAAATCACTGGTCTACACTTCCCCATATCCTTGGGAAACTACACCTGCAAGACAGCTCTGGATGCACAAAACATAGAGAGAGCCCTATCTCCCATCATCTGTCCATTTCTTCAAGCCCAAAAATTATTTTGACTTGAAGAAATTTATTAAACATAATCTCATAATCAATTACCATCATAGGGTAGACACATAAGACTATTGGGCTGACTGTGCTTTGATGATTTTGAGGCAAGGAGGAGACATTATGGCAGGTTTTCTCTTCAACTGATTTAGGAGCTTAACCTATATCAAATTCCTGAAGGGCTTCAGGATGACAACTCTGACTTGTTATCCTATGAATATGATACCTTGATCAAGCACACTCCCTTGGAGGACTTGGATTGGTTCAAAAAGGAGAAGGATGATCTGGCTGAAATCCTAGCCCCTGTCCTAGTAAGAACCAAAATCTGGTTTGACAGGAGAGTTCATGAGCTTAGAAGGCATTCAGGTGAGTCCTCCTCTAAGGACACCTCAACACCAATCAAGGAGGCACAGACACCCAGTTCGGAAGCACCTGTACAGACTCCTCCTGCCTCATCAACTAAAGGGCCTACATCCTCCACTCCTTCCTCATCCACCCAAGTATATCAGAAGAAAATCAAGGAGGTCAAGAAGGATCCTATTGAAGAAGATCCCCTGATGAAGCATTCAAAATTTCCCTCAGGACCAGAGAACATTATTGTTCTCAGTGAAAGTGAAGAGAGTGAGGTGCCAGTCTCCGTAGGTGTTCCAGAAGCCCCAATGGATAAAGAGAAAGAGGTTCAAAGCACTGAGCTTCCAAGCACCATTGACTCCTCTATACCAGAAGCCTTGAGTGCCCCACTCATATCTCAACTAGAGGCAACAACAGTGCACACTTTGAGTGCCATGAGTTCTCTTTCTCTCGGTCCTCTTGCCCCACCTTCTTCTTCCTCCTCCTCTTTTTCACATGGGTGTAACCTTTCATTGATAGTAGGAAGAGGAAGTCTTCCTCTCGGATCTCGGGACCCAACTTTGATGTTGTGGTGGCCTTATTGGGCACTACCCCTCCTAGCTCTTGCCAAGAAGGCCAAGACCACCTCAAGAATAGTATTTGATGCTCAGGGCCAGCAATTCCTGGAGATAGCCAAGCCCAAGGTTGACAAGCCAGAATAGGATTTGCAGGCGTCTGATCTAGAGCTCTCGAGGATCCCCATGGGAGAGTCCACCCCTGAAGGTGAGATTCACAATCTTCAAGAAATAGTCACTAGGGTCATTGGGAGAGTGGAAAAAGGGAAACAAACTATAGAACAGCTGGAAGAGCAGGCTCAGGTTCTTGCAAGTTTCATCAAGTCACTGTTGTCCAAAGATAAAGTTTTAGACCCCACCCCACTGACTACTCTTCCACCACCTGTGACCCTCAGCCAAGACGAAGTCCAGAGTATCAAAGATATACACATATATTCCATCTATGGAAGGGCTATGGAGGCCATGGTGGATGATATGCTCATTGCAGGGTTGAATTTCATTGGTGAAGCCTTCAAACTCAATGAGAAGGTAAATAATCTGCAACAGAAACTCTCCTCCACCATTGGAAATATAGATAAAGAGCTCAAACTCTGGAGCTATATAGTAGACCTTCGCCTTATGGGGCAGGATAAAGAAAATATTTTAATGGCAAGTAAGGTCTTTGATGATGCAAAAGATAATTTGTCAAAATCATGGGTATACAGTGTGGAATGGAAAATCAAGGTGCTAGAGGAGGCTTTGGGAGAATTGAGAAATAGCTGGCAGAAGGGTGAGGCCTTCAAGACTTTGGTGGTATCTACTTTTAAGGATATCCATTGCCACCTCCATGATGAGACCTCAGGTGTGCCTCTCTCCTTGTAGGAAATTAAAGCTCAATTTAGAGCTTTTGTCAAAGAAAATCTGTTCAAAGAGGATTCTATCACCAAGGAAAAGATGAAGGAAATCTACTCTCTCCAGTCTACTATTGAAGAAGCAAGTAAGGATTACCATACACACATCGAATTCGACAAAGAGATGGAGAAGTGTCTCGATTTTGGACTCAGTCCACTACCAACACATCAGTTCCATGTGGTAGAGACATAGCAGAGGCATTAAAAAGGTTTAGACAATGGATCCTCAAATCAGTGGGCCCTTCTCAATCATGAACACTTGTCTTCTCCTCCTGAATTTTCTCCCTTCTTTCTTTCCTCATCTCAGATTTATTGTAATTAGTTGGGGTTTTGCATTAAGCATCCCTTTAACTAAACATTAATTAAAAGAAGTAGTTACCAAGGGTAACTGATTTGTAAAACTATATAATGGTCTCTCTTCGCCATTTTGAGGGGGAACTTGGCTTATTTTTGAAAGTGTAAGAAATAGTAAAGCAATCAATACAAAAGGATCTTCTTTCTTTGTCCATCTGATTCTTTTATTCGCAGCTATCTGATTGAATATTATTAGATCATTTGTCTATAATTATGCCAAGAAGCTTTGTATTCTTGTAGATGTTATTTATGGAACTGTGTGTCTTTTCAAATCACATCTCATTAATTCAAGTACAAATGGTCTTATTCCAATTCATTATATTCTGGCACGCATAAGGAATTATTTTGTCATCTATAATTCGAGAATGCTTTTCTACTCATTTCCACGTCTTCATTCCTCTGTAATTTTGTGATTGATGATCTATTTTTCAAAACGCTTTCATGATATCCAAGTTCTGCATGGTAAAACTATGCTCTATACATATGTAAATATGTTTTGTTTTTAAATAAGGGAAACTCTCCCACTAAAGAGGAGGGACTTCTTGTCCCCCGATCATTGTTCTCCTTAAATTCATTTTTGATGACCAACAACGCCACAACCTAAATAGTTGTGCGTCTGACATTGTCTCCTTAATACTCTGTGTGTCCTCCCTTGAATCAATTCTTGATAGATGATTAGGTCCATAATTGCTTTTTCCAGGCTTCACTACTATGGTGAACTCAAACTCTTGAAATAACAATACCCACCGACATATGTGCCCTTGTAGAATAGGCTTGTTCACCAAATACTTTAATTCCATGTGGTCAGTGTAAAACACGAAGGGTGTTTCCAGTAGATATTGTCTAAACTTGAAAAGTGCATAGATCATTGATAATGCTTCGCGCTTAGTTTTGGTGTAATTCTTCTTTGCTAGTGTCATCTTCCTACTTGCAAAACATAGAGGATGATCAACAATTCCTACACCTGGCTATGCAAGCACTACTCCAATAGTGGTCCCCAAGGCATCTACATGGACATGAAAGGGCCTGTCTTAAGAGGGAAAACCTAATATAGGCGCGGTGAAAAACCTCTCTTTTAATGTATCAAATGCCCTATGTTGTGCCCCTCCCCAATGGAAGGCACTTTTATTTTTGAGTAGTTTCTTTAAAGGTGCGGTGATCTTGGCATACCCCTTGATGAATTTCCTGTAATAACATGTATGCTTAAGGAATCCATGCACTGCGCTCTGGCTAGTAGGCTCCCCTAACCCCACAATAACTAAAACTTTGGTGAGATCTACTAACAAACCCTCCTTGCATATGATATGTCCCAATAATGTGCCAAAGGGTGTAGCAAATACGCACTTCTTAATATTGAGGGATATCCTCAACTGCCTACACCTCTCAAACATTAACCTCAAATTATCACAATGGTCTTTGACTAGACCATACACTGTCCAATCATCCAAATAGACCTGAATAAACTTATGGATAAAGTCCTAGAATTCTTGCACCATGATGTGCAAAAAAATAGCAGCACATTCTTCACTCCAAAGGGGATGACCCTATATCCAAAACTTCCCCACTCAATGGTGAAATTTGTCTTCTCCTGGTCTTCCTTTGCAATCTAGACTTGGTGGTACCCTAAAAATCCATCCGTAAAGGAATAGATTTCACACCCAACGAATCCTTCTGAAATTTCTTTAGTGAAGGGGGTTGGAAAAGGATCGATGACACAAACTGTGTTCAGCTCCCTATAATCCACATAGATCCTAATCCACCCATCCTTCTTGATGTTGATTACCATCGACTTATCCATTCTAATTCCTCCACTACTTCAATGATCCCAAAAGCTATCATTTTTTCTATCTCCTCCTTAACCTTTACACGTAAATTGGGATTCATCCGGTAGGGCCTCTTCCTGACCGGGTGCGCATCTGTCCTTCAACTTTATCTTCATCTCCCTAAGGAATGGTGAATGCCTTTGAGCTCATGGTACCCACGTGGGAATAAATCCTCAAATTCATGTAATAGATCAATGATCTTAGAGACTTCCTTCTCTCGACCAGTAATCTCCAATAATAGCTTCCTTAGGTTCTTCTCCTAAACCGATGTTAACCTTCTTTGTCTTTAAGGGCTCATGGTAGGCACACACATGAGTATCAGCATTGTCCACTACCTCGTGCATCCCTACAGAATGGCTAACATCCAAGCTTTCGATTCCTCTCCATCAATCACATACACCAAATTTCCTTTCTCCTTTTCCAAACATGCACGCTCAAGTTATAACTCATATGTTTCCTCTACTTCTTCCTCAAAGCGTGCCTCGAACTTATTCCACCTAGTAACTCCAATAGCCTATCTTCTGCCATGGCACTATCCCCCATGGTAAGGCACTTGATACCCTACAAGGACTATCAACTGATGGCTTGGTACTTTGATACTCAAAAAATTGAATGAGGTCAGCTACGAGCTCTTGCCAATTCCCTATCTAGCGCGTGTCTCCGAATGAATGTACCATATGCACGTGCAACCTTGTAGCATAGAGTACAACTTGTGCACCCAGAGGGATGGTGGCAAAGCTTCCACACCTTCTCTCTAGATCCTTCCACACTCTTGGTTATGGAAAGAGGTGGGCTCCTTCCCATGGTAGTCCTTAATGGTGGTGGGCACGTTGCTACTATAGAATCTGACAGAGAGAGCAATTCTTACCTCACACCATTCCAAAAGGCTCTCCTGATGTGTAGCCCACCACCGCGCAGCTATGCCGAGTAGGACATAACTTAACATCCCTCTCCATTCCTTCTCATTCTTCCACTGAGCTTCCATTTCCTACAAAAATATCTCAGGGAAGGCTCCTCCTGAATACTTAGGCAACTCCTTTCCTCCTAGGCGTTCGACTGTGCACGCTTTTGTCACCTTGGTCACCGACCCTCTCAACTATCGTCCCATCAATTCATAAGTTCCATGCACCCAATTGTCACATGCTAGACTTGGTGGTATCACTTACTGACTAAGCATCCTCAAACTGGATAACCCCATTAGTAGGATGTATTATCTCTGGGTCCCTGATTGAGCACACATATATCTTGTCTAGAAATTCTTCCCCCAAAGGTTCAATATAGGGTGTCGACTTCCCATCAACTAGGGGTATAATGACCCGTTCCTCCTTATTTTTAAATTTGATGTACCCTTTGTTGAACCAAAGGTCCGCATTATTCTTGTAACACCATGGGCACCCAAGTAGTGCTGGGAAATTGTCTGCCTTGGCGAGCGCCAAGACTTTGAAGTCCCCAGTAAACTTAGCTCCCTGATAGTGATAGCTACATCCTTTAAGACACCGATGGGCATCACCTTAGTCTTTTTTGCCATATATAGCACATTCGAAGATGGTTGTAATGCAGGTCTTCCCATCTGATGCCATGCATCCAAAGTTAGAACATTAACCTCCACGCATGTGTCAATGAGTATATTACTAAGGAGCCATCCATCTACAACTACATTTAATATGATCTCCTTGTCATAGTCAAAGTTGTGAGGGGGAAGGTTTACGTGTAATACCTACCTCTTGTGCTCTTCTCTGATGCGTGGTACCTTCTCTCTCAACCATGATCCTAGCAAGGGAATGATATTCTCTTGCCTTATAATTTTACACACCTCCTTGACCTCATCCAGGTCATCCTTTGGCACCTTGACTCTCCTCCCTTGTTCCTCCCTCCTAGATTTCTCCTTTAGACACTTTATTTTCCCCTTGTAAGCTCGAATGACATTCATGGTGTCCCGATATACCTTCTTTTGATGTGTGGGTCCGGGTACTTTCCATGAACTACTTCCTCCTCGAAACTAGGTTCTTCTCGTCTTGGTACTTCTCTTGTGCGCACAAACCTTCTACCCTTGTTGTTACCAAGATATACTCCTAACCTACATCCCATGTTACCCGAGGCATCCACTATATGTCTGCCTTCTTAATGCTGACCATTATATCACCTTTGTCTTTCCAGTGTTGTTGATACATGTGCTCAAACAACTTCAGGCACTCCTCGTACTTATGCTTCTTCCCACACCATGAGCACTGAAACAGGTCTAGGCACTCTCATTTGTAATTCTCCGTAGATCCACAATTGAAATAGGTTCCACATGGGAACTCACTCCTTCCTCCTCCACGGTTACCACGACCACGGAATCCTCCTCAAAACCTCTTCCATGCGCACCTCCATCTGCGCGCTCCTCATAACAGTGATCATCACCCTTGGAACTACTGGCAACACTGGTTTGGCGCACCCCATGATCAATGGCCTCATGGATATGATCAATGAGCCTATAGTCCTTAGTATCATGGGTTGTAGAGGTACAAATCTTGCAATAACAAGACACATTCTTATAGATCACGCATTGTAGTAAGGGGCATCTACTTGCATCATGGTCCCCATGAAAATTTCACAATCTACTACCACAATGACGTACTATCCTCCGGGAAACTATCCTTAACATGCCCCTCTACTTCACAATCTATGCACCACAAACCACTGCGAGTCTCATGGGTTGAGTTTACAGACAATTTTTCCAACTGCTTGGCCATAGCAACAATCTAAGCCTCCAAGAATGGGCTAATGCCAATATCAACACTACCAATAGCCTCGTACGTAGAGTAGCTTCCAATGCCTCATGCGGGTCTGTAAAGTTTTATGAGATAAGGCCCTTCTAAAAGGGGTGATCAATCCTCCAACAAACCACTAAGCATGTTGCGAAGGGTGAATATCATATGATAATTTAGAAAAGAGAGTTTTAAAGCACGCATCATACTCCCACACACTCTCTACCATTCCTTGTTGAATCTCCTTCAAAGCGTTGATGCTCTTCTGCTCAAACTCAGGAATGTGGAATTCTACCAAGAATGCATTCTTTAAAGCAATATAGTCCACCACTATTTGATGAGGGTCATATTTCCTATACTAGCTATGTGCGCACCCTTGCAATGTGGTTGCAAACTAACTAGCCTTTTGTTCTAGGGTTGTGATACCCTTTGCATGCACCATAGCAGTTCACACTTGTGAACATGTTCCGCAACATCCTCAATACCTCTATAATCGGAAAATGTAGAGACATTTCAAAGAAAAATTGTGGGGGTGGTTGGGGCCCAAATCCTTCGAGCCAGATCCTTGGTTTCCGCCTGTGTTTCCTCCACGCCTTATCCACTCGGTCCACTAGGTCTTGAACCACCAAATCCACTAGGTCCTGAGCCACCAGATCCACCAGGTCCTAAAGTGGTCATGTCAAGGGTCCCCATAGTTCCACTGAGTTACATGCCTATGGTCTACGACAATACCCCACAGCCAATAAAATACTCGCGCCTCCCAGATGTGAGACCAAAATCTTGTGTGTCTATACCTTGCCCAAAAAGTCCTAACACTGGGTTGGTGTTTGTAGCCATAGAAGGCCCAAATGAGAAATTATACCTCCTGGTGTAGATCGATCACTTCCAATGTAACCAACTAGACTAGCAATATTTTCCCCCTGATCTGGAAAACCAAGCACCAAGGTCTAGTCACTAGGTGGGCTCGATGCACGCCAATGGTTCTTTTTTTCTCTGTGTGACAAACTCTCATCAGAATCCAAAGGGGTCTCTCTTACGCACTTGCCAAGATGGGGTCACACAGACTACTCAAGTTCCACATCCTTTGCGTGAACCTCAAATCCTTCTCACAATGTCTGCCGCCATACATCCATCACACCTGCAACCTCACGTTGTCTAGCAATCTCCCTTTCACGCGCTTCACCATACTTGAGTCATCTCTCCTCCCTATCTTTCTCCACCGCAACATCTTTCATCTTCCTCCACCCTAGCTTCCTCACCCAACGCCGTAATGGTTTAGCCGGCCATTGGAAATGCCTCTAAACTCATGGTAACCATCAATATTTTCATAGCTAGAGGGACAACATGTAGAAATGATCCTCTGGGCTCCCGTAGAAACTCAAACTCAGCAACCTCCGGATAAGAATATGTGGAAATGGTGTACTCCAGAGTGTAGCTAGCCAATACTCCTTTCCACCAATGATCCATAGCACGGGTCCACGTCATATATGTATCATGTAGCCTCTAATATTCTTCTTGGGTCCACACATATGATTCATAACGCCAACTTGATCTAGATGCATAGGCTAAGATCCATTCATACAGTTCCACTGGGAAGCAGCAGAAAAAAGTTTTATATAGATCATAGTAGAGGTTTTCTTCTACCCATCTATGTGCATCAAACTCACGTCTAGTGTTGAATCTCTAAGAAAATTCATCCTCTGTGCTCTTAAACCATGATTCAACACTTTCCAACGTTAACCACTCTATCATTACTCATTACACAGATCACGATGAATGTTATCTCCGACTACGACTTCTAAAAGAGGTCCCGGAAACGGAACCAAGATGTAATCATTTTTACCCCTATCATACAAGAAAGGAACCCCATACGCGCTGACCTATCACTCGGCGGAAGTCAAGGCGCACCCGAGGCACACGTGGGTACCGAGTCTCTATTTTATGTGAGTTTAGTGGGAAACATCATCTATGATTTGTGTTTAAGAGATTTCAAAAGGATTTAAGACATACAAGAACCATAGAGCTCAGAATGGCCTCTAGATCCTTGCAGCTATTCCAGATAGAGTACTTAATAGATTATATAACTTGTACCATAACAGAAAGAAGTATACAAACATCCATACTTAACATAAACATAAATGAAAGAAGACCTATGAGCAAGATGTATTCATCAGAACCATTGATATTCATATATATATAACCGATAACCTCACTACATTCATGGAGTCATTACAGAGTGTCACAGAGAAGTAGACCGTAGTCATGCATTACAACTGGACTATTGTAACTATGCTACCAAAAAGAAAAATTACAATTCCCTTGCCCCATACATCCTATCCCCAATACAATTACCCACTAGCAGAGTTCTTGCAGTATTTCTGCAGAGCTCCACCCACTCTCTAAGTATATATGTTTACTCAGGCGCTTGTATTTATAGCTTTTCTAGACTACCAACTCATCCTCTAGCGCCCTCAGATCTGATGCCAAGTGTCTGAATGTGGTCCTCCATGCGAGCATGCTTCTCCAGGCCTGAGCCTTCCACTTTATACCATGATGTGCTTCTAGAAGCTTCTACCGCAGCATGCTCCTTCCCGGGCCAACCTGTCACCAGTTGGCACCTTATCCATGCTCAATCGGGTCATGTTATTCACGTGTTCTGGCCCTGATGTCTGATTTTTCTAAGTCCCAAACCCTTGGTTATGTTCATGTATGACACGCATGCCACGGGCTTCCTTAAACCTTCTTCTTAAACCCTGCCTTGTGCGCTTTTTCCTTGCGCACCTTTCCTTAACTGGGACCTTGCGCGCCTACGTGCCTCTTGTACTTAGTCAATATTCTAGGGGCCCAACTAGGATAAAATTGACAAGAGATTCTTGAAATGTGTGTCATACTCTCGTAAACTCTCTGCCACTCCTTGTTAGATCTCCTTAAAAGCGTTGATGCTCTTTTGCTTAAACTTTGGGATATGGAACTCTGCTAAGAAGGCATTCTTCAACGCGGTGTAGTCTACCACCATCCGATGGGGATCGTACTTCCTATACCAACTATATGTGCATGCTTATAATGTTGTTGCAAAAACCGACTTGCCTTCCGCTTCCGCCTGTATTGATCCCCTTCGCGTGCCATAATAACTCACACTTGTGCAAATTCTCTGCAAAGATATTCAATACCCCTATAATCTGATAAGTGTAAAGACATCTTGAAAAACACTTGGGAGGTAGCTGTGGTCCTTGTCCTCCCAATCTAGAGCCTTGGTTCCCTTCGGTGTTTCCTCCTAACCCACTGATCCACCGGATCCACCGAGTCCTATTTCTCTTGACCCACCGAGATCCACCTCTTGTAGTCGGCAGAGGACCGTAAGTGGTCACGCCTAGTGTTCCCAAAGATCCCACGTAACTACGCGCCGATGGTTTGTGATATTGTCCCACTACCAATTTTATGTCTCACGCCACTCCTAGACGTGATACCCAAAGCTTGCGTACTTTCACCTTATCCAAATATTCCTCCAAATACAGGAATGGCTTGTGCAGCCATGGATGTTCCAAATGAAAAATTATATCTCCTGGGCACCGATTGGTCACTCCCACTAATACCAACTGGGTTAACAATACTTCTCCCTTGATTTGGAAAACCAAGCACTAGGGGTTGGTCATCAGGTGGGTTCAAATCCGCACCGATGACTCTTCTCTCTCCATACGATGAACTCTCATCGAGTCAAGGGGCCTCTCTCTGCACTTGCCAAGATGGGGTAACACAGACTGCTCGGGCTCCACATCCTCCATGTGAACCTCAAATCCTTCCCGCAACATCTACCTCCATAGATCCATCACACTTGTAACCTCACGTTGTCTAGTTATCTCCCTTTCACGAGCTTCACTATACTTGAGTTGTCTCTCCTCCCTTTCCTTTTCAGCCACAATGTCACCATCTTTCTCCACCCTAGCTTCCTCTCCTAGTTCTCGAGAGCTTTAGCTAGTCATGGGGAATGCTTCCAAACTCAAAGTAATGACCAATATCTTCATAAAGAAAGGGAATATCACCTAAAATGATCCTCTAGGCTCCCTTAAAAACTCAAACTCAACAACTTTTGGGCAAGAATATGTCGAAATGGCATATTCCAAAGTATAACTGGCCAACACTCCCTTCCACTAGTGATCAATAGCACGCATCCAAGTTAGATCTGCATCCTGCAGCCTCTGATAGTCATCTTGGGTCCACACGTGCGATCTATAGTACCATCACTTGATTTGGATGCATATGTTAAAATCCATTCATATAGTTCTACTAGGAAGTAGCAAAAGAATGTCTCATACAACTCATGGTATAGGTTCTCTTCTACCCATCTATGTGCATTGAACTTAGGTCCAATGTTGAATCTTTGAGCAAACTCATCCTTTGTGCTCTTGAACCATGTTTCAACACTTTCTAAGGTCAGGCACTCTGTCATCACGCATCACAGGGACAAAGATGCATGCCATTTCTCACAACAACTTTGAAAATAGGTCCCACAACGGAACCAAGATGTAGTCATTTTTATACCCTTCACATAATATGAAAATCCCATGCATGTCATCCTATCACCCAACGGGTGCGGGCTCACCCAAGGCACATGCAGCCATCGAGTCTCTCCTTTATGTGATTTTTGTGAGAATGAATCGTCTTAGAATAGATAATCAAATATAGGACAGAAAATAACTAAACCATATTCTTATGAATCTTAGGAAGAGTTATCATCTCATTATATGTAAATGAAAGAAATAACAAGTAGCACACATAAATGAGTCATTCGTAAAGGAAATGCATAAGTATTGAACACGATGATTTATAACAAAGCATTATATTTATACTATCAAAGTTAATAACCCACATTACATCCATTGAGGTCATAATAGACCCTCATATAATAATGCAGAGCTAAGTCATGCATCGGACTATACCATGTTCATCATATTACAAAGAAAAATGCAAACCCAATCCCTTTATGTGTTAAACACTCACAGAGCTCTCCTAATCCCTAGCCCATAACATCCTCCATTCTTTTTCTATAGAGCTTTGTCTCTCTTCAATTATCTCTTCTATATTTATCCTCTCCCATATCCATTATCTCTATTATGTATATCTCTCTCTATTTTTGTTCTAGCGGGCGCTTGTATATATAGCCTTAGCACCCATTGTCATGCCTTCCAAGAGTTACAAATCGGTTTCCAAGTGTCAAAGTGGTCCTCCATGGGAGGATGCCTTTCCATATTCGAGCTCTCCATTCCTTACAATGACACCTTCTCGAAACTTCCATCGCATGCCCGAAATATTCCCTTTTTGATCCATAGTCACCAAATTGTCACCTTATCCATAAGGGTCGTGCTTTTCTCGTGAACCGCTTATAATGTCGAATGTGCCTAAGTACATAACCCATTTTTTCCTACACGCACGTCGTGTGTTCCGCAAAACCCTACCAAAACCCTTTCCCTATGCACCTTTAACCCATGCACCCTTCTTCAACTAGGTCCCGCATTCCCATGTGCCCTCTTGTACTTAGCTGATATTTTGGGGCCTAACGGTTTGTTTTACTAAAAACACACACATGGTTTGATTTACTATAAATACAAATAGGGTTTTTTTACTACAAACACAAACAAGGTTAATTTTACCAAGAACACAAGTAGGATTCATTTTACTATGAACAAAAACAGGGTTCTTTTTACCATAAACAAAAATAGGGTTCTTTTTTCCATTAAAAAAACATGGTTCTTTTTACTATAGATATAAAAAGGGTTTCTTTTACCATGAACATAAAAAGATTCAATTTACCATGAACATAAAAAGAATTCATTTTACCATGAGCATAAACACGATTCACTTTACCATAAAATCTAACACCCACCAATAGAATACCAAACATAACCATAAACATGGTTTTTTTAAACAAAATCTAAAATAGGGATCATCTACCGTAAGTAGAAACATAAATTGTTCTACCAAAAGTAGCAAAGAGGGTTTGTTCTACCAAAATAGAAACAAGACTCATTATACCAAAAATTGAAACATTCTTGTTCTATTAGAAAGAGAAATAAGTTTTATCCTACTATAAATAGAAAAATGGTTTGTTCTACTAGAAACAAAAAATGTTTCGTTCTACCAATTACAAAAACAAGTTAATTCTACCAAAAACAAAATAGGTTTACTTTTACCATAAACAAAAATGGTTCATTTTACTAGAAACATGGCTCTTTTTTTATTATTGGTAAATGGTTTTAGGAGAGACCATACCCCAAAATACAAAAGAAGGTTCAACAACCATATAAATGTAGTTACATCGGTGGTTTTTTTAAGTGGGGACCACACTTCGGAGAAAAAGGCCTAGAAGCCAGAATAGGAAGATAAAAACATAAGCGGGGGCATCCTGCGCCATAATATAGAAAATAACAAATCATTGCAGCCTCACAACCACAAGAAACCAGAAAAATAGAGAACAAAGTAGAAACCATAAATACCATCACTTGAGAACCTTGTTGAAACACTTTTTGACCTCCTCCATAGCATTAAAAATATTGAGGGCAATGATTTGTGAGGGGTTGTCCATATTGATGGTGGAGATAGCATGTTTCTTCTCTTTTCCACCCTTCCATATCCTAGAAGGAATATTGTTGAGATTACAAACTGTTTAAATTGAATTTCAATGAAATCCAGAAGGCCTTGTGCATGGATAAGTGATCAATTTATTTGTTAATAATATGCCCAATAGACTCTTCCAAAGCAACTTTGATTCTTAGAAATTTCTTCAATTTTGGCCTCAAGCATGGGATCGCCATCCAAAGCTTTCTTTTCATTAAGGGCTTCTTTGAGAAAATGAGCCACATATTTTCTTAGGTTCTTGATCCTTTCTTCATGCTTCATAACCTAAGCCTTCGGACTGTGGGGGTAGTGGTGTCATGATAGGTTTGGCCAATAAAAACAAAAAAGGTTTTATTTTACTACAAACATAAAAAGGTTTCATTTGTCATGAATAGAAAAAGGATTCATTTTACCATAAACAAAAAATAGGGTTTGTTTTACAATAAATAGAAAAATGATTATTTTTACCATAAATGGAAATAGGGTTGTTTTCCCATGAATAGAAATAGGATTCATTTTACCATATCCAGAGCATGCTTTGCATACCTCAAAGAGACATGTCATTCATCACCCAAACATCCTCCAAATGTATGCCAATCTAATCCTGAGAGAGATAAGTGAGGATGAAATTTCATATTTTTATATAAATAAAATTTACAATCGTAAGTGTTACGGTCCTAACTTATTTTTGTTCACGTAAGTTACGGCCTTGAATGTTCATCCATATTGGTTATAGTCATAACACTTACATTCATAACCTATGCACAATGCATGAATTCACACCAAATGTTAAAAATTGGGCCACATCTTTGTGTTTAGGACATTTCACAATTCCCATATTTTTGCTCCAAATTTCAGGCATATTTACTTAAAACTTTATACATTTAACTAGCATCTAAGTTAAATATTGAATGTCCTCACTTGATAAATTTTAATATTTTCATGTTTATCATGGTAGAAATCTAATCCATGTGGCATTTACATGTAAATGTTTTTCTAGAATTCCAAACTCCAAACGATTAATATTAGAATGAAGTTCTAAACGGCAACCCACTAAAATTAGATATATTTATAAAGTGAGATAGGACTAAATTCACCACCATATACGTAAAAAAATAACTAAAGAAAGAAATTTATAAAGTAAATATTATGACACAAATGCAATTTTAACAAAATTATGTCATAAAAACATGTTTCAAAAATTATAGATCTATAAAAACTTACCTATCATGAAACATCAAATATCTTAAAGGACATTTTCCTCTAAAAAATGGTCAAAGTTGAATATTATTACAATATTAATACATATTTAAACAATAAAATTTATCTTATGTGTAGAAAGGAAAATGGGACAAAAAAATAGAAATAATGGAAAATCATACCATGATTGTGCATCATGGACTTATGAGAAAATTTTAAGAAATAGAATTATAAAATTAATGTATAAAACACAAGTCATAAGTATTTTATATCCTGAAATTGACATTTAAATTATACCAAAAAAGAAATTAAGTGAATAAGAAACATAACACCTCCCGATAATGGGAGTAAGGAAGAACATAAAAGTATGTGGCGGCCCCCGAGGAAGGATGGATCAAATTAAATTTTGATGGCGCTTGAAGAAGAAATATAGGTAAAGAGGGTTGTGGGTGCATATTCAAATATTTTAAGTGTCAACTTGTGTTGGCCTTGACAAGATAGATTGTGGAATCTCCTCCAATAACGTGGCGAAAGGAATGGCCCTCCTTTTCGGTTTATTGGAGGAAAAAATCAAATTGGCGCGGTTGTGGATTGAGGGTGACTCTAAAACCATTATCGAGTTGCTCAAGGTACGTATCATGTACGCCGGGAAAAGTGACAAAGCGAGCGTGAGAATCAACAAGTGACTCTTCCACGTGCACTCCGACCTCCCGAGTCGTCGTGCTTGAGACAAATGCCGGTGGGGGTAGAATGCGCAGACAAACTAGTCAGGCAATCTAATGTCTTGGACACGCACTAATGGTATTTGCGAATCTAAGGCAAAGAAGGCCCTTCTAACTTGGACTGGTGTGATAGATCGATCAGCGAGGATGACTGCTCGAAGGCTCCAATCAATATCGAGCTCTGGCGTGATTCGATCTATGGGTTGTGGGATGCGTGGAAAATGACCCGGGATGGTTTCGTGTATTTCTCCTGATAGGGTCATATGGTAAATATGGTCGATTCTATGGACGATTCTCTGGCCTAGTCCAAAATTCTCTAGCTTTGTTAGCTGTTGTGTCTAGTAGGGATAATTGTTGAATGATGAGAGGTGGAATCGGAGTAGACTGAAATACTAATGTACGAAGGCCAGTGTTTATATCTAGCTGACTTGTGGATTCGTTAGGTCAGGGATTTGTGGATCACAACCGTAGACTCTTGGTTGTTGCGGTCCCGTTATGGTCATACGTGAGATCAAGTTCTAATCCCTAGTATCCAGTAGTCATAAGCTTTTTCACCTCTATGTTTAGAATCGTAGTTGTGCAATTTTCTCGAATACCTCACAGGTGTTCTAAAGAATTGAATTCTTAAACTGCGGTATCTATATCTACTAGGGTGTCTCCGGCCAATTTGTGGGAACTAAAGGATCACACCCAAATGTTTGTTCTCTTTCGAGCCCTTCTACAGTCATGTGGGTATTTTCTAGGGTAATCTGTATTTTGGCTGATTTGACCAAAACAGATGTGCTTGGTCGTCTTCGATGTTTAACCCTCTCAACTGTGACCTGATCTATTGGAAGTCTGTCGTTGTTTGGAAGACTTGTATCCTAAGGTTTTGGTCAATGTCAGTTATTGCCACTACGGTATTGGGCTGGGGCACAATTGGCTCGAAAATGTATTCCCTGGGCTCCCTGGGTCCCGTAATTGTCATGCAAAAAGCGGTAACGAGACAAACTATAATAAAGTAAAACTAAATACACTCCTAGCATATATAATTTCTTTTTGTATTTTCTGGTAATTTATGAGAAAGCAGCTAACTAAAATATTTAGAATTGACAACTAAACTAATAACGTAAAACAAACAAAATAGCCGATTGTAGCTATTTGTCTGTGCGATTTTGTATATCTACTCTAAACAATGAAATAACTAATCTATCTGCAAGATTCTCGATCCTACCTCAGAAGTGAGGAATGAATCATAGTTTCTCAGAAACCATCAATCCCCACAACCTCCCTGGCAATATCGAGAATGGAAATAACTGAAATAAAGTGATTAACTACTGTATTTGATAAGTTCTAACTAAAACCTTGAAAGATGGAACCTGGATTTCGCAGAACAGTGGCGAATCCGACGGTGTATGTGTTCTTGTCCCCTCAGTATGATCTCTTCGTTCTTTGTGCTCACGTGAATCCAGAAAAGCGTGGAATGCTTGCATCAACAGGAATAGATATTTGGATCAATGGACAGCCTTTGGAATGCAGACAGAATAGAGTGCGGATAGGAGAGGGATGGCGCAAGAGTACAGAGCTTGGCCTATACAATTCCTAGCGGGGTCTACTGCGAATCGTGCAACAAAAGTATCCAGAACCTGAAACTAGTCTGTATGAAGAGCAAAACCTGCAACTTCAATGGCTGCCTTAGACTATTCTACTCCAAAACAGTAATACTGTTTGCACAAGTTGGATCTGTGGCTTACCAACAGTAACACAAAGCTAAAACAAACCTGTAACAACCTATGCTACCAATCTTAAGCAAGCTAAAAGACCATAGCACTGAAACATGAAAATTGGAGTTAAAAATGGTGGCTCAAATAATGTTTGCACTTGCACAAGTTGGATATGTGGCTTACCAGCTGCAACACAATACTAGCCAAAGCACTCAATGAGAAATCTAAGAATTCTAAGCAAAGGAAAACTAAATCTACTGCAACAAGAAATTTAAAACAAACTTTGGAGCAAAATTCAGAACTAAAATCAGGGGCCATTTGCATGTGCACAAACCATGCATTTATAGGAATTCCAACACTCAAAAAACCAAAACCAAATTGAACTCTTAAACATTAAACAAAAGAAAAACACTATTCCAGGGGACCAAAAACATAAATGCATGCTTAAGTCGGCAAAGAAAAGTTGGTAAATCGTGATATTTCACGCGGGTCGCGTCAAAAGAGCGTTCTGGAAAATGCGCACAGGACCGCCGCTCTGAGCAGGGCGGCGGTTACAGGACCGCCTCCCTGTTCAGGGCGGCGGTCACGAGACCGCCGCCCTGCAGGGCGGCGGTTTCGTCACTGAAGGCCAAGAAGCCAAAGAAAGAGGAAAGAAAGGGAAAAACAAAGGGCGCGGGGGCAAAGCGAGGCATGCGGGATGTTAACGCATATCTGTAAAGCTTTTCTGGATCCCGAACACCTTGCGAAGAGACCTGTATCATCATTGGGGCACTTATTACACTGCTCATGAAAGACAAGACCTTACAATTTTGGGTACGTACATATTGCCCCCTCGGAGAAGCGTTTTAGCCATGAAGAGGCGTAAAACGGTGGGTCCGAGTATGGCCGTCCCGAAATGGGAAGTTAGAAGTTATACCTTACGCGTCCGTGTGTCGAAATGACGCCATCCAAAATTCTCGCCACCTGCAAAATGAAAAGAGAACTCAAGTGCAGATAGATACAATAATTTAGAAAATAAACGCTAAAATAATAGGGGAAGAGGACGTACCATTAGTGCGAGGATAGAAACTTACCTCCGTCAGCGCTCCGAACCTGCGAAAAAGCCATTGTAAATGAAACAGAACGATATATATATCAAAGTGGGCCCATTTTCCTATTCATTTGCGCGAGTTGATTTGATAGATTTTGAGCTCTGGGACCCACTAAACGGTTTCTCATGCGAGTAGAGTCAAAATGTCCACAACGAGATAGTGATCATGCCTCCACGTGCGAACGCCACCCCGCGAGATCACAAAGTTGGTTTTTCTTCAATTTTTGCTTTTCCCCTTCAATTTTAAAATGCTAAATTTGTTGCAATGGGGAGGTTATTTTCGAAAATGTTTGGTTTAAAGGGTCCATCTAGGGGGGGCGCCTACTGGGTAGGCCCCATTTTTGATTAAAATAGTCATTTTTCGCATTTTTTGGGCTTTTTAAGCTTAAAAACCCGCGCGGGTTTTCGGACCGCGACCGCCGCCCCTGACAGGGCGGCGGTCACGAGACCGCCGCCTTTAAGGCGGCGGTTACAAAACCGCCCCCCTGCTCAGGGCGGCGGTTTTGCACAGAATGCAAAAGAACCTCACTTAAAAGCTTTTACTTGTATTTTTAGCATTTGTACGTGTTTTTATGCTTCTCTTGATATTGTTTAGATACTAACTTACTCTTCCTTGTGTGTTTTTGGGTGTATGCAGGCAAAAGAGGAGTACATTAGATGGAGCCGGGAGAGAGAGTGTGACTGGCTGCCCGGGGTATTGGATGCCCTCTCAGCAGATGAGGAGGACACATTGCAGAGGGCCGGCATATTACGTTTATCGCGTGTGCCCCACGTTGCTCCATCCAGTCACATTCTTTGTGACCTATTTTCATATTGGGACGCAGATCGGAACACCTTCCGACTGCCAGGGGTCCGTGGTGAGTGGACCATCACTTTGGAGGATGTTTACCGCATCCTGGGGGTCCCGATCATCGGGAGGAGACTCACACTGGAGACAGCTGGGTCCAGAGCACAGATTGCACAGTGGGCAGGTTATATGGGGGATGCAGCCATTTCTACGGGGCCGAAGAAGGGAGTGCGAGTCAGATCCATTCCTTCTTTGCCCATCCCTATCTTTCGACAGGCTATTATGGGGATCCTTGCCTCGAGACTCATCGGGGACAAGGGAGGGGACACCTTATTATACTGTTGGGGCCCCATCATTGCACAGATAGAGGGACATGGCCGGAAATACGCCTGGGGCGCGGATATTTTGGGGACCACCTACCATGACTTATACAGGGTGGTCCGATTGCAGGGACAGTCCTTGAGCCACCCCACTCTAGTCATGAGTTGGGTGTATGAGCGCTTCATTCCGTATGGCAGAGGCGTGGAGGTGGCAGATCCCGGGGCGGTGAGGGCAGCCCGATGGTCAGATATGTCAGTGCTCAGAGCACCTCACCAGCCAGTAGCCACCCTTACCACGGCAGACATGGAGGCTACACCGTACCAGCTTATGGCCGGTATATGGGGAGAGGAGACTACGACATTGGTCTCCTGCTCCATCACAGGGCAGCTTATTGATCGTGTGGGCCGGGTAGAGGTACATCCCTTCAGCAGGGTTCCTCAGCAGTTTGGCCTCCCCTACGCGGCTATGCTTCCTCCAGTAGCACCTGTTTATAGATCAGTCCGAGAGGCTAGAGGGGGGCCTAGAGGCCGTGGTTGGACAGTGGTTACCCCTGGCACTCCTATTACAGCCAGGGGGATAGTTCGGGCCAGAGGGAGAGCTGGTGCGCCTCAGGCACCGTTACTTCAGATTGCTGCAGGTCCTGCTCATAGCAGTGACGACCCCATAGATATTGACTCCGATTCTGAGGAGCACACAGAGGGAGGGTCAGAGGAACCGACGGACGAGAGCGATCCTGAGTGGCATGATACTCAGGACATTCTGCGGGCGGAGAGGGAGGAGGAGAGTGCAGAGAGAGAGACCGTGGCTTCTGAGGAGCCACTCTCCCGAGGCCATGGTGGAGATGATGAGTCCGTTGCGGGGCGCCATGTTGCCCCTACCACAGGAGCAGCCCCTCAGTCAGCAGCGGCATCAGCAGCAGGTGCTGGCCCTGGCGACCCATCTTGGAGGCCTGGTGATCCGAGTAAGTTATCCTCTCCTCCTTTCAATGCTTGTTTGTTTTAGGATTTGTTTTCGAATGTTAACTCTCCTTATATTTGTATTGTGTATACTCTAACCTCTTGCCTAGCTCCTAATTCGTTTTTCTTTCTTTGCTTTGCAGAGACTGTTGATGAGTGGCGGGATCTAATCCGTAGGGTTTGCGTCGATTCTTTGATGATCCCTATGGATAAGACCCGTGCGGAGTTATCCGTGGATGCCGGAGAGCCCTCAGCAGCCGGCAGGCACACTGACGTCTTTGCTCCCGTTTGGCATGTGGCCAAGATGGTGTCAACTCTCCGTACAGAGTTGGCCGGCTATAGGACAGCCGAGCGTCTTATGAGGAGCCGCTCTCATGGCGAGACTACGACTGCCCCTAGGGACCCTGAGCCCTCCGTCCATTCAGAGCGCCAGCGTAGCCGGAGTCCTAGGCGAGGGCGCGCACCTTCAGCGGGATCGCGCAGGGGTTGAGAGGCCACTTGGCTTTCTGTATTTGTACTTATATTCTTTTGTGTATTACGGGCTCTTTGAGCGTTTTGACCATGCCTAGTGCATGATGGCATTGTATATAAACTTGATTTATTTATATATATGCGTCGGTTTTGGATCAAAACTTGTCATTTGTATTCTACTTTCTTTATTTCCAACTGCTTCGTGTATACTACGATGTATGTTTTATATGCTTTCTAGAATGTATGCAATGGAAAACAGATGGTGCAAATGTTTGCTTTCTTTTTGTGTTTCATGATGCTGATACATGATATTGTAGATATATTGTGATCTTAAATCTTAGTTTCTGTGAGCAATTTGGATACCTCATGATTTGTTTTGGCAAAGTGATGAAAATAACCAGTATGATGAACAGATTAACTTGCCCCACTCCTAACTCCACGCAACTAGTAAGATGCGAGGGCTCATCACCAAGAGCCAAGAAGGGCGCAAGTTTATGAAATATGGTGAAACGATAGTGATGAAAGACAGACGAAGCTTTGGTGAAACCAAGTTGAGAACTACAAGCTTACTCTACCCGAATGACTTCATAGTTTTGGGTGCAACTTGCTTTGCGGTTTATCCAGACTTAGACCCGTAGATGGCCACATAGTAGACAAAATCTGGTTTTTAGGATTTTTAACTCTCTTGGAATTTTGAACATCTGATTCATTCGTTTTTGACTCAAAGTTTGAATAGTTTGTTCATGACCTTTTAACGTTTGCATTGTTTAGAGGACCCCCTACACTTTGCCCCATGCTACCTGTAAGAAACATGGGTTTATCACCGTGGGCAAGGCATAGGCGAGTAAGGGCATTTCCATCCTTTCCCAACCCTACGTCACTAGTAAGAGACGCAAGCTCATCACCGAAGGTTGGTGGGGCAAGGAAATGTGTAAAATAAAATTTTCTGTTTAATCACTTCTTGACTTGTCTATTTGAGTAAAATGTCAGTATATTCTTATTTCCAAAGAGATTGTTTGTGGGATAGATGTGACACCATGAAGCTTCTAGAACAGACCATAGGCAAGACACCTATCCTAAGAAGAAATCAAAGTGAGAACAAACTTGCAGATCTTGGTATGATTACTGTTAGGACTTCGTCATGTCTGATTTTATTTGATAAAAAATTCTGAAGTGATTGATGATATCGCGAAAATGGAGAGATATGATTAAAGAATTTTATGCCGAAACATCACGAGTTTGAAATAACTTGCTTTTGAGAATAGATTCCCTGATCACAATCTGTGTAAGAACAAGTGGACAAAATGATCCTAATTTGTATGAAAATGCAATGTAGGTAGTTATATAGGTAGCGTTAGTAGTCGCTTACGCGTAAAAACGTTTGAGGTGGAGAGAATTGACCGCTTTCGCCAAACTCCTCACCTTCTAGCGTGCATAAGAGGTATGCACCATTTCCGTAGTCTTTTGTGACTTCGATGCACGGGCCCAACCATTTGGGCCGAATTTCCTTCCTTCGCCGCCTTCTTCTTGTCGATCTCGCCGCCTAATCTTAGAACTAGGTCACCTTCGTATATGTCACGTTCATAGACCTTCTTGTTATACTGCCGGCACATCCGGTCGGCATAGACTCTATGTCGCTGTTCAGCATCTATCCTGGCTTCATCCAGGCTTTCTAATTGAGAAAGACGTGCTTCTCTGTAAGCGTCCTCATCCAGAATCCCTTGTAGCGAAATGCGAAGACTGGGGATTTCAACTTCGAGTGGGAGAACTGCTTCTGACCCAAATACCAGCGAGAAAGGAGTTGCTCCTGTTGGAGTTCTTATTGAAGTTCGATGGGCCCACAAGGCCGGATATAACTTTAAATGCCAATCCCGCTTGTTTTCTTTCACTGTTTTAAGGAGAATGGCTTTCAGTGTTTTGTTTGTTGCTTCAGCCTGCCCATTGGCTTGGGGATAGTACAAGGAGGCCGTATGATGGCTGATTTTAAATTTGTTGCATAACTCACGAACCTCTTCATTCTTGAAAGAAGTTCCATTATCTGAGATAATGATTTGCGGGATACCGTACCTGCAAATGATTTGGTTCAAAATGAACTTAGCGATTACAGAACCAGGTACAGTTGTAAGAGGCATGGCCTCTACCCATTTAGTGAAATATTCAGTGGCCGTGATTATAAAATTGTGGCCGTCTGTGGAGGAGGGAGAGAATTTCCCTATTAAGTCTAGGCCCCATGTAGAAAAGGGCCACGGAGTAGCGATCGGTTGCAAAGCTTGTGCCGGCATGTGGATCTCGTGAGAGAACTCCTGACATTTATGACACCTGCGTACAAACTCTATTGTGTCATGTTCTAGAGTGGGCCGTAAATAGCCCATTCGATGTATTTTTCGAGCGGTGGCGTGGCCACCAAGTGGCCTCCACATATACCGCTATGGGATTCATGGAGAATCCTCTTGGACTCTTCTGTGTCAACACACCTTAAGAGCATTCCATCGAATGCTTTCCGATAGAGCACCTGCTCTATAATTACGTATTTAGCTACGATAATGCGTAACCGTCTTCTTTGTTGAGGTGTAGCTCCTTCTGGATACCTATGGTCCATGATATAGCTAATGATATCAACGTACCAAGGGCACTCAGATATAGCAGGTCGGGTTTCGACGTAGTATACGCATTCATCTGGAAAGTCTAAGTCTACTAAGTCGCCTCCGTCTAGCGGGTTATCAGCTAACCAATCTGCGATGATTTTCCCTTTAACTGACTTTTGGTTTACAAAAGTTAATTCGAATTCTCCCATTAAGGTTATAAAACGTCCAGCTTTTTTGGACAAGGACCCTTGTGTGAGAAAAGTCCGTAAATGGTCCGTCTTTACTATGACCCTTGTCTCTTGATTTAGCATGTAGTGTCTTAGGCGTTTAGTAGCAAAGACTATGGCAAGACATTCTCGTTCCGCTTGTGTATAGCGTGTTTCGTAGTCGAGCAATGTTCGGCTAATGAAATAAATTGCACGCTCTCTCTTGTCATCGTCTTCTTGGGCTAGCATGCAAGCTAACGAAACATCGGTGGCCCGTGAGTACAAAATTAAAGGGCGATCTAGCTTAGGCGGCATTAGCGTAGGCGGTGATAACAAGAAACGCTTGACAGCATCAAAAGCTTCATTGCAATCTTCAGTCCAATTAATGCTATAGTCCTTCTTGAGTAAATTGTTGATTGGGTGAATGGCGAAGCTTAGATCCGGGATAAATCTCCGGATTGCACCCAACTTTCCGAGAAATGATCTGATTCCAGATTCATTCGAGGGTGGGACCATTTCGAGGACAGCCCGAATTTTGGCTGGATCAACATCGATCCCTCGTGACGATATGATGTAACCTAGGAGCTTTCCTCCTGTTACACCGAAGACGCATTTCTCTGGGTTTAGGGTAACTCCATATTCTATTAGGCGTGAAAGGATGATGCGGAGTACTTCAGGATGGTCACAACGCTTCTTGGCCTTAGCCAACAAGTCATCTACGTAGGATTCCACGATTTTATGGATTAAATCGTGAAATATGTATGTCATGGCCCGCTGGTATGTAGCACCGGCGTTCTTGAGACCGAATGGCATAACAGCGTAGCAATAGGTTCCCCAAGGAGTTATAAACGTGGTTTTAGCTTGATCTTGCTCGGATATTTTGATTTGATTGTATCCCGAGAATCCATCCATGAGAGACAAGAGTTCAAAACCTGTTGTTGCATCAACAATAACGTCTATGGATGGTAATGGGAAGTCGTCCTTAGGGCAAGCTTTGTTGATATCTCGAAAATCTATGCAGATGCGTATCTTTCCATTCTTCTTGAGAACGGGAACGATGTTGGATACCCATTGGGAGTAGTCAACTGGCTTGATGAATCCTACCTGAAGGAGTTTTATTACCTCCTCTTTTACCATGAGGGCTACTTTGGGCTTCATGGGTCTTGATTTTTGTTTAATTGGCTTTGCATCTGATCTAGTGACGAGGTTGTGTACCGCAATGTGGGGTGCGACTCCTGTCATCTCTTTGTAATTAAATGCAAATGCCTTTTGATGTTCTTTGAGAACCTGAGTATGTATTTCCACTTCCTCTGGGGTTAACGAAGAACCTAACTTTAGAATTCTTGGTTCATCTTCCGTTCCGATATTGACATCGATTGTTTCTTCAATTAAAGAGGCATTACCCTCTTCGAACTCAGGTGGTGCCGGAGGTAGATCTATATCATCCCCGTTTTCCACCGCGTATATATTAGGTTCTTTTTGTGAGGGAAGATTCGTTACGGGATTTCCGAAGTAGGAAGATGAATGCGGGATCAGAGATAAATCTAGCGTGTGATAGGAGAGATGTAGTGCTGCAAAGGCATTTAAGTAATCCAAAGTAGCCGCATCATTTCCAACATGGTCTAGGATGGTAGATTTACTTCCGTTTGAAAGAGGATCCATCATTGTTTTTATTAATGGTTCGTTACGAATGGATACCGTGAAATGAGTATCTTCTAGCTCATTGTTTGGAGTAAAACGTGATGCTGAGGTTGCTATTGAATCGGCGAGAAGATTTTTCTCGCGGAATTGCTTCAATGGATATGAAGTTGAACGCCTTGCTTAAATCTAATACAGCGTTTTTGTAAAGTTGCAAGTGTTCGGCTTTAGTTTCATATACCTCTGAAACTTGGTTTGCCACTAATTGCGAGTCTCCTAAAACTCTGATATTATCAATACCAATTCTTTTGGCTAAGGTAAGGCCAAGGAGGAGGGCTTCGTACTCAGCGCCGTTGTTTGTACATTCAAAGTTTAATTTAAAAGAGAATGGGAGGACCTTCTCTTCGGGCGAGGTAAGAATTATACCTGCCCCCGCTCCATAACGGCATTTAGCTCCATCGAAATGGAGAGTCCAATACTTAGCCGGGAGTATGGATGTAGGTGTATCTGCTGTGTTTGCACACTCTACTTCTACCATACAGAGATCTTCTGCTGGCAAGGAACCAACACCTAGGGAAAATCCGATACCTACTGAATCGAATGGTAAGAACATTGGTGAATCTTGTTCTATCAACTCAACGATCTTTGCAGTAGTCCCTAATGATACTATTTCTTTAGTTTTACCTTTAGGGGTTGGAATTGTCTTAGCTATGTTGGTAGTTTCAAGATCCGTTGTAGGTATCAACTTTTCCTCTGGCTTTGAGTCAGAGGGTTTGTTAAGTTGATTTGTTGGCAGTTCGAATTCTGAGTGTACACCTGGTCTCTTCTTTAAATCAGCTAGGTGTACGTCAAATGGCTTTGGATCACCTTTGGCTACAAATACCTTTCCCAGATGCAGGAATCTTACTTCTTGAAATAGCGTGGAAGGGATTGCCTTCATTCGATGTATCCAGGGTCGGCCGAGGATCATATTATAGTTAGTTTCCCGATCTATAATATAAAACTCAGTCAGGATTGTTTTAGGTCCTAAGGTGACCGGTAGTATTATAGTTCCTATCGATGTAGCTTTAAGGCTATCGTAGCCTCTCAAGGTATTTCGTGTAGTAGAACAGTTTGTTTCTCCATATCCCAATTTTTGGAGAAAAGAGAAAGGGACTATGTTAACTGCAGCCCCGTCATCAACCATTGCCCGTTTTACATAGTTATTATAAACTTGTACTTGCAAGTGTAAGGCTGGATCGCCTCGGCGTGCGATCTCAGCATCTGTAGGCATTTTACTTATTTCGAATATGAATTCAACATCCCTATCCGCCTGTCCCGGTGGATAAACATCAAAGTCTATATGATTTACTTGTGCTTCTGGTGGTGGAGTGATACTAATTAAATGACCCAAACCTAACGCCTCTAAAAGAGCAGCCCTGTGAGCAGGGGAATTCTTTAGTAAATCAAGGAATGAAATATGCGAGAAGGTTTTTGTTAGATCATTAATTAGATCGTAAGCACCCATAGGTTTTGCTACGGTTTGCTGAATGTTATCTGTTTCCGGCAGGTGGCTTGGACTTGGTTGAGAGAAATACTCTCGTGTTCTCGTAATTGCTTCAACGGGTAATTCGGAGTCTAACTCTACTAATCCAACTACCTTAGGTCGTGGTTGACTTCCTAGTTGTGGCGCGACTAACGGATTTAGCGAGGTTGAGGCCTCGTGATCGTTGTTTCCTGTTATTGCACCTTTGTTTGTTCCAGTTGGTTTCAACCTATCGTTATCATGATTTGGGAGTGGATCATTAAAGATCTTGAGAGGGGCGTTCTGAGGGGAAACTGCCCCTGCGAAGGTATTTGCCGTTGGTGACGTAGGATCTGCTAAGAACATATCCATAAAAAATTGTTTTTGTTCATTTGGCAAGCGTTGCATGAATTTGTTGTAATCACGACACGTTCTAGTGTCATGACCCTTGAATTTTATGGAAACCACAATAAGAATTGGGATTGTAATTCCCGTTTTGTTGGTTTGGTGTGTATTGTGGCCTAAAATTCCGATCAAACTGTTGCCTATTAGGACTAAAGTTTTGTTGTTTCTGGTTTTGACTTTGGTTTTGATAACCAAAGGAGTTTTGGCTTGGTCCTTGTATGGGATTTCGCCGTTGTTGTTGTTGTGGATTATTAAAATCCACCGTATTGATCGTCGGGGTAAAATTGTTGTTTCTTTGGTTGTTTGTTTGTGACGGAGCATTAACGACATTTATCCTCTTGGGCTGGTCAGTTACCCCATCTGTTGTTACCCCACGATTTTTGTTAAGGATTTTGGGTCCTTGATTGACGCTTGTAGTGGTTGTAGTGTTTTGAGTAGGGGTGATTAACCTCCCGTTTGCTCCATACGTCTTACGGCCACTATCTATCTGCTGCTTGATCAATTCGCGCAGCGCTCTCTCAAGTACTTCGTCATAAGTCCTTAGTGGGAACTTTTGACTTCTTCCTTCACTTCTCTCGCTAAGAGAATGAAGGAATAAATCGCATAGCTCCATCTCGATCCATGTTTGGAGTGCTTGCCGAGGAATAAAGGACTGTGCGCCACCTTTGGATGAAATGGGCGACAGACTCGTTATGTTCTTGTTTGATGTGCAAGAACTCCCTGATTCCTGTCCTTAGTAGTTTGTTCATGTCGAAGGCTTTGATGAACTCAGACACGAGTTGTTTGAATGAATGTATGGAAGCCTCGGGTATTCTGTAATACCAATCGAGGGCAATGCCTTCCAGCGTTTTGGGAAATATTTTAGCAACAACCCCATCCCATGGGAGTAATTCTCGAATGGCTGTAGCGTAAGCTTTGATATGCGCATTTGGATCTCCTTCTCCTTTGTATTTGGGTAAATCGGAAGAGGCCTTGAAGCATAACGCTCGTATGGCGAAATCTAAGGGCTCCTTTAAATATTCTGAATAAGTCCCTATTGCATACGTCTCAACCATTGATGGTGCCTGTTGAGGAGGTGGTGGCGGAACGGGTTGTTGATATGGCATAACGTACGCGTTGGCAGGGGCATAAGGAGGTCCCTGCGTTGGAGCAAGCATGCCGGGGGATGAGTACATATCTCCTTGTGGTGATTTGGAGTACATGTTTAAGTACGAAGGTGTACTATCCAGGAATGGATTGCTTTGTACTGGACCAGGAGGAACAGTGCTAGCGATAGTGGGTCTAGTTGGCACTTGTTGTGAATACTGAGGAGTCATGCCTAACGTGCCTACTCCTGTGAGGAGATCTTCTTGGCTAGGATGGTGCGGAGGATTGGAACTCCCCGCTTTGTATGATTCTCAAATTTTGACTTGCTTGGGCAAGTTCTAATCCTCTAACCTTTTCTATTAGAGTTGAAATGACTTCGTTCGGTGAAGCCACGATATCGTGCCTTGGTGGCGTTTGCTGTATAACATGGCTTTGTATAGGCATGTGATACCTGTCATGAACTGATTGCTATCTTGCCAAGTTTCTCTGAGGGTATTTTCCATACGTGATGGCATAGGGGAATTTTCTTGAGGAGAGAACTCGGGCTGTATCTGTAAAGTTCCTACAGGTGGGTACATGCCTTGAGAGCGTTGTTCACTCCTAGGATAATGTATTGAGTACTCGTCATCTAGAACTGAGTATGGATCTGACTGTCTACTAATAGGCGGTCTGAGTAATACCTGAGGAGGTGAAGCAGACTCTCCAGTTAATGTCATTTTGTTCGAGCCTGAAGGTTCTGTTTGTGTTTGAGCAAGTTGCTCCAACCCCTCTGTTTGGAAGGATGAGTTATATCTAGTCCTTGGTGTTTGTGTTGACAATTGATTAGTTGAATAGTTGTCGCCCCACATTGAGAGTGAGGGTGATGACTGCCTATTCTGTTGGGCGTAGTATGCCTCAAGACCCAAGAGGGGTCTGCCGTATGCATCGAATCCCGACATATTCGGGGGGTATATGAATACCCGCAGAATAATGGGAAGGAGCGAAGGTGACTTGGAGAAGATAAAACTTCTCAAAGAGAAGGTGAAATAATTGTTACTTCACGTCGGGTTCACCAATTTTGTACGTCGGAAAAGTGACAGGCGAGCGTGAGAATCAACAAGTGACTCTTCCACGTACCCGACCTCCCGAGGTCGTGCCGAGACAGCCGGTGGGGGTAGAATGTGCAGACAAACTAGTTAGGCAATCTAATGTCTTCGACACGCACTAATGGTATTTGCGAATCTAAGGCAAAGAAGGCCCTTCTAACTTGGACTGGTGTGATAGATCGATCAGCGAGGATGACTGCTCGAAGGCTCCAATCAATATCGAGCTCTGGCGTGATTCGATCTATGGGTTGTGGGATGCGTGGAAAATGACCCGGGATGGTTTCGTGTATTTCTCCTGATAGGGTCATATGGTAAATATGGTCGATTCTATGGACGATTCTCTGGCCTAGTCCAAAATTCTCTAGCTTTGTTAGCTGTTGTGTCTAGTAGGGACAACTGTTGAATGATGATAGGTGGAATCGGAGTAGACTGAAATACTAATGTGCGTAGGCCAGTGTCTATATCTAACTGACTTGTGGATTCGTTAGGCTGTGGGATTTGTGGATCACAACCGTAGACTCTTGGTTGTTGCGGTCCTGTTATGGTCATACGTGAGATCAAGTTCTAATCCCTAGTATCCAGTAGTCATAAGCTTTTTCAGCCTCTATGTTTAGAATCAGTAGTTGTGCAATTTTCTCAGAATACCTCACAGGTGTTCTAGCAACTTGAATTCTTAAACTGGTATCTATATCTACTAGGGTGTCTCCAGCGTCTGGCTGTGGAACTAAAGGATCACACCCGAATGTTTGTTCTCTTTCGAGCCCTTCTACAGTCATGTGGGTATTTTCTAGGGTAATCTGTAGTTTGGCTGATTTGACCAAAACAGATGTGCTTGGTCGTCTTCGATGTTTAACCCTCTCAACTGTGACCTGATCTGTTGGAAGTCTGTCGTTGTTTGGAAGACTTGTATCCTAAGGTTTTGGTCAATGTCAGTTATTGCCACTACGGTATTGGGCTGGGGCACAATTGGCTCGAAAATGTATTCCCTGGGCTCCCTGGGTCCCGTAATTGTCATGCAAAAAGCGGTAATGAGACAAACTATAATAAAGTAAAACTAAATACACTCCTAGCATATATAATTTCTTTTTGTATTTTCTGGTAATTTATGAGAAAGCAGCTAACCAAAATATTTAGAATTGACAACTAAACTAATAACGTAAAACAAACAAAATAGCCGATTGTAGCTATTTGTCTGCGATTTTGTATATCTACTCTAAACAATGAAATAACTAATCTATTCGCAAGATTCTCGATCCTACCTCGTAAGTGAGGAATGAATCATAGTTTCTCAGAAACCATCAATCCCCACAACCTCCCTGGCAATATCGAGAATGGAAATAACTGAAATAAAGTGATTAACTACTGTATTTGATAAGTTCTAACTAAAACCTTGAAAGATGGAACCTGGATTTCGCAGAGAATTGGCGAATCCGACGGTGTATGTGTTCTTGTCCCCTCGCATGATCTCTTCGTTCTTTGTGCTCACGTGAATCCGTAAAAGCGTGGAATGCTTGCATCAACAGAATAGATATTTGGATTAATGGGCAGCCCTTGAATGCGCATAATAGAGTGCGGATAGGAGAGGGATGGCGCAAGAGTACAGTAGCTTGGCCTATGCAATTCCTAATGCGGGTTCACTGCGAATCGTGCAACAAAAGGTGTCCGTAACTCCGAAACTAGTCTGTATGAAGAGCAAAACCTGCAACTTCAATGGCTGCCTTAGACTATTCTACTCCAAAACAGTAATACTGTTTGCACAAGTTGGATCTGTGGCTTACCAACAGTAACACAAAGCTAAAACAAACCTGTAACAACCTATGCTACCAATCTTAAGCAAGCTAAAAGACCATAGCACTGAAACATGAAAATTGGAGTTAAAAATGGTGGCTCAAATAATGTTTGCACTTGCACAAGTTGGATATGTGGCTTACCAGCTGCAACACAATACTAGCCAAAGCACTCAATGAGAAATCTAAGAATTCTAAGCAAAAGAAAACTAAATCTACTGCAACAAGAAATTCAAAACAAACTTTGGAGCAAAATTCAGAGCTAAATTCAGGGGCCATTTGCATGTGCACAAACCATGCATTTATAGGAATTCCAACACTCAAAAACCAAAACCAAATTGAACTCTTAAACATTAAACAAAAGAAAAACACTATTCCAGGGGACCAAAAACATAAATGCATGCTTAAGTCGGCAAAGAAAAGTTGGTAAATCGTGATATTTCACGCGGGTCGCGTCAAAAGAGCGTTACGAAAATGCGCACAGACCGCCGCTCCGAGCAGGCGGCGGTTACAGACCGCCTCCTGCTTCAGTAGCGGCGGTCACATGAGACCGCCGCCGCAGGCGGCGGTTTCTGCCATCAAGGCCAAGAAGCTAAAGAAAGAGGAAAGAAAGGGAAAAACAAAGGGCGCGGGGCAAAGCGAGGCATGCGGGATGTTAACGCATATCTCAGAAAGCTTTTCGATCCCGAACACTTGCGAAGAGACTCTGTATCATCATTGGGGCACTTATTACACCGCTCCGCAAAGACAAGACCTTACAATTTTGGGTAATGCATGATCCTAAGGCTTGATGTCAAATTGATTTTTCAAGATTAATGCTATTCTTTCTTTTTTCTTAGAGATTCAAATTTCCCACATTAAAAGAGTTGGGAATCAAGTTGTCAACTGTTTGGCTAATAGAGGTGTTGAGATTTGGGATAAATATCATTCAAGGTGTCAAGTGTGGGAGGTGAATTTCCCTAGTGACATCATCTCTCTAACCTCGAGTGATGCAAGGTTGGCCGAAGGCCATGTGGGAGAGTAAGAATGTAGGACGTCGAGTATTTATTACTATAATTGGAGTAATTATGGTAATGCATGGGATATATTCTCAATGATCTTAGGTATTGGCACATGTTCCTTCATGTGAGGTGTTCCGACGGTATTTTAAGCCCAGCTCTCCTGTGGGGATTTCAATTGTGTCTCCATTTGTGGTGTGCATCTCTGTTGGGTAGGTATTTAGTTAGTTTTTGGGTTAGAATGTTACCTGGTCGCTATGAAGAATTCGGGGGGCTCGGAGGCCAGGCTGAGCAGGAAAAGGAAGAGGGCATTTACTGGAGAAGAATCAAGTGAATCCTTCACCTCCTGTATGGACGGTAAAATAAAAAATGCAGCAATGAGAGGGTTATTGGAGAAAGTGTGATCGACGGCTAAGAATTTTGAAGAGGATGAGGATGATGATATTTGCAAGAGCATGAGAAAAATGATGTTAGACCCGAATCAATCGATTGGAAGGCGGAATTTCTTTGATATGGCTCAAGGTCTGAGTTTCGCTATGGTTCAGGGTTTGAACGCCACTAACATTCTGTCAAATTCCTTTGGGAAATTTATCCTCCATAGGGAGCATGTATGTCTGGAGGAGCGTTTAATGAGCATCCAATTTCATATCCATGCTCTTACCAAGGGTTTGCATGTAGTGGCTCGAGGTCAGGAGGCTCTGGCTACGAATTTGGGGGTCGCTCTTCCGGCGGGAGCAAAAGTTTATATGATTGAATGTTGTGTGGCGCCTTCCTCTTCATCGGCTCAGAGCATGGATGATTCGGAGGTGGAAATCATCGTTGAAGTCTCTCCTGGTGGTCGTAAGGAGAAGTAAGTCCTGCCCGTGTCTTAGGGTGAGGGGAGATAACTTTTTGGGTATCGTTTGCCAGTGGTAAAAAGGGGGTATTTTTGAATATGGTCTTTTTAGGAAGAACAATATAATATATTGTACATAGTTTTTAGTAGATGGTAAGGGTGGTTATTGGCTGAATACAGCTCTTCCCCTTTATTTTTTATGTATGATGCACGATAAGGTGCTTACACACTTTTTTAAGAGTCCATTGATGTCTGTTATTATTGTGGACTGGTACTTCACGTATTTTTCTACATGTTAGGGCCTTCTCCCTATGTATACAGTATAAATAGCAAAAAAAAATAAGAAACATAACATACATGTTATACATTGTCATCACAAAACCTCTTATTGTGGCAATTGTTAGAATAGGAAGAACAAATGTTCGTGCTTTTTTTTAATTTCTCACAATTGTGATCTTGGAGCGATTTCAATGATAATTGAAACCTTGACCTCAAATCTTCTATGTTATTGAAATTTTCCAACACCAACTTATTCTCTTCTTCTAGAATTCAACATAAAATACCTTCAATTGTAAACCATTAATTTTCAAAGATACATCATACCATGCCTAATCCAAAATTTAATCTCTGAACTATGAAAACCCATGTTCTACTTTTCCATAACTAAATAGTCTTTCAAACCACATATGATTTCCTCCAAACTTGCTAACTCAAAGTCTTTTCTTTCTTTAATCTTCACACTGCGCCAAACTCCACATAGCCAACCAACCCCTATACCAAGGCCTTAAAATAATATGTATAAATAAAAATGAATCCTTAGAATAGTATAGATCATTGTGCAGGTAGAACACGAGCTCCATATATTTTGTATATTGATGCATATGCATTTTAGGTATCATATGCATGTGACAATATTCTACCGATCTACGTAATTATTTGGTTTTGTGTTAAGTTTCCAATACCACCTGACAAAAAAACTATTAAAACTCTTTATTACTACACAAATTGTTGTTAGGTGGTGTAAGATTGCATGAGAACCTGATTTTCAAAATAAAGTCTCTTTATTTTATTTTTAAATAATATTAAGATTATGTGAATGTTTTTATACAAGACATGAAACCTTTATTGTTAGCTAAGTTCCACTTAGATATGAACTTTACATAAGTTATGTAAAAAAATATGGGTTGTCACACAGTGTATTTACCAAAGGAATTAACCTTGATAAAACCATGTCTATATTGAGATTGTAGTGTTGTAGTGTTGTATTGGAATGTTTATGCTTAAATCATTATCTTCTCAATTCTGACAACACAAAATATGAATAGGAAACACTCCCAAAAAAAAGAGTGTTCACAAATCATATACAAAGGATAAATAAATTGCTCTCTAAATGAAAAGAAATATCGCCACTACATGGTGGTGCTCTAATCATAACATGTAAGCATAATATTTTTCTTCATTTAGATTGAAATTTCACATGTTACCTTGGAAATATCATGAATGCTTCCACTTTCAAGAAACTTATGAACGAAGGTTGATCGACAACCTAATCAATAAAAATCAAATAAATAAATTCTTTAAGACTTATATGACAAGTATAAACAATCAAATTAAAATATTATTTATTTTTGTATAACATTTATATTCTAAACTCATTTATTTGGATATCAACACAGCTGTTGGATATTCATCATAGGTTTGCTATATGCATGAGAATGAGAAAGTGTAGGACGGAGGTATAAATTTGAGGTTAGTTTTTAAATTGAAATATTTCAATATATCATAATACATCTTCATTATGATATGATATGAGTACTCGGTGTCCCTTGTCGTGGGTATAAAATAATGAGATACCAAATTTTGTTTAATTTTTAATCTTATTTTACTCGGACTATGTAAATGATAAAGTAACAACACTTTTACTTGAAAATCAAGAGACCATCCATTTTAATTAAACAAAATGAGGAGGATGATGGCATCTCTTTTGTTTTGTAATTTGGATTAGGATGAAGCTAATGTTCATTTACTTACTCTACATATAAACTTTATAAATTTAAATTTTGTTAGCTTTAATTGTTCAATTATAATATTCAATTTATAATAATATTAAGTAAAACATAAAAACTAAAAATACATTAAAATTATTTATGTTACAAGTCAAATAAATAATTTAATTTGGTGATATATATTTATTAAATTTTATAACCATATAATATAATAATTGAAATTTCAAATAAATATAATTGGAAATTATATTACATTTTTTTGTTTTTTTGTTTTAATTAGCGTGATTGCATTACATTTGTTATTTTTTTAATCAAAAGTTTTTAATGGTGTAAATCTAACACAAAATTGATACTATTTAGAAATCTATAATGGTGCCATTTATGCGCTACAAAAATAATAATAATTCCTCAAAATATTACATTACAAAAATAACAAGTATCAATTTGTGGCATATATTTGACTCAAAATATTTGTGCACTTTACAGTTCCTTGACCCAAAATATATTCAACCCAAAATATTTGTGGCATATATTCGACCCAAAATATTGTACTATCTATCACAAACTATTATTTATAGCACATTCACCTACCCCTCCAATGTATATGTTGCCTCTCCAATGAGAATGAAGGCTCCCACATCCATCTTGAATAGGTGATCGACACTCTATCATAATCGAGGTCATTTTTGTGAGTGTAAAATGTCAAACAACAATCCCCAAGGAGTCTCCTTAGACAAAAGTCGAGTAAAGAAACTAAAAACAACAAACACAAACAAAATTGTCAACAAATAACCTCATTTTCCATTTTTACATTACCTCATCGTACATGCATTATTTTATGTTTTGTCATCCATGCCATAACATCATCAACCATATCTAAAATCATATCCCAAAAAAATCATCAACTATTTCAAAAATTATAGGAGAGAGGGGCCAATACTTGATCATGTTCTAATAGTGGACATGAGTCTTGATTACACAATACCCAATAGTTTTCATAGTACCACCTAATAGTTTTCATAGGAATACCACATGGTTATTTAATTTTGACATAATAATTGTGTAGAGTAGAAAATCACAATGACAGATTACTGAACCTCTACCGAGTAGTCCTCGAGCCCGCCATTTCTTCAAAGTTAAATGTAACAAGAATAAAGTGTTTATGTTTATTCTATTATTTCAAATGGCCATACGACATCTATAAAAATTTCCTCTAAGTGATACACAATTGTTGGTGCCTCCTAGGGCTAGCCAGACTCTCTTCGGCTCTATGTCCAATCTCTACCTCTCTACTCGGCTCCTCTAGCCAACTAACTCTCCTCACCCTTTGTCGATCGAATCAACCTCTTTATGGCATTAACCACCACTCTTCTTCCCTTTCACACCCATTAGCAGCCTCAAATTGGGAGGATCCTCTTCTATTTATAACTGCATGCCTTAATCTTTCCTTCTTCTCTCTCCTCTGCACCGACTCCACTTTTCCCACTCAGAATTTGAATTTGAATATGGCTTCTTTATTTCCCGATCTACATAGTTTACTTTTGACCAATCCTCTTGCACTATGTCTCATGGTGGTTAGTTCCTCCTTATCGGGCCGCTTCATCATTTGGTCACCATCAACCATGTGACCTGCAGATTCGTTATATCCGTCCTTTCCTTTTCTAGTTATCTTATCTCATCGATCCTCATTCTTCGTGCTTATGTTGCACCTTTGTCTTCTCACATGACCTCCTATGAGATCCTCACATGCTTCCTTTACTTTTTGTGTGCCTTTAGTGCCTCCTTGCACACTTCTTCCGCTTCTAGCTTCTAAGCACCGCTCTCTCTCGTGCATCCTTTCAATTCCTCATACTTAGTTGTTACCTTGGGAAACTATTCTTTGTGTTTCCTTCCTTCATTTATTATATTCACTTCCTATGTTCTCTTCTTCCTCCCTTTGTGTTTTCCCCGCATCATGGCTTTGGGATATCCATCTTATGTCATGTGCATTCTCCTCCTTGCATTTTCCTTCTTTTGTTACTCCCTTTTCCCCGTGTTTTCCAACCACTCTTTCTTCTTTCCTTATCATATCATCCTGCAACCTTCCTTCTTCTAGCGCACTCTATTTCACGTGCACTTTAGAAACCTTTCCTATGTTTACTCTATCTAGATAACACATTCCTATTATTGCAATGGTACTCTCATCGCTACACACACATCTTCTTGCTCTCTCCTTACTTTTCTCCGCATATCCCTCAATTCATGTATGCATCTTCCTTCTCTAGTGCAACTTTTCTAAGTCTCGGGATGCCCATATATCAATCATCCAGGGTAATTTTAAAAAATTGAGGTCCTCCTCAAGTGGTTATGAAGAGTGATAGCATCACTCTTTGGACTATATCCACATATAGTCTCGGCTCCTTCAACCATCAAGCCTTTCTTCTCTTGCACTTCTTCTCTGGATCTTCTTCCAAACCTTGTCCATTTCCTAGTGGTTTCTCCATGTTTCCTTGCGAATCGCTCATGATTTTATTTTTTTCCTTAAGGTATCTCTTCCAATCCTTTTACTTTTTGGGTCTTTCCTCACTCCTGTGCTCTATGATTTTTCCTACCACTATACTTTTCCTCTTTATTACACATATCCATGTAAATGTTTTTCCTTCTGCACCTTTTTTTTCTCTACGCTACTTCTCCTTTTTCCTCCTTCTTTGGGCCTTGGGCTTTCACCTTGTCTTGATTCCATGCCTCTTCCCTTCTTATTAGTTTCTCTTTCTCCATGACCTCTTGCGCAAACATCCTTATATGTGTTTCCCCTTACACAACTCTTATGCGCCTCTGTATCCTCCTTGCCTAAGGAAATCTTGAGGTATTTTTCTCTCTCTCACCTCTTGAGCTCAAGTTAAATTGCACTCATATTGATGGCCTTTTCTCTCTCTTGCCTCTTGTTGTGGAAATTTTTTCACTCCATATCCTTCTTTTTCTCCTCTTCTCTTCCTCGCCTCTATCTTTTCTACAAGACTTATGGAGCCTCTTCACATGATGGCTCCTTGAGATCCCTATCGATATATTCTCATCCTTGTGTGCCTCTTTCTATGCACACATCAGCAACTACTCGTAGTTTCTCTAAATTTGTTTACTTTTAGGATACTTATTTTGGTTCAAACCATTCCCAACCTCTCTCGATCCTAGCTTCCTCTTTCACACTCCCGTATTTTCTTTGAACTGTCTCACACTCCCTTTGGCTCATGCACTCCTTTCTCTTGTGCACCTTTTTGCATACCTCCTTTTGATATCACCGTAGATCTCTTTACCAAGTATGCCCTTTCTCATGAGTTTTCTTTCAATCTCTTATGATTTCTTGGCTTCTCCAATAATAGTACTCTCATTTCTCCATGTGTTCTCATCTTCATGTTCATCTACACCTCTTGAGTTTGCTTCTACGCGCACCCTAATGCGCTTCTCCTTTATACTTGAGGTATCTTCCTCTCGCACTCCTTACGACGCATCCCACCTCTAATTACTTCATGATGCTCTTCCAATCATGTATGATGTACTATGTGATTCTCTTTCTTATGTGTTCCTTCTTTCTTTTCTTCCTCTTCCATCACTATATTCTCCTCTCATGGCTTTATACATACCTTTGTGTGCCCAAGATCTCTGCAAATCATATCTCTTTCATCCTAAGAAGTCTCCTTCATCGGTGTGATACTCTCAAGTGTTGTCATTTGATGTGCCTTCACTTGCACATCTTTCTACAATACTCTCGCATCAAAAAACCTCTTGTCTTGGAGGTACTCCCATACTCGGGTTCTTTTTCTCCATTTCACTATTCCCGCGTAACCTTCAAATGTGCCTCCATGCACACCTTCTTTTGTGATCTCCTAGAATCTATTGTGTGTTATTTCTATTGTTCCCTCAACTCTATGTCAAGTCCTTCATTTTCACCCCCTCACCACCCCTGGTCACTAGACCTTTCTTCTTTGGGTGATCTTCTTCTACACATTTTAGTTGGATTCTCAAAGGGAAAAAATGGATAAAATCAAGACATATATATATTTGGCTACCAACATCGGCTCCATCTCGAGGATGGACTCCCCCTATGGTTGTTCAAAAACACCGAAACAACGGTGGAAGAAGGAGATTGCTCACCTATCCATTGGGAAATAGAGTAAATAGATGATTCCAAAACCGCAAGTCACCACCAAGAGATCACCAAAACAACAACCAAAACACCAATAGAAAACCCCAAAAGGACAAAGCATACCACTATACACTGTACAAGAAAATCAGTGGGGTCCAAAGACCCAAAAATTTCTACCATAGCCCACCGGGATCCCATACAATGCACCTTTGTCTCATCCGGATACACACGTTACCATGTCAGCTCTTAAAATCAATGATCACAATCACTTCAACTAAAACACTTGTCATCAACTAATTGCCATCATCTAGGAACCCCTCATCTTGTAGGAACAAACTTATGTCTCCATTCAAAACCATAAATTTGCTCTTCCCCTAGGGACATTCCAAATCGTACATAATCTGTTTTTTCCACAATGACCACACAATACATCAATCCAATGACCTGCATGTGTTCCTCAAGATGTCTAATGAACTTCTCCTTTTCCAAAGTAGATAAGTCTCCATTTATCCAACTCTTTTAAACCCAACATATACATCAAGACAATGGTCAACACACACACCTCTGTTTACATCTGCCATACCTACTTCTGAAAAGAGATCACCTACTTCTATTGCATTTTTATTAACAAGTAGGGGACGACACCAAACTACATGCATGTCTCAGTCTCATTTGTTGAAAGGAAAGAACTGACTTGTATCCCTTGCTTCACAGGTACCTCAATATCGACATCTTCTGGGATTAAAATCAAATCACTAACCTTATACCTTTCATTGACTGATACTACACTCTCAATATTGTTATATAAATGATCCTCCCTTTTAGCCAAAGTCATGACACCATTTTCAAGAACATGTGAGGATATCAACTCATCAGCATTTTGGTCTTCTGGAAACTCATACAATAATCTGAGATGTTTCTCGTGTTCCACTATTGTATCAAGAAAAACACATTTGTATTCTATTAAGGGGACACCTCCATTATATTTGGCAGTCATTTCATCCTTTACCAAAATAATATTATAATCAAATGAAGTGCAACCTATGTCTGAAACCAATGCATCAAAACCCTTAGTTAATTCCTGACACACCCTAGAGAGAGTATCCCAAAATTCATTAGTTGTTTGGGTAAGTATGAGGTTAGTAGAAGACACCCCACCATTCTACTTTGTGGACCCATGTAATAGATCCTTTTCTTTGATGCCCAATTTCTCATTGTCAACACCAAGCACATTATCCTCAACATAGGGGGCATGGGGCATAAAGCATTTGTCACACCAGACACAAGCATAATCAACCTGATCATTCTGATTAATACAATCATCAATTGGTGCCTTAACAACTAACACATGTCCTGCCATGTCATTTCCTTTATTCCTGAAACACATGAACCTTCTTCCTTCAACTGAGTATAAGGCATTCTCATCATGTTCATAAAAGAAAGAAGCAGGGTCATCACTGTTAGGAAATATAGTAGAAAAATTTTGTTGGTAACAATCACACTAATATAGGATGTGGCAGGATTATTGTTGGTGTTGTTAAAGCAACTTCCTAATTTATAGGATTTGCATATCATTATATATATTTTGTAATCAACTTGAATGTATTAATGAAAAATATTCAGATTGATATTGTTGTGTAAATATAATGTTGTGTCTTTATTTGGTATAGAGTGATGATAATTTATCCATACATGATGAAGCAATGTGAATCATTAAGATTCTACAATCTCCATTTATTCTCGCTTGTGCTCGCCATGCATTCCTGATCAGACTTTACAATGCGCAGTCTTCATTTTCATACATGCATCCAAGTTGTGCAGCAATTGGTTTGTTAAATTTTTGTTTGCAAGTATTATGGCAGATGTGGATTTTTAGTTCTACAGACTATTTTATGTAGATGTGAGCAGCTGTGAGGTTTTACTAGATTTCGGATCTGTGGCAAAACGATTCAATGAATCCATATTGAATAGCATGAAGACATTTTAAAGCTATTTGAGGATGTACCTAGCAGCCTCCATAGACGGTTTCAATGTTTAAATCCCTGGCCCAACACTGCATCACGGCGGGAATTATATGAATTGGTTCGATCTCAACTCCCTCGCATAGACATTGCGTCCTCATTCATTACCATCAAAGTGTGTCATTTTTTTCCTAATACCAAAGATCTGCGTGCTTCAAATTTCACGAACAATGATCTACAGTTTTCTACGACTCTTTAGTTTCAAGGTGGCTCTGTGTAAAACCTATGTGACTACTGGTTACATGCAATGGATCAATGATCGGGTGGGAATTTACCATGTAGAGAGAACAGACAGAAAACACCAGCACCTTGCTTGTGAATTTTCCACTTGGATATACGCACATTGATAGAATTGTCAATAGACGGAAAATAAGTGTGAGTGCGGCCTAGTAGAAGAAAGGCGTGGCTGTTTGTTGGGGTTTGTAAATGAGCGCAATTCGTGCATGTAGTCACATCTAGGAATCTTATCTTCTTTCTCAGGCTCGAGACTTTTTGCATCAAGTTCATGTCTCTACCGAGCTTAGACTGTCTACAAACTCACAGATCACGACATAACCCTTTCACCTCTGTTGGGGACGTTATTTCATATTTTATTCAAATGATTCAGATGATTCCTAAGCCATGGATCTTTCAAACGTGGCTCGAGAGATGGTATTTCCCATAAAACTTGAAGTTTGTGTCATTTGATCTTGTAGTTTTGTTCATGTATTTTCTGTCTATGTGCATTCTCTCCTCAAGTCAAACCTTCACTTAGTCTTTGTCATTGGGTATTAGATTAGATTAATGTTGTTTAATGGTTATTTTTGGGTTTGTAACTCGAGAGTCGTTAAGAGTTTAATTTAAATGTCTTTAGTATTGTTATTAGAAGGGGAAATTAGTCAATAAAAATAAATTTTTAAAAAAAAAAAAAAAAATTGGTACAGTTTTTCAATAATTTGGTTATTTTTAAAAGTATATATATTTTAAAAAGTGTCCATTATTATTAGTATCATTATTGAAGATAAGTATAATCAAATTTTTAATGTCAATAGTGTTTGTCTTAAGGTAAAAGAGTCGAATGTTTTTTCATATGGTCAATTTCATATATATGTTAGTCTATTACATATAGTTAGTCTATTATCAAATTATTGTCATATTTTTTTTTATTGTAAATGTCATTGTAAAGTCAAAAGTGTCATTTTCAAAGTTGTAAGTTGTCGTCAAAATTCCATAAAATTAAAAAAATTCTTACGAATGCATTTTCGGTGTTACCCGACGCGTTCAAATGTGTTTCACATTGGGAGGGAAGAAAATAATAATCACAATGTGGAAGAAGTTGAGTGACATGGTCATATTTGTTCGATGAAGAAACATCAATCACTAGAGGATGGAGGCATCGGAGGCTAGAGGTCATTCAACGACCTCTCGTCAATCACCAACGACAGGGCCGCACGAAGTTATGGTGGCATTTTGTGTTGTGAGTTTATTTTTTGTTTTATGCAGTGTGATTCTATTTCAGAGTTCATGTTTTGTGTTGAATAAGTGAAATGTTCACATTGAGGGGGGGAACATGGTCTCAATGTTCCATTTTCATTTCCACCTCTTGTTCATATTTGTATTTAGTGAGCAAGTGTTTCCTACATAATTCCCTGAAGGAAAACATAGTGGAAAGATGAAAGCACAAGGAAAAGTAGCATCATGATATTTGAGGTTATTGGTTGTCCTGTAAAACCATCCTTTGTTGAGGTTGTTGGTTGTCCTATAAAACCATCCTTGTTGAGGTTGTTGGTTGTTCGGTAAAACCATCATTGTTGAGATTGTTGATTGTCATGTAAAACCATCCATGTTGAGTTTGTTGGTTGTCTTGTAAAACCATCTAGATCATGAGCACGCACGAGCGACAAGATGTGAAGGAAGTGCAATTATTTCTCTCCCATGTTTGCACTAAGGGGGAATGTTAGGAAATATAGTGCATACATATTGTTAGTAATATTATTCTTAGTAACAATCACACTAATATAGGAGATGGCGGGATTATTGTTGGTGTTGTAAAGCAACTTCCTAATCAGGGGAAAAATTTAGTGGTGAATTTTCATAAACTTGTGAATATTAGGGATTTTGGAAATTGGAAATGGTAAATTTTCAGTCATTGTCGGGTGCTACTCCAGTTCACTAAAAATTTCAGCCAAAAATTCATTTGTATGGGTTAGTTCGCCTACTATTTATATGTAAAAATTAACTTATACATGTATTCACCGAGGTATAATACATAGCCTGGGGGTTCTAGGGTACCCATTTAATAATGACATCCAACAAAGAGCGATTATCCATCCAACTTAGGTTGGATGGACAACCATTATCTGTTGTCCAACCTAGGTTGGACAAAAGATGATGGATGGTTGTCCAACCTCGGTTGGAGCGGTCGTCCATTATCGTCTGCCGTCGTCCTAGTCATCCAACTTGGGTTGACGACGAGATAATGTGGCACGACCGTCCAACTTAGGCCGACGGCTAGGTTGATATCGATAATGTATACCGCCCAACTCGGGTTGGATGGTTGGGTTAGGCATGACAGATGGATATCATCCACCCAAGTTGGGCGGTTGGGTTGGATGGTTGGGTTAGACAAATGGGTTGGGCGCTGCTAGGTCGACAGGTTGGGTTGAAGGATGGGTTAGATGGTCAAGTTAGACGGATGGATTGACGGCTAGGTTAGATGGTCGGGTTGATGGCCGGGTTGACGAGGATGGGTTGATGGATGGGTTGGATGACTAAGGTTGGAAGGGTCGGGTTGGACAGGCCGGGTTGGACGGATGGGTCGATGATGGATTGGATAGATGGGTTGGATGACTAGGTTCGACGGTTTGGGTTGGATGGCCAGGTTTGACGGCCGGGTTGGATAGTTGGGTTGGATGGCTAGGTTGGACGATCGATCGGGCGGCCATCCATCATCGACGTCACAACCTAGGTTGGATGTCATCCAACCTAGGTCAGACGGAAATCGATGGACGGTTGTCCCACCCAATCACTTTGCTTCTGAAACGGTTTTTCAAAAATTCACCATTGATGTGAAAGTCAATTTTGGAGATTCACCACCAATTCTAAACTAATTTTTTGGAGGGGGGTCTTAAAATGAACCTTGTTCTGATTTATAGAGTTAGATATCATTATATATATATATATATATATATATATATATTAGTAATTAGCTTGGATGTATTAATGAAAAATATTTAGAGTGATATTGTTTTGTAAATATATTGGCGTGTCTTTAATCATTGAATTTTTCTACAAATAAAATTAACATTTTCTATCCATGAATAAACAGAGCTTTGAGGTAAAGAATTAAACCAGCAAATCTAAAGATCTCGCATTGCGGTGTTTACACAAATAGCCTCATAAAAATATCTACATATCTCACCCGGTATTCATGCATCATTTTCTCAAACATGGCAAGATGTTGTGCAACATAAGTGTTACCATATCCTTGAAATATAAGTGGTTTGATTCTGATCCCAGTTGGGATTTCATAAGGGTATCCACATTTTTTTTCAAAATTGGAGGGTTTGAATAAACTTGGTCTAAAAGGAGCTTTAGAAGAAATATGACCCTCACTACTATCACATATACCCATGGAATACCTCACAAGAGACTGATTCTTACAGATAAATCCTCACCATGTAAAGTCTAGATGACACAATGGTAACCACCACATAAAGCTGAAACAAGATGCATATTCAATCGAACCTTATCGAAATGAAAATTCACTAGGCTAATACAACCAAAAGGGTAACAGAGTCACCGATGCATTTATAACTCTATAAAATTAAATCATATAACATCACAAAAATAAGTCACTACTCAAAAAGAATTCCATATATTATGATAATCAACAAAATAATGTCAAATCAAGAACCCAAATGAGCACCGTAAGTTATCCCAGCAATGGCATCGAAAAAGGTGTTAGCTCCTAGATCTACTACCCGGGGAAGGGGAGAATGAGGATGTGTGGTGGAGGTCGGGAGACGGAGGGGGACCCTCGCGATGTGTCATCTTGTAGCCGGGGGAAGGTTTCCTCCTGGTCCGCGTCCACCCTTCCCAAGGGGGTGATGAGGAGGTACCTAGATAAAGGGTGTGGCTATGATCCATGCTACTTTTGATTGTTCTTAAGTCGAGGTGAGGGTGCATGGAGTCAAGATGATAGTCCGAGAACTCAAGAGGGAAAGAATAGGACTGGGTGCAACCACTAAATACAATGCTCACTTGAAAGAGTGGTCACTAAACATTATAGACCTCTCGAGGAACCAACATGGACCATGAAGGACAAGTGTTAGTCCGACCTACAACTTTGTCCCAAAGTTTAATGCGTTAATTATGTGTGAGATGGTAATGAGGAACTTCAGATTAGAGGTGAGAATTATCAATATATATATTGATTCAATAATGTGTTCTCTTGGATGGGTCAATTGAATATGAACGAGGTGATTTAGGACCCACGAGATCGCTTAAGGTTTTATTGAAAAGTTATCTGATATTTTTGGTAAGTGTGGATGGAATCTCGATAGAAAAAATTGGGAGAGAAAGGGAAAGAGCAATGAAGGTAAATTGGGGAAATCAAGAGAACAAAAGGCTAACCATCTTCTTCTCTTATCACTACATGAATGCTAGAGAAGGAAATAAATTTTCCTCAGTATGGAAATTTTTCCGCATGGAAAGCTCTGGGAAAATCAATATCTAAATTCCTGATAATCCATCTCAAGACACCTAATGCAGATCATATCTTGCGAGATCATGCTATATATCATGGATCAAGGACCCCAAGAAATTACAATTCATATCCTCAAATCCTACTTAGTCTCGTAGGGATAATTTCTGATTTTCAAAAATGAGGCTTTGGTACCCTCGTAAAACATCAAAAACTCACATCCTTACTAGACGATATCTAAGCAAGTGTAGGATATGTTTAAAATCGAATTACAACCATGATTCAAAAAGAATTATAACAAAAGATGCATATAATTCTCACCTAACATCATTTTGTGACAAGTAACAAATAAATGTCATGAATCCGATGAATACATTGGATAAGAACCATTAAACTTAGGAAAAGACAAGGGAAACATATATTAATGCTCTCAAAGTTCGTTAATGACTATACATATGCAATCATCTTAACACAAATTCTGATCATTGGGTCATACAAAGAAAAACTTTCATCACAACACAATCCTTTCCTCTGGTTCGCAATGCGTCCGCAAATTCCCACCGAAATTTTTTCACCCCCAAGGATCTTCCTATCAATTTTCCGCCCCCCTTTCCTTTTTTTTCCTTCCTACTTATTATATATCACCTTATCTTCTTAGTTTTTTAGATCATATTCCTCAGATACCCAAACAAACTATCTTTGCCTTCAACTACTCGGGGCTGCCATGAAACTATAAATTATTATTCACAAACAACCGCCAATTTCTCCAACTACCACCATGTCTTGCATATGTCATTAATGACACAACCAAATATTTTCCAAGTCATATCACATTTAACATTTAAAATTTTCCACATGTGTACAATCATGATGTGGCCAGAAAGGTTAATGTGACAAGACATTCTCGAATTGTGTGGGAAATTAATCCTTTTCTCAGTGACACGTTCCCATAAACAATTGATCTTTATTTAAGCTCCACACGTACCTAAAATCAAATTTTGATATGGAATTAATAATGAAATGATTTTCCTTGCCATGTTAGTGCCATCATCATGCCTATTTAAGTGGTCTACTAGCTCTTTCCCTTCCATCACCTATCCTTTTGATTTCTCTATAGAATCTTCATAACCATTTCCTTTCCTATCATCCCCTTTTGTTAGGAAATAAGGGATAAAATATGTGGAATAATCCCTCATAGAATCACAATAGTAGAAACTAATATGCATAAAATATTACAGATCTCAAATAAAAGTGCATAATAAAATAACACAACACAAAGAGACAATATTTAACGTGGTTCACCCAATTTGGGCTACGTCCACCAAGAATCACTTGCTCATATTTTATTACAAGCCACCGCTCTCTCAATACAATACCCAGATCTGTTTGGAGCTATGCTCAACAAACTCTACATAATTCACACCCGAATTCAAAACACATTTGCAATGTTACATTATACCTACCATATGCACAAAACCATATAAATAGATAATTGCTTAAGAATTTTTACAAAACCGTGGGTATCAAAACCATGGGCCAAAACCATCCCATAAACCTATGGATCAAAAATCCCACCCATATGAGAAAAGCACGTTTCTGTATATCAAGCACATTTTAAGGCCAAAAAAACAATCGGCAGGCTGCGCCCGAACCCCGAACAAGAAAACTGTGGAAAGTGTATAGTACTCTTAGTGTATAGTCTTCAACACTTCCTCACATGAAAACAGGCTCCACAACCTAGCACCGTTCACTTCAATATTCCTAGCAATGGCTTCATTTTTCCCGAGTGCACATCTATCAGGGGAAGAATTGGTCCATATGGGTCAATTCTTTAAATTTTCAGGTCCAAACAAGGATTTGATTTACCAAATTTTTAGTGTACTAAATGCTAGAGCCAATCCCCAGGATTGTCTTATTCAACCTACCTCGGTATTGTCTTTTGTGAATTGCCTAGCTGAAATGTGTCCTTCTTTCCAAACCCTACATTTTTTCCTAGTTCACCTAGAGTTTCATTTAGATCCCAAGTCCATGAGGAACCACTAGTTTCATCATTGCCCACGTGTTCATAATGACCATTGGCACATGATGAAAGCTTATTATTCCCCTTCTCTTATGGAAATAGAGCTCCACTTCTCCACCCAACATCAGGAATTAAACAATGAGGTTCCATCCTTATATGATCAAGTGAGCATAATAGAGGAGTGGCTTGCTTCTTTAGAGTCTGCAATGGAAGATATCTAGCTTGTGGTCGGACTACATGCATTCAAATCAAAAAGAGGCAAGTCCTCTCAGACACCCAAATTTGTGATGTGACCCCATTTCTAGAGACTCATCCTACCGAGAGGTTGGCGCACTAAAGTGTACGACATGGGAGGGATTATTCTATGTGAATGGGTGAACTCGCTGCATGGAGGAGAGAATTAGTCGACATCCTGAATGGGCCAAGGATGAGTATCCCTGAATTACGTGAGAAAGGGATGTCGAAGGGGACCAGTGGGGGACATACGCTCATCTTCTGCATCATGGCCCATGAGGACTTCATTTGGCATCGTGACCAGTTTCTGAGAGGTGCCCCTAATGTGACTATAGAAATGGAAGTTTAATATACATGATACCATATTATATGTATCGTAATGTATCTTGTTTTTTTTTCTTTATTTTTTCGTACATTTATATAGTGGAGGGTTAGGGGCCCTCGTAAATAGAACCCCCATTTTGCTACTATAAATGTTGCTTTGAATTACTCCTCTTTATACCATGTGCAACTATTATTCATTTTCAAGCATTTCCTCACATTTTCTTATTTTCATCTCAAGATAAGAACACCCTCAAAACCAACATTCCAGTTGGCCTTCATTTTTTGGTGCGTCGCACTTAACTGTGCGTAGAAACATGGGAGAGAGAAACATGTCTTTGTCACTTTGTTCATCTTTACAAATTGGGTGAAACTATATTTTGTTCTTATCCTTTATCAGCTTTAAATCAATTGGTCATGTCTAGAACAACACTTACGAATTATACCAAAGTCACACAAAAGTAAATCAAGCCTCGGATCTCGAAATGTAATTTACTTCAAGCAACCAAGTAAGGGCCCCATCTTGGATATCGAGGAGAAATTTTCCTTAGATCATTCCCAGGAGGGACCCAGAAGAATATAACACCTGCCCTCTTTTATGATGGGGAATATAAAATGACTCAAAGTTCTAGGAGAACCTTTCAAGTTACTTAGCAGTTTATGCCACATAGTTTCAGAAATATCTAGCCTCCGGGCTTCGGGGATGAATTTGACTCATCACATTTGCACTTTGGCCAAGCACGCCTAAAATCTTGACTTCGTATTGTTGGTTCGAAAATCTGTCACTTGGGCAGATTTATGGATAAACGAGTCAACAGTGTGCAGGGCATAGCCCCTCTTTGAGTCAGCAAAGCGAAACTAGTTTATTGCTATTCTACCAGCAGGAATCTGTGCAAGTCTCACAATATTCTGCCTTCGGGGGTTTGGGATCTCATCCCAGTAGATGTGTTTCCGGCTGAGAGGAAAAATGAAAGGAGGGGGAAAACGAAGAAAGATCAGATCCGAAGGGAGAAAAGAAATGAATTCCAAAGCAGAAGGGTCAAAGGGTCTATGGTTTGGGTTGGTAGTAAACAGAGCCGAACCTACTTGCATAGACGGATAAAGCAATACTGATGAATAAATGACAACAAAGTAGAAGCAAATCCAACAGAACAATCATACAAATCTAACATAAGAAAGATCTGATATTAAAACACATGTATTCAGCACAAAGTCTAAATATATTGTATTCAATGTTTGTTTCTGTTACAAAGAGTTCAAAAATCTTCTTCTTACTTCTATTTCTCATCTGAAAAGTGTCCACCACAGAATACAACAAGTATTCGAGTATTTATAGAAGAAGGAGAAGAAGGAAGGCAAAAAGGAACCAACCACCTATTTACATAAAATCTACAAAATATCTCAAAGTCATGTTGACTTTTGACAACTTGATGGATGACATCATCCCATGGTGCAACATGGATGATGTCATCATTTGTGCCAACATACTTTAGACATTTACAAAAATAAAGTTGAAGAAGAGAGAGAAATTATTCATCGTCATCGTCCCATGGCTGAAAGGGGATATCCTGCTTTTGCTGCTGCTCAGGTGACGAGATGTGGAATTGGGCACGGTATTCCATGAACTTGCTGATCATGGGCTCTAGTTGATCCTGGAAGGATCCTTGTGTCACTCACTGATAGCCTCGCAAGTCTCCCGCTCGTCTGTGAGCTTCTCTGGGAGTTTGGAATATTCATTCTCTACTTCTATTAAGAACCCGATGAAGTCCTGACAGGCCAACAGGTTATTGATGGATTCTGCGTCAAAAGTGACCTCTGGCCCCAGCCCTTGCGAAACGATCTCCTTGAAGATCTGGATGGTTTCGTCAACCTTCCTTAAGGTGAAAGAAGGAGTAAGCAACCCTGGAGACATCGTTAGAACAATTTTTTCCATCTGATGCATTGCATCCAGGGCTTCTTCCTTTACCTTATCAATCTTTTTGAGGATGAATTCCAGTTGATCCATCTGGTAATCCAGAGTGGAAAGGATTTTATTGAGGGCCCTGGGGTGACCGAAAATGCCGAACTTGACTAGATCTTCGACTGAACAGTCAACATTTTTGAAAGGTCTCATGCTGTAGCCTAGCATGGTCCATCTCTTCGGATATGGGTCCTGCTAACGCCTGGAGTTCTTTGTTCACCTTGTTGATGTTCAGATACAAATCGGTGAACTTGGCGATCACTCGTTCACTGTCCTTGAGGATCTGGCTCCTCCAGGCAGAAACTGCCATACCCTGCTCTCCGATCTTTGCATATTCATTAATTTTATCCTGACTCAGAGGCTCAGGAGTTTCAACGGAAGTTGTGGGAGGTGCACTGCCCATCTTTTGTAAGGCGTGGGGCAGATGTTTATTTTTCTCTGTCAGTAGCCTTTTCTCTTCTTTTACTTCTTTTGGCTTCTTGCAGAGGCATCAATCGCAGATAGGGCCTCTCCGAAGGCTTTCAGAAGATGTCCCCATTGTGACTTGAGTCACTGTGTAATCTGTCAAAGACAGATCCTTTTTATCTTTCAGAGGATTGGGGTATGCGATCTCCATTACCCTTTCTCCCGAAGCACTCTGAGAGAAGCATGTGATAGGATTTTTCTTCTTGGCCCCCTTTGATGGGATAATGGAAAAGTCCATCAGTGTGATGGGAACTTACCTTTTCTGTTGACTTAGGTGCTGGGAGATCCAGGCTGGACTTAGGGGAGAAGGACCAGAAACAGAGAAGGGGGCAGCTGTAGTAGTAGAAGGGAAAAACGTGGAGACACGTGGCGGCGGCATTGAGAGGAAAGCCAAGGAAGTGCCCACGGGAGGAAGGGATACTGCAGGGGAGGAAGTCAAAGGAAGGGAAGGGAGCTCGGAGATGAGGGAAGAAATGGAGGGGGACAGCTCCGCGAGAGAGGAGAAGATGGATGAAGAAGCAGGAGGAACAGTAGAAGAAGGGGGAGAGGAGATGACCAAAGGAATGGTCACTTGGATCACTCGAGGAGGGGAAAGAGGAGGAGGAGAAGGAAAAGAAGGGACCTCAGTTGTTACAGTTGTGGCCACATCCTGAGTGGATGTGCCTATGGGAACATCTTCCGCCGCTTCTTCTTCTGAGCTTTTCGGGACTACAACCCGTTCTTGTGAAGTGGAAGGAGGGCTTTCAGGAGCTTCCTCTTGGGTGGAACTGGATTCACCCTCTTTATCTTTACTCTTGCCCTTTAGCTATTGTTTCGACCGAGGAGGTGCGTTTCCCAATGGAGAGGTTGTGAAATTGACTCCGAGGTAGATGAGCCCATTCATTCGGCACCAATGCTCTGTTCTGCGCAGAGTTTCCTTGACTCTCTCCTCGATTGTTTGAGGAGCTTTGGTTCTATCAATCACCGCGAAAGGCCAATCGTCCCCACCCATGTCAAGATACACTTGATCCACTTCTTGCTCAGTAGTTTGGTAGCCTTTGGGGACGATGGCCACCCCGTACTGGATGATTTCTGCTAAGGCCAAGCGGGAATGATCCTTCCTCCTGAGCTCAACCTCATGATATATGTCGATGTAGATATCTTCGATCTGAGGGATGTGGATCGGGTCGAGCTTGGCCCTTGGCAGACAATTCCTTGGGTCGAAGGTGGGCCTTGCTGGGAAGTTATGTTTCAGATTCAGCAACTCCAGTTCTGCAAACATGTCTTTCACCTTGTGGTGAGTGAGACACGTATACCTACCCACTGTGAGGGGGAAAGGAGTTCCACCCTTCTTTCTCTTTAGACACTTTTCGTGGTAAGTAATAAGTTGCCTCGACAGCTCTAGTAGGATCAACTTGGGACCGGCATATCTTGGCAATTTAGTTGGTTCCCCCAAGAAGTTGACTGCCCTCAGATAGGTGAATGTGGGGAATTGAGTGAACAAGGCCCCCCACTTCTCGGTAGCTGCTACAATACTCTTGGTCGTGCGACCATGAGTCATATTCGGCCTCAAGAGGCAGATGATGCCGTAGAAGAAGGCATCGTTGATCTTTGTGAACTAGGGAATACTATTTTCCAGCTTCAGTTCTGGATAGTATTCATAGATCTTAACTTGGGGCCAAACCCCACACCGCATCAGAGCTAGATAGTCTCTTTCTGAAGCCACAGCATAGACCACGTAGGAGTTCATGTAGAACCTCCCCATTGTGTTAAGTTGTTGTAGCTACTCCGATATCATGCTGCTTATGATTTCTGCCCACTCAAAGTGCTGATCGGGCACATTTTTGTTCATTGTCTCTAGGTATCGCAGCATCCACTTGTGAAAATAATGGGCGTCAGGAAGCCCAAAGACTCTACTCAGGAATGTGATGGTGTCACTAAGTTCCTCTGAAAATTCACTACGATGAATGACTTGTGGCCACCGAGTCACCACCTTTTTGTTCTTCAAATATACCTCGTTCATCAGCTGCATGCACTGATCTTCATTGTCGTCCCAGGCCTTGATGCAGTCTTCCCAGCTTACGGCCACAAAGTGCCGGTGGTGAGGGATGCCGAGCATTATTTCAAAATGGTAGGCAGTGAGGTTGATTATAACCTCACCCTTCTCATTGTGGACACATCTTGTGTCTTTATTGTAGCATCGGGCTACCACCATCATAAATTCATTATTCACGGCACTGACTGGGATCCCTCCAGCAAAGTGCAGGGCACTGCCTATCAATTTGTCCATCCAGGGACTTCGTGTGACCTTCTAGTTCTGGCCCAGAACTCCTCCATATCAATGTGTCCGAGCTCTGAGTCTCTGATATCTAGGTCACACTCTGCCTGGGATTCAGGCATCCTGACCCTCTGATATTTATACTTCATTTCTTCTTCTGTGAGCTTGGCCTTGCCTTTAGATTTGGTAGGTCTCTTGCTTGATGTTGACATATGTAACTCTGAACTCAGTTGTTGATCTGCAAGGAGAAGAAGGAAACACAATGCAGGAAGGTCATGTTAGCTGTTCGATCTTCCATTAAAGCGTTGACAGAAAGAAGAGTTAGCAATTTTAAGGCCTCAGGGCGCAGGGCGCATGTACACTGCAAGCTGCAGGGTTAAATGGTAAGGTGCACAGGAAAGGGCTGCTGCAAGGGATAAATCAGCGCCAAAAGGGCGCATGGCGCATGGACACTGCAGATTGCATTTTGTTGTTGTAAGCACAAGTGTGCCTGCGCCATGTGTATATATTTTATAAAGGGCGCAGATATTTTTCATGTTACACGGGTACAGGATGCGCCAAAGGGCGCAGGTATAATGCGTGTAACATCATTTTTTCATGCGCCACAGGAGAACTTGGCGTGGCACATAGAAGGTCTACATAACATGATGTCGTTGCAATGATGGATGCGCCTGTGCCGTTTTAACAGTTGTGCTTTGGCGCATATGATTTGAATGTTGCATATATGCAGGGTGCGCCAAAGGGCGTGGTATTAATGATGCAACAGATGCGTTGAGTGCGCCAAGTAGGGCACAGGGAAAGCGATTGCAACAAGCGAAGGGAGTGCGCCATTAGGGCGCAGCTGTTCATTATGTAACACGCAAGGAATGTCGCCATTGGCACGACTGTTTATCATGTTGCAGGGGTGACAGATGCGCCAAAGGAGAAAAATAACAGTGCCTCTTTTCAAGTCATGATTCTTTTCTTGAGGGATTTGCATGTGGTTAAGCTCCTTTTTAAGGGTTCATTTGGGTTATGAAGAAGCTTATTCAGAGAGTTCCAAGCCATTTTTTAGGACAGAGTTTCCCCTACCAGCAGATCTGGAAAGAGGGGGGAAAAAGCATGGGTAGAGAAAAACAGCAAGGAGGATGGGGAGCTCATGTTTTGACAATCTCTTTTAACTCAATCCAAACCAGCAAGCAGCCAATAAACAAAACACCAAACACAGAAGCAATGAGGACCTCTTACCAGGATATATAACGAAGAAATGTGCAAACGGGTCCACAAAGCGATTTGAAAATGACAGGGCAGGTGCGCTGGCAGGTACAGAGAAAAATCACGTGATTTGTGTCGGATGACAATGACAGCGCAGACGCACCTATATATAGGCGAGGTGGCAATAAATGCGCCACAAACTTTTCAAGTGGCGCATGAAAAGCACTTGTCGACACAAGAAAACATGCGCCCTGTGGCGCATCAAAATGCTTGCCAACACAAAGTTATGTGCGCCTTTGGCGCACCGAAAGTGGTGTTGACAGAGGAATATGTGTGCCCTAGGCGCACCAAAAAGGGCACAACAAAATTTTGTTGACATGAAGGCGCATGCGCCTTGGCGCATGCAAGGAAGACTCAACATAGTGAGGCACACCAAAACGCCTGTTGACATGAGAAAGCATGCGCCAAAGGATTTAAAGGGGGCACATGAAAACTTGATGTTGCATAGTCATTATATGCGCCGACCAAAAAAAGACCAAAAATGGCTAAGTTCGGAAAACTAGATTTCCCGGGAAGGGATTTTGCAACGTTCCGAATGCAAGGGGTCCTTGACGAGGGGCTGGAACAAAATTTTGGTAGGGTTATCTGTAAAATTTCCCCTAACAATTTTATGGGATAACACGTATTAACCATTCGATCTATAATATACCTTGAGTATGCAGAACCTTCAAGATATTTTCATGGCAAAAGTAAGACCAACTTCTCAATCATCCATCCAGCCATAACACTTATGATAATAAAAAGAAATACTCCTCATAATTGAGCCCCATATTGATCTATCTCCTTTGATAAATGATTCTCAAAGGGAAAAAAGGGCTAAAATTAGGATAGATATATTTGGGTACCAACAAGATCTGTACCTCTCGATTCCTGAATCTCCTTACCATTTCTGTGGCTTTTCATGACTGCCACATTAAAAACATCTCCCTTCCTTGGCATCATCTTTTCAAATCGCATGGTTATCACTTGCATACTATACCCACTTATCATAGTAGATAACATGATTCCTTCTGAGTAACTACCTTTGGGAAAGTATCCTACCACGATACCACTTGATGATAGTTGACCTCTCTTGGATACTCTCCGAGTGCGTTGTTTCTTGAGTTAAACACAATGAACAAAAAATTTTATGTTTCTTCTATTATTTCAAATGGCCATTTGACATCTACAAAATTTTCTCTCTAAGGTATACACAACTGTTGGAACCTCCTAGGGCTAACCAGGACTCTCTTTGGTTTTATGGCTAATCCCAACTTCTCTACTCGGTCCCTCTGGAAGAATAATGCTCCTAGACCCTTTGGTTGACTAAAATAACCCCTTTTTGGCCTTAATCACCATTCTTCTTCCCTTTTACACCCCTCAAAGACCTCGACTTTAGTGTTTCCTCTTATTTATAATTGTGTTTATAAATCTTTCTCGTTTCTCTCTCCTTTGCATTGGCTCCTCCACTTTTCCCACTCAAAATTTGAATTTTAATCTGGATTCTTTATTTCCCATATCCATGAAATCTTCTTTCAACCAATCCCATTTTTCCACATATCCTATTGGTTAGGTCCTCCTTATCGATCATTTCTTCATCTGGTCACCATCAACCACTTAACTTTGTAGATCCATTTTTCATGTCCTTTCCTTTACCAATTGTCATATCTCTTTGATCCTTGTTCTTTGTGATTATTTTGTGTCTTTTCATTATACTACGTCCTCCTCCAAGATCCCTTCACTCTTCATTTAATTTTATTCACGCCTTCATTGCCTCCTTGCACGCTTCTTTCCCTTTTAGCTTCCAAGAAATTGCTCTCTTTGTGCGTCTTTGTGCTTCCTCATGCTTAGATGCTACCTTGGGCATCTATTCTTCATACATCCTTATTTTTCCTCCTACATTCACTTCATGTGTGTTATTATTCCTCCCTTCATGCTTACATGTTTCATGCCTTCGGGTTATCCATCTTATTCTCTACAAATTCTCCTCGTTGTGCTTCACCTTATTCCGTGAATTTCTCCCTCTTCCTTGTGACTTCCGACCACTCTTTCTTATTTTTTTGTCACATTCTCACATGACCTTCCTTATTTTGGTGCACTTTGTTTCATGTGCACTCTAGCAACCTTTCATGCAGCTACTCTTCTCAATTTCCTTCGAGACAACACCTTCCTCTTATTGTAATGATACTACCATCGTTGTGCACATATTCTTGCACTCTCCTTCCTTTTCTCCCACATGCCCCTCAATTCTTGCACTCGTATTCCTTCTCTAGTGTAGGTTTTCTAAGTACTAGGATACCCCTACATCACACATCATGGCATTTAAGACTTATAATTATTAAATACTCAATGTTCAACCATTATCACACATGTACAAGCATTGGTTTCCACCATGGTTGTAGTGTAACTCAAATTTATTATTTTAAATCAATTCAAAATATGGCTTTCCATCAAATTAAACAATCCAAAGAAAAATTATTTTAAGTTAAGAAAAACTTGAGCTACATGTTTGTGGAAAAATCACAATACCACATGACATACAACCGATTTTCATGGACCCCTTAGCTTAGGGTACACCACTACTAGCTTTGTCTCCCCTATATTGGCCATCTTGAAAATTTTCACACCAAACTACATTTTCTAGACAAATGATGTTCAATGAAATGGTTCACTCATTTAATATGTGCATTTACCATTTACCTAACTACACACAAAATTAAAAACAAATAAAACCCACCTAGGTCTACGTCGATTCTTCATTTTGATGTTATTTGAGGGAATTTCCTAGAACTCACTTTTCTTATTCTAGCCTATATACCCCATCTTAGGATTAAATATAAAAAATACCCCCAACAATTGCATCCGGCATTACGATGTGTCCCCTCACCATATCTTCTAATTGCACTAAAAATGGACATTCCATAGTTACAACAACTCACAATATTTGATGACAACATGGAAATGAAGGGGTTGGATCTATATTAGTCGTTTTCAAACCAAAAAATGAAATTTCAACAATTAATCGTTAAATTGTGTAAATTTTCCATATGTAGACAACAACCTAGTGTCAAAAAACAAAAGAAGTTGTGTAATCCTAGTGTCATAAGAATTTTTGTATTATTTATGAATTTTAGGTAAAATTTTGAAAATTGCCTATTTTTCAATCATGTTACACCATTCATTCACATGTCAAGGCATATTACACCCTATACCTTATTTTATTTCCTTTTTAGGATTTTTAGAGTAGTTTATGTAATGGAATTACCTACATAGGTCTGATTATAAATGGAAATAAAATTCTAAAGAACACAAAAATATAGAGAAAAGAACATAATATGCAAGTAGTATGACTTATCCACTTAAGGGGGAAACCTCCAAACCATACAATAATAATCAGGTGCTCAATAATATGATTAACTACTAGTTACTTATTCCTATATATACTCTAATATGTTATTGAAAGCACAAACAATGGCCTAATAAGCATATGAAACCATAAATAAATGTGATATCACATGATAATATATTATGTGAGCCATAAATCAGCCATACATGTCCCAATATATGACCTAGGATTAAAGGTGTAGCATTTCCATCCCCTTCAAATAAAAATTTCCCCAATGTTGGTAATCTTTGTATGTTCTTTGCTAAAAGCTTTATTTTCCATATTGCATCTTCCACATCCAAGTTGTTCCACTTGATCGGATAATCGATAATGACCCTTGTCCTTAACTTCTTAGTGTTTATTTTAATGATTCATTTAGGATCCAAAATGATGCATACCTACTCATCAATATCATGTAATAGTGATTGGAAAGACACATTTTGTCCAATGATCTTCTTCAAGCAAGAAACATGGAAAACTAGTCATATTTAAGTTGACTAAGGAAGCTCTATTTTATATGTCACGGTACCATTTTTTTGCATGAGACTTGATAATGATAAAATTATTTAGGTGTATCATTATTATCATTTTTTTATTGTTTAAAATATAGTTGGGCTCAATCCAACAAAACCAAAATCTCCAACTTCAAAGCTTCACTCACTACAATGTTGATTAGTTTGTTGTTTCATGCTTGTTATTCCCAAATTATCTTTAAGTCTAGAGAGCACCTCTTGTTGGTGTTGAATTTACTCTCACTTTATGATTTACCCTCAAGTTGGAGGTGAGGGATGGAGTATGGTAACCATACAATGTCAAGAATTTATACACTTTGGATGAAGTATGAAATGAAGTGTTGTACCACCGTTCTACAAGTGATAGCCATTAAATCCATCTCTCCTACTTATCTGAAGAAAAACATCAAATATACCCTCCAAACATTTTTTTACTACCTCCTTTTGTCCATCAGATTGGGGATGATATTATGAACTACGAACCGGTTGAGTACCCAAATATGAGAATAAATCAGTCTAAAAATTACTAGTAACTATAGGTTCATCATTACTTACTATAATCTTAGGTGGTCCATGTAGCTTCTAAACCATATCCATAAAATATATTGTGAATGTATTCACTATAAAGGGATTTGACAAGGTACGAAAAATGAGCATATTTGGTGAGTCGATCCACAACTACCATAATTACACTTTTCCCCATTAGATTTTGGAAATTTTGTGATGAAATCCATGGAAACTTATGTCCATCGCTCACTAGGAATAAATAGAGGTTGAAAAATACCTCACATCTTAATAGTTTCTTTTTTGTTATACTAACACACCAAACATTCTATAAAATTTATGTACATCCCCTTTCAAATCTTCTTAGAAAAAAATTCTACGCCATTACGTGATAAGTTTTAGGAAGCCGAATGGCCACCCATTAGAGAAGCATGGAGCTCTAAGAGAATCTAAATTTTAAAGGTATATTTATTGCATAATTACACTTGATCTGTGTACCACATTGCATTCCCTTTCCATACATTATTTTTTAAATTATAGGATCTTTTTGGATATTATGATGAGAGTGTTAATTTGTGTCTCATTTAAACATTTTGATATTTACTGATCGGCCCAAACTACACTCGTAATATAAGCATGACATATAACAATGCTTCTATGGACTCATCTCTTCTATATAGTGCATAAACTACCAAATTTTCCTTTATTTTCTTGTAAATTATCTCACATTTTTAATCCAACATCTTTTTGACATGTTATGATTTGTCTTTAACTTTAAGTGATGACCTATGAGATATGGTCTCCATTATTACACTACATGAAGAATAACCATAATCTATTTCTCATAAATTGTTTTTGATAGGATCTAACATTTGATTTGACTAATCTCAAATGTGATGGGGTGGTCATATTTCATGAGTAATGTACATGCCACAATATGAAGCATCAAATTCAACGATTAAGGTTTTGGAAAAATTAGAGTAGCTTGAGTTGGAGTGGTACACGTGGCCTTCTTCAATTTATTAAGTTTCAGGTTTCTTCCTCATTCCAATGAAAGGAATTTTTCTTCAATCAATTTGTGAGTGGTGTTTCAATTCTATCGTAATTCTTCACAAATATATGATGGTAACCTATAATCCCTAAGAAGGCCTTGATATTTTTATTATTTTAGATATCTTCTGATCCACCATGGCTTGGATCTTGTGAGGATCCACTTTTACACTTTCATGAGAAATTATATGACCTAATTATTTTATCTCCATGACTCCAAAAGTATACTTGGAGGGATTGGCATAAAGGTGTTGCTCAAGAGTTTCGAGAACCTTATTAACATGATGTATGTGTTCCTCCCATTTATTTTCATAGATTAATATATCATCAAATAATATCAAGATGAACTTTCACATAAATGCCGAAAGATTGAATTTGTCAAACTTTGAAATGTAGAGGGTGCACTTGTGATGCCAAAAGGAATTGGTAGAAATTCATAGTATCCCTCATCTCTTAAATATTTTTTTATGAATATGTTAATAATTAATTGTAATTTGATGATATCTCAATCGAAGATCTATTTTTAAAAATTAACAACACCGTGTAACTCATCTAGTAAATCCTCGGATGATAGGAATAGAAAAATTATCATTTACTATGTATTTTTTGAGCACCCCTGTAGTATGGAAACATGTGCCAACATTCATTCTTATTTCATAAAATTACCATTGGATAATGTTAAGCACTTTTAATATGGTGAAAATTACTTTCTTTTAACATAAATTGGACCATCTCTTCAATCTTACTCTTATGAAGATAAGTGTACCTATAAGGTAAAATATTGGGTCGTTGGCTTCCTAGCACTATTTGAATAGCATTATCATGATCTATTTTAGGATATAATTGTTTCAACATATCCCCAAAAACAACCGAGTACTCTGCGATAATTTCTTGTACATCCGATGGTATAGTACATTTTGATGGTTGAGTTTCTACTAAAAATAATTGTTCCATAAACCCATCTATACCCTTCTTAAAAATATTTTATATTTGATGAGAACTTACCAACTATGGATCTTTTTCCTTCATCTTGCATAGCTCAAAATTCCTCCCTTCAAAATGGAACCACATGAAAAATTCCTAGAATTTTATCTCAATAGTTCCTAATCTAGTAATCCATTGGACCCCATACACGATATTTACCACCTCCCAGTAAAATGCATAGATGGGGCCCTTTAATATGTAATCTCCCATGGATAGATTAATCTTATGGAACTTTCCTAAACAACTAATTGTATCTCCATCTTCCACCATGACATGAAACTTTGTGGTTGGATAAACAAAGTCATTTGTGTGTAAGGCCAACTTATGATTGATGAAGTTGTGAGTACTTTTAGAGTCAATCAATATTGTCACCATTTGTTTCTTCATAAAATTTATGACCTTTAATGTTTTTGGGGTGTTAATTCCTGAAATTGCATGGAAAGATATGATTGAGATTCTTCAACCTCGATCTCATTAACCTCTTCATCTTCACCAGATGTTTCATCCTCTTCTTCATCATCATTAGGCCATTTAATGTAGAATAATTTATTCTCATCAAATTTATGTCATTTTCTCCATTTATTATCACAACTGAAACATATCCCTTTTTCTCATTTGTTTTTAAATTTTTTTTAATCGGGTAGGTTGATGGAATAATGGTACCAAGGTGTTATGATCTTTAATGTTAGTAAAGGTATTAATGTTCATGGTAAGGAATTTTTCCTCTATCCCACGTGCCATGATAATAGAATCACAAACATTGGTTGGATCAAACATTCTAACCTCATGTTCAATGTGATCCTTGAGAGATCCTAGGAATAGATCATTCGGATCATCGTCTATAATAGTATCCACATGCAAGGATAAGCTTTAGAACTGTTTAATATAATCCTTTACCAATCTCATTTTTTTATATTTTCAAATTGGCTGAAGTAGTTATCATCTACACTCTTGTTATAGTGTTTTTTCAACTCTATAAAAATGGACCAGGTGACATTATGATTTTTAAAATAAAAAAAATTAAAACCCTATATATTGCAGAGTCATGTATGATAAAAAAATGCTAAAGTACAAATTTGACACAAGCAACAAGCTAGATAAATATAAAAATCCTAAGTACAAGAGGGAGATTAGAAGACTTAGAATATTTTACACATGATCCCGAAATGTTACGGACTCAAAGAATGATAAACAAGAAGAGAAGATTATCACAATTGTTTCTATTAAATTTAGGAGTTGTTGGATAAGCCTGGACTAGGGCACCTATAATAGGACTAGGGATCTTAAGCACTTGTGATTGTGCACGAACTCATAAAATGGCTTATTTGTGTCACACAAGTGTCGCTAGTCTTCATTGTTGGTCGTTTGTATGTCATTAGATGATTTTCAAATTCACTTGGTAACTTGCAAAGATGTTGACCTATAAAACCCACAAACTACATCAAATACCAAAAATAAAATATACAATATGTGTTGTCGATCGACCTCGATGGTCACCCGACTAAGTGAATTTACGTCCAAGCATTGTACTACATCTCAAACTCCATGTAGTTCTTGTGAAGTGTGTGAAATTGTTGTGACCTAGGAAACCCTTGTGCAAGTGTACTTAATAGCGGGCGATAGCTATATATACCAATGTAAATAGATATGTGGATGAAAAAATGAACTTCCCCTTTCTATGAAGTGTATGCATTAAATGCAATCCCTTGTCCCTTTTATGAGTGCTAGATAGATGCATTTAATGCCTTAGATTCCTTTGGATGCAAGATTAGGTGATAGATAGTAATTATTAGAGTTTGGTCCTTTATTTTGGTCACATAGCATTATATTTATATGATTCCCTTAGTTGAATTTTGTAATTGAGAACTAGAAGGTCGATCCATAAGAAAATAAGATGCCCAAAAGAGGTGAGAAAGATAGAAAGAGGAAAATGATACTCAGATGGGATGAGGGTGCCTGGACGTTGGTGTCTTGACTCGGCATTGGTTTCCGAAGTCAATAAAAGATAAAGTAATAAAGTATCGAATGGGTTGTAGGGTGTGAAATACCAAAAAGAAGACAAGAAACAAAGAAAAGAGGCCAAAGATAGTTGTCAATTACTAGTTTTCTTGCTTAGGAATCATATGAATGCAAGTATGTGCTTAGGACCTAGAAATGTACCCAAGTGCATGATTTTGTGTCTACATTTACCCCCACTTTATGTTTTTGAGTGAATACTCGATAACATAAAGTAGTTAAGAGATGTGTACCTGATAACCATGTAGAGTGTGATGGTGAAATGTGTGTCAAGTGGACAAGTGAAAGCATGAAGTGATAAAAATGAAGCATGGAAGCTAAGAAAGAGGAAGTGACCCTAGGGTGAAGCATGTGTGTTATATCATGTGTACCTATTGTTTTGCTTATTTTTGATTTTTGAGGGTTATTTCTTGTTGATTATTAAGGAAAGACCTTGACAAAAGTATAGTCAAAGTCATGTATTATGAAAACTATAAAAAAAAATGTGTAAAAGTATGTGAAAATGTGTAAAAGGAAAGTGTGCACATATTAATATGAAGAGTGATAAGGATAGAATAAAATGTCTCGAAATGTTTTTTGGGTGATAGACCAAGTTTTTGGGCGATCTCATGCCAAGAGTGAGTTTTTGGGTGATGTCACACCAAGTGCGATTTTTTGGGAGATCTCACACCACGGAAGAAGAGTGTTGGGGAAAGGTATAGTGTTACTCTCCTTCCATGAATTCTTCCTAATAAGCACCACTGTAGATGGTATGTCTCATGTTTGTTCCATGTTTAGTTTTGTATTTGTTCCAAGTAGAAAAGGAGATTAGAATGCATTCTTGATTTCTAGAGGATTTACCTATATTGTGAAACTATATATGTGAACTACTATGAACTATTTTTATATAAGAAAAAGTAATTGTATAACCATCCCCGATCATAGATGCCCAAGAAAGGTCAGGAGTGCCTAAGTGCATTAGTGTTTGTATCTGGTATTGGTGTTTTGTGTGTGAGAATTGAGGACCCAAAAAGAATCTAAGATATATTGTGGTTACATCTCTAACTTTATGTTCTTATTTGTGTAGGCATGTGATGTAGCTCTGAGATGTTGTGTGGGGTGAATGATTCACCCAATGTATGCCCCCTCGTTTGGGGTGCATGTGATGCTCATAGGAGAATGTAAACCCAAAGAGAGGACTTGAAACTGATGTTAAATTGTATCCCTACAAGGGGAGGGGAATGTGCATGGTAGAAACCAAGGCACATGTAAACAAAGTGGCTAGAATACATGTGTTAGTAGAAAAATCTAGAAAACATGCAATAAAATACAATGTAACAAGCAAGAAGACAAGATAGACCGTGAAAATTTGGTTTCAAACATGGGACATCACTCATAATGTCACAAGATAATCAAGGCCGAAGTGTCAAAATCATACAATGTGCACACAAGACAAAGGGCATAGCCACAAATAAATAGCATACAATGATAAAGAATGGAAAAAAGTGTAACAAATAACCATGGTGGAAAATAGTTCCTTAAAGAAAATGTTACACATGAAGCACTCGTTAACATGTTATAAAGATAAAAATTATGTCAAAGCATGTATAGATCTATGAAATAAGTAGTGTGCTAGTAAGAATAGGAAGTAGTATATAATGAAACAATAGACCTACGATGTGTGAGAAGGTATATGCCCCAAATATCCTCGGTGGTACTGGTAAAAGGTGCTGTATCAAACATCATTGTTTCATTTAAACATCTAAGAATTCTAAATTCCATAACTAGAGAACAAATGAACACACATGTGTATATAGAAAATATAATTACATACTTTGGATATATTACTAAGCATAGTAAACAAAGTGTATATGTGAGTATAAGCAAAGCAAGAAGAGTAAATGTAACCAAGATATGCAATATGTTGTGAATGAGTGAGATGGAATGGTATGCAATGTGAATGTGATAGAGTAATGCTGCCCCCGATCGATGTGTGTGTGTATGATGATGTTTATTTATAAAATACCCTCATACAATCAAGAATGAACCATATAAACAAGAGTGCATCATCGAAATGGTTTGAAATTTGTGCTAGAAAGATAGATCATGAAGCATAGAGTGAAAGAGTGAATGGGGTGAGGTTCATTTCAGATTTAGACCCTCAAAAGTCAGTATGAACCATGGAACTAGAGTGCGTCATAGGGTAGTGAATGTGGTTTATGCATAATATCATTTAAGATGCATCACATTAAGTGGGTTTTTAAGTGGCTTACCTAGGAGAGTGACAAGGTGATAGATGCCACCCCAAGCTTGTTTGTGATGACATAAGGACTGAGTTAGTTAGGTTTGAATTTTCCCTTTAGGGGAGCTTCACATTTGTATTTTTTATTTTCTTTTAACACAAGATCACCCACATTGAATTCATGAGGGCGATTTTTGTGATTATATGCTTGGGTGATGCAGGATTGATAGACTCAAAGATGTTTGAGAGCTTGGACACAAAGAGAGTCAAGCATTTCAAGTCTCATGTAGGTGATTTTCATGATATTCATTATCTTTGAGTATGCCTTTAAGTGAGACTTGTAATGAAGGTATTTATAGTTCTAGTGGGAATGATGGCCTCAATGTCATAAACTAGTGAGAAGGGTGTAGCATTAGTGGGAGTATGCACACTAGTGCGGTAAGCCCAGAGAGTGTATAGGATCTGATTATGCCAATCATCACCACTAGTATCAACAAGTCTTTCATAATATTTTGATGATGGTTTTATTGGTGGCCTCTGCTTGGCCATTTCCCTATGGGTAATAAGGAGTGGATAATGATTGTTTAATCTTGAATTTTACACAAAAGTTTTAACATCCTTATTCTTGAAAGAAGAACCATTTCATGATAATAGTAGAGGGAATGCCAAAGCATGTAATGATGTGAGTGGTGATGAAACGATAGATATCATGACCACTAATAGTTTGCAATGGTGTGGCTTCAACCCATTTAGTAAAATATTATGGGGTAATAATATACTTGTGGCCATCAACGGATTCAGATTTATCATTCCAATGAGATCAAAACCCCACAAGGAAAAGGGCCATGATGGAGCAATCAACTGAAGATCATAGGCGGTGCATGATGGAGATTATTATGTTTTTGGAATTTATCATAGTTTATAGCGTATTATAGTCAATCTTGTTCCATGGTAGGCCAATAGTAGCCTTGGAATAAGAGCTTGTGTGACATAGATTTTCCAGAGAAGTGACCACCATATAGACTATCATGTACTTGAGATATAGCCATGGGGATGTCTTTGAGTCCTAAACATCACAAAAAATGGCCATCAAATGATCATTTTAAATAATTTCATGCCAATGATGACATATCACATTTGCCTCGTGTCGTCATGATAACAAGATTCATGAGGTTTGAAGGCCATTAGGAATGGTTTGTCGATAAAGAAAGTTATAGATGGGAGTGAACCATTCGGGATGGTCATTACTGCATGTGATGACACAAGCTTCAAGAGGTGAACTATCGTAGAATATTATCACAAGTGTCGATGATGATGAAGTGGTTACATGGTCATCAGTGATATCTTGAGGGATAAGTGATGTTTTACTATCCCATAACATCCGCATGACGATTATCTTTTGGGGATGGTGGTGAGAGAATAAGACTCAAATGTAGCTAAAAGATTTTAACAAGATTATTATATGACACTACATGTTCCTCTTTAGTATGATATGTGTCATTAACTTGATTAATAATGAGTTGTGAATCATCATGTATGTGGATATTTCAAATAAGAAGCTTGTGAGAGGTGGTGAGGCCGAGAATGAGGGATTCATACTCAAAATGTTATTAGTGCATGAGAACCCTAAGCGGTATGCAAAGGGGAGATAATCACCATGTGGAGTAATAAAATATCCCATCCCTCTCTAGAGTGGAATGAGACTCATCAAAATACATAGTCCAAGTATCAGTTTTAATGTTGTATGTAGTAAATTCATCTCAAAATGTATCACAAATGGGTGTGATGCATCTAAAAGAGGAGCATCGACTAACTGATCAATGATGATTTGGCCTTTGATTGCTTTTTACGTATATAATTTGAAATCAAACTCAATAAGTAACATGACCCATCATGCAAGTCATCCAAAAAATATGTGTGCGAGATAATAAATAGTGTAGAGGGTCAACTTTGGTAATTATGTGCACCTCTTGTTATTAAAAAGGTAGTGTCACAACTTATCCCCAAAAAAGACTAATCTAAGGCATAGCTTTTAAATATAGTTATAATTGCATTCATAGGAGAGAAAAGTATGACTAATGTAATATACAACCCTCTCACATTGAGAATCATCATGTTGAGCAAGGAGGGCCCCCAATGCATGGAATGTGGCCGAGATGTACAATAGAAAGGGGTGGTTGGCCACGGGAGGCACAAGGACAAACAGATTTAACAAATATGATTTGATAGCCTCAAATGCTCATTGAAAATGATCATCCCAAATAAATTTTGTATCCTTTTTCATGAGACGTGTGAATGGTTAAGTTTTATCATCAAACCATGAATGAAGCATCGAATGGCCTAAATTTTCCTTGTAATGAGCGTAATTGATGAAAATTGTGAGGAGGAGGCATATCAACAATGGCCTAGATATTTTTGGGATCTATTTCAATGCCACATTGGGAGATAATGTAACCAAGGATCTTTCCAGTTATGACGCCAAAAACACACTTCTTTGGATTTAGTCATACTTTGTATTGTCACAAATGTTCAAAGAGTGTATGGAGATCTTGAGCATGGGTGGAATGATTTCATGATTTAGCAATTATATCATCGACATAATCTTCAAGGATTTTATGAATGTAATCATGAAAGATGTGTGTCATTTCCCATTGATAAGTGGCCCCATGGAATTTTAAGGTCGAATGGCATAATAAGTGTAACAAAATGTATCCCATGGTGTCGTAAATGAAGTCTTTTCTTGGTCTTCGGGGTTGATCTTAATTTTATTATAGCCGGAAAATCCATCAATCATGAAAGAAGTATGTCATATCCCAATGGAATCAATGATGGCATCAATGTGTGGTAATGGAAAACTATCCTTAAGAAAGCTTTATTAAGATCATGAAAGTCTATGAAAAATGGACTTTTCCTCATCGGTTTCATAATGGGTATGATGTTAGAGACCCATTCAAGATAATCCACAACGCGAATAAATCCACATCCAAAAGGCATTGTATTTCTTCTTTGACTAGGAGGAAAACTTTGGATGCATTTTGTGAATCTTTTGTTGAATTGGTTTAGCACCAAGGTTGAGGAAAATGTTGTGCATGGCCACGAAAGGATCTATACTAGGAATATCACTATAATCCCATGCAAATATGTCAGAGAATTCTTGGAGTACTTGTTGAATATCATGTTTCTCAGCAGGGGAAAGAGAAGCGGCCAATAAAACCATGTGTGGGTTGGAATCGGTGCCAGGTTATATTGAATAGTTTCCTCATTTAAAATATTCAATCGGTCCTCTATGTATGGATCGATAGGGATGGTGTCAAGAGCATTAGTGTTTTCATTAGTTGTATCTAACTCACCAAAGTAGGTAGTAAATTAAGAATGGTGGGAATTTTTTCTTGTGATGGAAATAAGGGAGATGATCATAAGTCCCCATGTATTCTAAGAGAGAATCATCAGTAGAAAAAGTGTCCAAATCAGGCCAATCAGTAGAAGTAGAATCACTAATGAGCTCTAGATGTAAGAGGGGAAGTGAAGAAGTATGTAAAATAGCATAAGCCTCTAAAGAATATAGATGGAAGATGATATCCAAGGCCCAGATTTATTAGATTGAGTGGGGAGAGCCAATGGTTCTATGATTCCTTGACCATGTTGACCTAAACCAATACCAAAGAAAACCATAACAAAGAAGATATTTATAACCAAGACCATATTTGGAGAAATGTGGATTAGACGTAGAAGAGATGGGGTTTTTGTGGAATTCTCAATAGAATTACAAAATGTGAAGGGAGATGGATCTGCTAGGACTTTTATAGATAACTCCGTGATAAAGGAATTTGAGTCGTGTATGAAGAGTGGAAAGGAACCACATGCATGGCATGGATCTAAGGCCACCCAAGAAGAATATTATAATTAATATTATTGGGCATCACATGACATGGAGTAGGTATAGTACATGACCCAATAGTAATGGGTAATGTAATAGTACCTAAGACTCACATTGGGAATATTTTCAAAACCATGGATAGAAATAGAGGAAGGAGCCAAAGAGGCCTCAGAGAGGCCAATTTGGTGGAGAATACTAGATTACAAATGTTAAGTCCCATCCATTATCAACTAATGCACATTTAACCCCAATATTATTGATGCAAACATGAATATAAAGAGGGGATCATGATCTAACATAGCTTGAGAAGGTAACTCATCTAATGTGAAAATAATGTGCTCTTCATTGAAAGATAACATTGAAGTAAACTTATGATACACATAGTCAGGAAAAGTATGAGGATGAATGTAAGTATTGGCCAAATGAGATCTGATTTTATTTACATAATTAGGATGATCCTATAAAAAGGCATGAATGAAAACATCCATGATGAGAGGATCCTAGGATAATGATGCTAGGAATGAAGGAGGATCCAAGAGTGATCATGAGGTTGGGTTCACCAAATGATTTAACAAAATATAAACTTTTTGTAAAACCCTAGATATTGTAGAGCCTCATATGATAAAAAAAAATGCTAAAGTACAAATTTGATGCAAGTAATAAGATCTAATAAATATAAACCCTAAGTGTAAGAGGAGAGTAGAAAACTTAGCAGATTTCACACTTGATCCTAAAGTTTTACTCGAAAATATTGATGAATGAGAAGGGGATATTGTTGCAATTGCCTCTATAAAATTCAGGAATTGTCGGATAAGATTGGACTAGGGCGCTGGAATGGGGCATCGGGCTGACCTCTAATAGGTGCTTGTGACTACGCAGAACTCGAAATTTGGTTTTTTTGTGTCACACAAGTTTCTTTAGTCTTCATAGTTTGTCACATGTATGTTGTTGATGATCATTGAATTCTCCTGAAACCTACAAATATATGTTAACCTGTAAAACCCTCAAACTACATCAAATCCAAAAAATTAAAGATGCAATATGGTGAGGTGGAATGACCCTAGTGGTCACCCAACTGAGTGAACTTACAATTAAGCACTACACTACATATTAAACTCCATATAGTTTTTATGAAGTGTGTGAAATTTTTATGCCCTAGGAAGCCCTTGTGCAAGTGCACTTGATAGCGGGTGATAGCTAAATGTACCAATGTAATTAGATGTGTGGATGGAAAAATTAACTTCCCCTTTCTATGAAATGTATGTAGAAAATTCAATCCCTTATCCCTTGTATGAGTGCTAGATGGATGCCTTTAGTGCCTTATATTCCTTTGGATGTAATATTAGGTGATGATAGTAATGCTTAGAGCTTGGTCCTTTATTTTGGTCACATAGAATTGTATTTATATGATTCCCTTGGTTTTTGTAATTGACAATGGAAGGCTGACCCATAAAAAATAAGATACCCAAAAGATAAAAGAGGCCCAAAAGAGGTGATTAAAATAGAAAGAGGAAAGAGCTACCCGGAGGGGATGAGGGCACTGGCGCTGGTGTCTTATTTGGGCACCGTTGTTTGGAGTCATAAAATATAAAGCAATAATTACCAACTAGGTTATAGGGTGTGAAAGACTAGGAAGAAGACAATAAACAAAGAAAAGAGGAAAATATAGATTTCAATTACTAGTTTTCTCACTTAGGAATCATATGAATGTATGGGTCCTTGTTATAAGATTTATTCATTTCCACCTTTGGGAGTAGATTATGCAGCCTAGAATTAATGTTGGCCTCAAAGGCATGTGTTATCATATTTTCATCATAAAGAGAGTGTATATTATATCCATGCTTGAGTTAGTTGAGTGGATAACAACTAAATTTTTATACAAATCTTATCCATATATCCCTCAATGATTTTGGATATCTTAGCCATATATCCTTCAATTCTTTTTGAAATATTATTCATATAATCTTCTAGTGTCTCCACCTATGCTTGCATGATATGACACATCGATCGATATATCTTTTCACGGTTTTCCAATTCTTCATCAATGGTTGTATTTTTATCCAACAAGGAATACATAGCATCATAATTACCAACCATTCCAAATCTAATCCATCCTCCTCCTTGTTATGATTTTTCCCTAGAGTGGCGTAACCTTTTCCTTGGCACTGTAATTGATCTCCCTATAATGGATATTATGTTTTTTTTTTTGGATAATTTCAGACTCTAATAATAAAACTATATATAAAACACCCCCTTAATTTTTTATATCTTTCTAAAAATGTAGACAACTCCTAAAAATCTTAAATTTCCATCAAATGGAACGAGTTTGTGAAAATCCTTAAAATGATACTAACTTCCAAAAAATGAATGAGAATAAGCTTAAAGTTGGAAGGTAACTTCCATTAATTATTTCAAACTCCAAAAACAATTGTAGAAAATTTGGTAGTTGTTTGTGAGATATGGGTGAATCTTAGGGTTTGACCGGATTTTCACCCAAATCTAAACTTTGATACTGATTGAAATGAAATTACTTAGATAGATCTAATTATCAATATCAATATAACACCAATATATAAATAAAATATCACAATATACAAGTAGAATAACTTAGACACTTTGAGGGGACAACCTCCAAACCATACAATAAGAATTGATTATCTCATAGTTACTAACTTCTATATATACACTTTTATGTTATGCAAAGCACCAAGTATGGCATACTTAGCATACAAAAGAATAAATAAATGTGATATGACATGATAATAGATTGTGTTATCCATAATTATTTCATACATATCTTTTTATATGACCCAAGATTAAGGGTGTAGCAATTTATTTTTCCTTTTATGCACCTTTATCTCTTTTTTATCTTTCAAGCCTGATTTACACTATATATTATAGGATATCTAGACGTGACATAACACCTTTTCTCATTTTTAGTACCATGAACCTAATTTAACCTATCTATTATATTTTATCCATATTGGACCTAATACTTTTTATTTCCTTTTGGTTCTTTCGGAACTAATTTAGCCTATCCATTATAGGTTATCCAAACCTACATAGTACTGTAAATCCTTTTAGGTCTTCTAGACCTAATTTATCCTCTCCTTGATAAATTTTTTAAACCTTTCCTGCCATCACTCCCCTTGAGATATAGTATATTATGTTCACTTCTTTTTACTAATCTACACATGCTTTCATTTATATTTTTTCTCTAGAATTATATCAATAGGGTTCATGAAGATTGCTATAGTAGAGTTAGGTACTTCATGAAGATTGACTTGAATAGTGGGTACCATTAAGTTCATATTCAATCATGTGATGAGCGGAAAACCACATTCAAAACTAATTATCAGTTGTATTATTGGAAATTTATGTAATTTAAGTTGACAAATGAGACTCATGAACCATGTGTTGAAAGCATACCTTGTAAGCTCTTATTGTGTATACGGATGACATCTTGTTTTTGGTAGAACAAAATTGGAATACTTAATGCATTTTATGCTAGTATTGTAAAGTTTGAAAGTATTTACACCATAATTATATAATTTGAATGTAAATTCTATGAAAAATAATACATATGATGTAAGGGTTCACATTCTGAAAGATTATTCTAGTCTAATTAATTTACAATTAACAATACATAATATAAACAATGCATTAGTACTTAAAACAATGGTAAAAATAGAATAATATATTAAATACATAAGAAGATATAAATATTTAATTGTACAAATCATATCATAGGATATTTGGATGTGCATACAGTGGAAAATCATGATCTAATACTTGGAGAAGCTTTGTTTCTAACATTGGAACTTGATAATTCCCTACTATAGGATTATGAAACTATTCTACAACCTTCCTAGATTTCTATGGAATTATACCCTTCTACATTAATATTTTATAACTTTATGTGTGCTTTGTTCTATGGAATTCTTGTTCGCACAACCTATAATAGCATATAACAAAGTAGAATCTATAGATACTTGTAATACCCTTCAATAAATAATTAGACAACAAAAGGATAAATCATGTGTGTGGTGAGGTTGAACTACCTTTAGTGGTCAAACCCTATTGATCCAATCCATTTTTCACTACATGCCCTTGAGTGTGATCTAGCATTGTGTAGCTATCCTAAACACATATGCAAGTGTGAGTGTGATCTATGTCAACCCCCTATGAGTGCCCTTGTGTCTCTTCACACAAATATAGTGAGATAACTTTAAAGTAGAGAATGTAAATAGTGTGGTAGTGGTGTGGTTTAGTGTGCTTAATCTTCCAAACTAAATTGTTTGTCACTTCAAATCCTTTGACAATGTTTAGAGTGACTTTGATCTTGTTAAGATATGGATCTAGGACCTTTGCATGCTTGGAACTTCAAGAATCTTGAATCTTTGACCTAGTTGAGTGCTTCGTACCTATAGTGGTGACTACTCTAAATGATGTGAAACTAATTATTGAATATTTAGGAGACCCTTGAGTGATTTTGGATTGATATTTAGAATATAATTCTATGAGAGTGTCAAGTATGTAATAAAGTGATATTGACTTTCTTATATAGCATTTCATAGGTGAAATATTATGGTAAGGATGATCCTACAAAGAATAAACGACATAATAAATATATTTAAATAGAATTCAAGGTTAGAATATATAAAGGAGTATGAGTGTACAGTTTTCCTAAGGCCATGTAACTTATCTTGGCCAAACTATACGGTTTTGGACGTGCAACTTGTGATGACAACCCAAAAGTTTTGGAATGATTCACAACTTTTCTTAATTATTGATTCATGTGTTTACAATAGAGAAAAACATGGAGATGTGCAATTTATAAAATAGCTAGGGAGATGTATTGATTGGACTTAGAATGTGAGCATTTTTCTTAGTAAGGGAACATATCCGTACCTATCATTTTCAAATGATAAGTTACTTAATTTGAGTGTCTATATTTTCCCCCTTTAAATGTGTAATTAAAAATTACATGCTTACATGAAAAACATACCTAAGTGTGTACACACACTTTGTATTCACTCAAAATTCATCTTTAAATATGTTGGTATTGACATGCTCCATGGTGAAACCTGCAACACATATTGTATTCAATGTATATGATATAAATCTAACTATAACTTGAAACAAAAATAATGTTTTTAATTTTTGTAAAATTGAACTCGTATAAAGCAAAGCAAAGAATAAGAAAAACATAGAATAAGACACTTTTTTTTTTTATGCGGTGGAAGGATCTCCCATTCTTGTTATATTTTGGATATTTGGAGTTGTTGAAATGTCAAAGGATTGGAGGTGGTCAATCTTCAATTTTGTCGAAGGAGAATATGGCGTGTTAAGCACATGTAAACCAACACCGAAAGAGAGAGAGAAGAATCAAAGTATCCCGTCAAGAGAGAAGGCCATGTATAATAATCTTTAGTAACCATGATACTTCCCATTTGAATTTTAAAGAGGTGAGGAACTATTATCTATGAAAAAGTATCCACTTTAATACCTTCCACAACCCCACAAACCACACAACTTTATAAAGATCTAGGTCTAATTTTGGAAATAAACCACATTCAAAAAGAAATGGATATATCATGCCCCTACTATGTTTTGTATAGATGAGATTGGGAGCTCAAAAATATGGAATAACACGGAGGTGAAGAAGGCTCATACCCCAAAACCATGTTTTTGTAATGTTTCTAAGTATTGTAAAGGAAAAGGAATGAAGTACTCATTCCCCTATGTAATTTTTTGATATGAGTAATATGTGTATAAAATTGCATAAGAAATATGTAAATAGCTAAGAAAATATTATAATGCTGGAATTTCATTAAATTTTTCCCCTATCTAGGAACATCCAATAGGGTAAGGACCATATTATAGTCTTGATCAAGTGTACAATTTTGAACGAATTTATTTATGACATTCTTTAGTATTTGTACCTATGTAGGTGGATTTTTACCCTTTAAAAATTGTTCCTATGTCTTGTAGTATTTATGTACCGGATGTAAATATAGAATTTATCCCGATGAATGCCCCCTCTTTTTAGGTACATGTGATAAATCCTTTTATCACCTCGCTCAAAATAAAATATGTTTACCCATATTGGATGAGTGTGATCATTTGTGTTGGATCACATAGAAGGTTATAATGGTGGTCACTATTGGAAACATGTACTTGAAAATGGGGTTATGCATGGTGGGTACCATGGCGCACAAAGGAAACAACATGTAATACATAACAAGCAAGATCATAAATAGTACATGTGTATAGAAGTAGAAACAATAATGTAGAGATAGTCAATCAAGTGAATATGAGAAATATCATAGAAAATAGTCAACATGCAACAAGAAAATTAGCAATAATACTGTTTATTGAAGTAAAATAGTAGTTAATAAGTAGGTAATCAAGCTAACATAAACAATATTTTTCATAAGAAAGTAATGAAATAAATTTAACAAGAAAGTGTAAAAACCAAAGGATGGTAGAAAAATATATAGCAAGATTGGTTAGTATTACGAAGACATTTGCTAGTCGTGTTAGCTCAAAAGATAGCATATACACAATATATGGAATCATGTGAACCGAGGAAGTATAAAGTAACCGAAATGAAAAAAAAACTTGTATATTGTCGTAGATGCCCCCAAAAATTAGAGTCATTAGGAAGGGACTAAGCTTATACATGTCATCATGTATCAATTTTTGTGTTTCATGCATAATATACCTCATGAATGCATGTGTGTAAAGATTATATAGAAAAGATGTGATATCCATAAAATTAATATGAAAAACAACATGTATAAAGTAAAAATCTAACCAATCAAGTCATGAAAAAGTCCTGATTTTGTATTATTTACAATTATGTGAATGTTTTTGTAGTATGTGATTATTTGAATGTTTTTGAATTGTCTTGAAAAATAGCTATGTTTAAGAAAATTGATAGCACATGATCTATCTAATAATATCCTCGGTAGGAGGCAAGACAAATATATATTTTCAAGGAATATTGGGCCCCATAAATGTCATAATAGAAGAAGGATGATGTTGTATAATATTTGTAGAAACCATAGTATGTGTCGTAGAAGATATAGGGAATATAAATGTATGAGTGGTATTATGTGTATCGGGGTTAGAAGAATTAGTTTCCCATAAAGGTAGATTCATAATAGATGGATCCAAAGTGGGTATAGCCATATTATAAATGGTGATGGGGATATATGTGTGAAGAAAATATCTAGCATCGTATGAATAGTCAATAAACATAGCAAAGAAGGGAGCATGTTTGTAGTCACAAAATCATGCACTTTAGATATTTATTTATCACTGTCTCATACTACTATTTAGAAGGTTCTTGAGTGAATAAATTACTAATTAACCCCTGTATTTTGGCAATATTATTTATTTTATTTTGTAATTTGTGACCTATTGTACCCATATGCCCACCATTTTCGACATTTCACGTTAATGTAGCCTCACTGGGCACCTAAATTTTTACTAGGGTGCCCATGGGCACCCCGGTCCTTTTTGCACTTTCCTACCACTTTTTGGGCCTCTTCTAGCCATTTTTCATCTTTATCTTTCTTGTGATTGGTCTTTTCGGGGTTAATTACAAAATTAAAGCAAGATAACCCTATAAATATAAAGTTATGAGACCATAATAAGGGACCTAACATCATCTACTATTATCACTCATCTAGAGTTAGATCCATCTATTGCATTGGCATCCAGATAACTCCATCATCAAGACACAAGATAGGACATCTCGCATCACACTCCATAGGGGAGGGATCCTATTCTATTCCATGCACACATTCTATTACATCTTCTACATTTATCTATTTCCTCGCTACTTCACAAAGTGCAAGTGGCGCAAGAGCACCTAAGGCATGACATGCACACACTCACTAGAACTACATTCATATCTGAAATGTATTACAATGCTTAGTTAGTAAGCCCAATGCTATGGTAGCTGAGGTCGATTTAACCCTTTCATTTACATCCTTCTTTTTTAGGTTTTGATACTTCTTTTGGGTATTTTGCAAGTTATTCTTCTTCTTGGAATATTTGGAGCATTCAAAGATAAGTCTTGAAAAATTAATGTGATAGGAAACAAAGGTTATCATTCATCTCCAAGACCTGTGAAGACCAGTTTTAAACCTTTTTCCTAGACTAGGGAACCTATTCTGCTTACTAGAGCACCCGTGGGTGCCCCATTCCTCCTCCAAGCACCCCAGTCTATTTAAATCCTCTAGCTCCATCCTTTTCGGAATCCCCTTTTGACGCTTGTTCCTACTTTTTGATTTTTGGTCATCAACTGTGACATAGTCCAATGGGAATCTATTATTTAGCCGATTTATTTCCTCTTCTCTCTTGCATTTTACGGTTAACATTTCATTCTACATATTTTCTTAGATCATTAGCATATTTCTTTACTACATTTATCTACTTTAGTATAACTTTTCTTAGCTTAGATTAACTATATTCATACTACATATTTTAGTCAATTTTAGTTAATCATTTTGGTGAGCCCGATGATTCAACACTACCTTTTGACAATGTCATCTCCCTCTCATGTTATGGCTCAATCCTCTTATCCCACCTTTGCACCAACTAAAGTCACGAGAATAGTTACTATTGCTATTGATTTCATGTGTGTGCATACTCAACATCCTCCTCGCTTCGTCACACCTAAGGTTGACCCATCCATTAATATCGTTACTACTCATCCTAATCCTCCTATAGCTCCACCCACATCTATTCCCCCACCCATTACTTCAGTACCTCATCCTACTACTTCTAAGGGCTATGACATCATTGAGAAACTTAAAAATATGCCCGCTAAGATCTCTCTTTATGACTTATTATGTAATGCACCATATTTTCGCAACACATTAGAAGCTTCCCTTCACGCCATTCATATTGAAACTGATAATTCCATGGTATCCTTTACACATCTCATACAATCCCTTCGTAATCTACCACATGCCATATCTTTCACCGATGAGGATATCTCGCCTTTTTCTAAAACAATCCATGTGCTCCTTTTCTCATTATTGTCGTTATTAGCACTACTTGCATCAAGCGAGTCCTCATTGATAATGGATCAGCTATTAATTTATGTGTGTATTCCCTTTTAAATAAATTAGGCATTAGTGATAATTTCATTTCTAAAAATTCTACCCTCATTCATGATTATGACTCTACCACTCGCACCTGCTTAGGAACTATCTCTTTACATATCCAGGTTGGACCTAAGACCATTCTCACCAAGTTCTATGTTATTGATAACTCCTTCCAGTTTAATCTCTTATTAGGTAGGCCTTGGATTCATGCAATGCATGCAGTACCATCTATTATCCACCAATGTGTCAAGTTCTTACATGATGGCTACAAACACACTATCACTTTGCTAACCCATAACCCTTCAAATATTGTCGCATAGACCCCACTACCTCTATGCCCATACCACCTTCACAACGACATTCCATACAACAACCTTGATACATATGACATTGGTCAATCTAGCACTTTGTCATCTTCCTCTACCGCTCTTAGTACCCCAACTATTTCAACTCACACAACAAATATTATTTCACCTACAATATCAGCTCCTATTATTGTCCCTTCTTCACCCATCACGAAACCTTCTATTATCCCACCTACAGTGTTAGTTCCTCCTAGTGTTCCTCCTCCACCAGTTGTGGCACCCTCTACTACTCCACCTACGGTGCCCCCTACCAACATTCTTGATAATGTCATACCACATGATGATGTTCACACTGATGACTCTAAGGATTCTGATGAAAAATTTGACATTATTGAACTTACAGATGAAGCATTAAGACAACTTGACTTTACCCCTATAGGTGTAGAAAATTCTTATTTCGAATAAACCTTTATGGCAAATGGCCCTGGAGAATACAAGTTTAACACCCTCCATTTCCTAATTATGCACTCGTTTACGCTTCATTCTTGATCATTGAGGGGGAAATAAAATGAACCTCACCGCATACACTTCCATTCACTCTAGGGGCACACAGATCCTATTATTCTATCTTACATTCCATTCCATCCCTCCAGAGCATACTACGTATTATGGTTTTTATATATTCTTGTTTGTTTTTTCTTGTTCATGGTCACTTTATTATACATGATAGTTTGCTTACTTGTATGTCATTTATTTATATCATCCACACATGTGCATTCACTTCTTTTTCTAGTTGTGATCATAGATACGGTCTCTTACATGCAGCATGGATGCTCGCCTTCTACCCTTCCTACACTTTGGTGACCTGGGGCATCCGCATATTCGTCTCTCTTAGGTTTTATTATTTTATTTTGTACTTAGCACTTTACATTACTTTCTTATACACGCTTTTGACATATTGGTTATCTTTCTAACATGCTAATGGGTGTTTCATGTGCAGCATTTGTTATGCAGGGATATTTGTTTCCATACTTGTTTGTTACATTATCTACCATTTTTTTATTGTTTGCAGGCCTTGCCATTTTTTTGGTGTGCACACATTTTTTTTGTTTGTGTCCATGATGGCCTTGCATGTCTTGTGACATAATGAGTGATGTCCCATGTTTAAACCCACTTTGTGTGGCTTACTTGTCTTCTTGTGTGTTTACATTACTTTTTTGGTAGCTTACACACTATTTGTGTAGCTTATACATTGTTTTCTACATGCATGTATGTTTTCACTTGTCTTTGGCTAGCCTTCTTGTTTGTGCATGCCTTGGTTTCTACCAAGAACTTTCTAGGGTTACAGCGTACATGTGATTGACCCTCTTTTAGGGCTACATGTCTCCTATCAGTGATGTCACATGCGCCCCCAAAGAGGGGGCATCATTTGAGGGTTTTACATATTAACAAAATGTATTTACACCGAGTTCAGTTTAGTGCACTTTCCGCCCTTATCATTTTGGGTTACATACATTGAGTGGGTTCAGACCAGTCTACGAACCCCATACACAACAGATTTTATAGGACATAGTGTCCTTAGCATTTTTGGGAAGTAGTTACAGGCTTGGAGGTTACAATGGGTGTGCCTCTCTACACTACTTCGTCTAATGGCATCAAATCACCCAAAAAACTAGGACAGTACAAAGATCTCTACACATAGTTCAGGGAAGTAGTTAGAGCTTGGAGGACATAGAGCATTTCCTCCCTACACTTCTTTGGCCTATGGCATGAGATCACCTCAAAAATCATAGTACATGATATCCATCTACACTCTCTTTCTCTCGACATGGATCAAGTGCACATGTTCCATTTACATTTACATTTTCTAGCTACACTTGCATATTTTACATTGACATGCATCTTTTATATTACATTTTTACACTTACATATATACACATTTGACTACTTGATCATTTTTTCCTTGCAGGTCCAACCGTATGAGAAACAAGTAGTCAAATGGGGGCAACAACATAAAAATGATGATAACAATGTCAACAACAACACTCTGTAGAAACACACACTTTACTAACCATGTAGGTACACACATCGGTAGCTACACACACGTGTTTCACCCTAGGTTCACTCTCATCACTTTTTCTTTGTGCATTTTTCATCTATAGTTTCCACGCTCCTCCATATTTTTGTCATTCCACATTTTTGTCTAGTCCTTCGGCGCATTTCTACTACACTCTTCATGGACATTAGGTACGCATCTCTATCTACTTTATGTTACCGATATTTTCACTCACCAACATAAAGTGGGGGAAAATGTAGTCACAAAATCATGCACTTTAGACATTTATTTATCCTAGTCTCATACTAATATTTAGAAGGTTCTTGAGTGAAGAAAGTACTAATTAACCCTCGTCCTTTGGCCATCTTATTTATTTTATTTCGTAATTTGTAACCTATTGCACCCATATGCCCAACCATTTTCGACATTTCACGTTATTATATCCTCGGCTAGGGAGCCCATATTTGTACTGGGGCACCCATGGGTGCCCTGGTCCTTTTGCACTTTTGTTCCGATTTTGGGCCTCTTTTATTTGTTTTTCATCTTTATCTTTCTTATGGTCATCCTTTTCATGGTTAATTATGAAATTAGAGTAAGATAACCCTATAAATATAAAGTTATGATACCATAATGAGGTACCTAACATCATCTACTACTATCACTCATCTAGAGTCACATTCATCTATTGCATTGGCATCCACATAGCTCCATCATCAAGCCAAAACTAGGACATTTGCATCACACTTCATAGGGGTATTTTATTCTATTCCATACACACATCATATTACATTTTCTACATTTAATTATTTTCTTGCTACTTCACAAAGTGCGCCATGCATAAGATCACCTAGTGCATGACATGCACACACTCACCGAACTACATCTTGGTTTGAAATGTAGTGCGGCGCTCGATTAGAAATCCCATTGTTTTGGTATTTGAGGTCATTCCAACCCATTGATTTGCATCCTTCTGTTTGTAGGGTTTTATACTTCCTTTGGGTCTTTTGCAGGTTATTCTTCTTCTTGAATATTTGGAGCATTTGGCGCAGAGATACTAGAAAATTAATGCAACATGTAGCAAAGGTTATCAATCATTTCCAGGACCTATAAAGACTAGTTATGGACCTTTTTCACATACTAGGGTGCCTATTCTACTTACTGAGCACCCGTGGGCGCCCGATCCTCCTCCAGGCACCCCAGTCTAGTTAATTCCTCTAGCTCCATCCTTTTCGATTCTTTACACATTCATTCCTACTTTCTCGATTTTCAATTCATCATTGTGACACGATCTAACATGCATCTATTATTCAGCTGAGTTCTTTCCTCTTCTCTCTTGCATATTAGGGTTAGCATTTCATTTTACATATTTTCTTAGATCATTAGCATATTTCTTTACTACATTTATTTACTTTAGTATAGTTGTTCATATCTTAGATTAACTATCTTCATACTACATAGTTTAGTCAATTTTAGTTAATCAATGTGAAAGAAAATATTTAGAAATTCACCTAGGAGGAAATGGCCTACTAGAAGTGATAGAAAGTGACCCAGAAAATTTTATGTGAACTAGAAGACATGGCAAAATCCATAAAGAGAATGTCCCCTAGAAAATAGGAGATGAAGTAGCGCAAGAGTTAAAAGAAGGTGACCCTCTAGAAATACCATATAAAATAGAATACTAAGAAGAAGGTATAGAATAGGGTGGCCTATTGGAAATATCATAGAACTATAATATTGAAAAAAAAAAGGCCTAAAGGAGAGTGACCTACAACAAATATCATTGGCACTAGAATATTAAATAGAAGGCCTATAAGAGAGTGACCTTCGAGAATTATCATGTGATCCAAAAGAGCCAAGGGTAGATGCACTAGGAGGAAGTGACCCACTAGAATTAGCATGTGAACCAGAATATATATATATGCATAGATACACTAGGAGAAAATGACCCACTATAATTATCATGTGAACTAGAAGACCTATGTGTAAATGGATGAGGAATAGGAGTAGTAACTTCATTTGTTTGGCCAATCCACTTAGGTATAATATTCTCAAATGGGATACCCCTAACAATTACTTATTGATTATGAATAAATTTGACGCATTGGTGTAAGATAGATGAGATAGCACAAAATTATGTAGCCAAGAGCACCCTAAACACATATCACATGAGGGAATGGAAGAGGCAACCAAAAATGGAATAGTCATAAAAGTATATCCAACTATGATATGTAGAATAATATGGCCAATTTTATCTCAACATCAATGTTTGTTTTTTGTATATCCAAAAGAATGAAACAACTTGATAGTGCATATATTATGTGTGACAGACTCTTTAGTTAAAGCATTTGTAATATGATGTTGGTTAAAAATTATAATATATTCACATACAATAAATGAATAACTCAAACAATATGCAAAATATAAATAATATAAACACAATGCAAGAGATATGCATGGACCAATGTGCCCTAATATTCAATATATTAAAAATAAAAGAATACTATTAAGGTTGGAAAACACCATGTGATACTCCATAAGGAATAACTCCACGATCTTCCAATATGGTAATTCCACTTTGAGGAGGGAACCTCTAATCTCCTTATATCAAGGAGAAAACACAACTCATATATGACCTATCTCATAATGATACGTATCTCCTTTATATATGCATACATTACTCTTAATGGATGGGTAACACCTAATCTCAATGTAGGCTAACACATTACCCAATATATCTAATTCCTATGTGACGCCATACTTTATAAACATATAGCTAACTAAGGGGAGTGTTTGTCACATTTTGGCATCTCCATCAACCCATATACATTATAATATCATATCCCGAGGTACATAACATGCCCTCCCTCTTTAAAATATTTCATCCCCAAAACATGGGAAGAAACCTTGTAGTGAGTGTACTTAAAATCATTGCATGTTTGTCAATTGTTGACATGCTCAATCATCTAACCACCTATATGAGATCATATTGGGTGATACATCTCTAAACCTGGTTACATAATCCATTACACTAATCTGATTCCATCCATGTTCATAGTTGGTCCTCCTCTACTTCCATGTATATTCATAGTAATTATTCATGTGATTTCATGTAACATAATTATTGCTCCAATTATTCCATGTATAACCATATTGATTGCTCCTCCAATGACCCATATATCCATATGGGTTGGTGTGTTGGTGTGCCTTGACAAGCCTCTATAATTTTTTACTCATAATGATGTGCGTGTCAATATGCTACAACAACCTTAGTATCCTCAACCTTATCAACATTTTCCTCAACTTTATTTTTCTTCCACCTTTTTGTTTACCGTTTCATGTTTCTATTGAATAGATGAATTTCGTCATGTTCTTATTTTGAATCATCCTTATTCCCTTCTTCCCCATCTTCATGCTCTATCTTGACTTGTCTTTGTTCTTCATTAAGCGTGATATCTTATAAAGTGACCTTCTTCTTCTTGTACCAAATATTCATAAACTTATTTTGCACATTAATATTAATTGTCCCCAATGTCTCTAACCAAGGATACCCAAGAACAATATCCAAACCATCCATATCCAAAGCATAAAATTCTAAATGCAAAGCATATTTGTCCATAATAAGTTTCAAATATTCAAAAACTTTAATCAGCTTACCATCCACTTAAGCTTCCTTAATATTCTTTTCTTATACATGTAGATGTTGAACCACATTCATGTTGATGAAGTTATATTTGTTGCTAGGGTTTATGGACACAATTACCTTCTTCCTTTGAATGCACCCATGAAACTGAAATATTGTAGCTTCCTTATTTGGAGCTACATTATCTTCTTCTTCATCATGATCCTCATCAATAGCCTCTTCATCATCCTCATTTTCTTCTTCTTATTCTTCTTATTTTTCTTCTTTATCCTCTTCCTCAATATCTTCCTTATATTCTTCCTCATCCTCCTCTTTGCATTCTTCTTCTTTGGTGTCCCATCTATCTAAGAAAAATTGTTCCATTTCCTCCCAAGACCAACCGAACCTTTTCTTTTTAACTCGAAAACCAAATCCGTGTAGTGCCACATTTCCAAAAGTTTAACCTCCACATATCTAATGATGGAAAATATTTCTCCTTAAATTGCTTCCACCATTCGCTAGTGTGTTCAATGAAAGGTTTTGCAAAAGCTATTGAAATGGAGTAAGACCCCAAAGCTTTGTGCAAAGTCCCTTAATGGACCATATGATAAGAAATGAGCAAGGAATCCTATTTGCATGTATTAAAACTTGAAATAAACAAGAAATCTAACAAATAGCATTAACCTCTATTCTTGAAAGCTTAATAAAAATATGCCTACTAAAGACTTAAGCAATCAATTTTGTTGTTTACTCCATGAGGATGAATGAATCTCACTAAATGGCTATATGGCCAAGTTTAGCTATTCCATTACTAACCTATCATGGGTGCGGGATGAAGCTATTTTAATGGTGGATGGCCCAAGATCAAATGCTTTATTAGCTTGGCTAATGCAAATGAGCTCTCAAGCTTTCTTAGGCTTGTTTTGGTGTGTTATATAAAGTTGTAAGTTTGAATGGGTAGGCTTAGCCTTGTATTTATAGCTTTCCACTTGGGAGAGATTGGAATTTTGGTGCATGTGGGACTAAAGCTCAAAAAGCACTTTAGGATTAGATTAGGATAAACATGCTTTGGGTTTAGTTAAGCTTGGTTTAGGCTAGTTAACTAGGGTTTAGGCTAGTTAAAATTTGATTAGCAAGTGATTAGAGACTCATTGAGAGTTGGGAGGGTCCTGATAACCAATTGTGGACTGATAGATAGCCTATGAAGCCAATAAAATTGGTCTAGAGAGAACTAGGGAGGTTCGAATGGTTGAAAGGAAAATGTTTAGCTAATAAGAGAGCTATTAGCCAAATACGTTGAATATAGGAGGAATGCGACCGAAAGAGGGTCGTGAATGGGCATCCAAGAATGAAGCGAAGAAGGGTTGATTAACGAAATGTCGTCAATTGATTGAATTGGAGGAAATTCCTAGTGTAAGCATATTTTAGGTGTCTACACTAGCATCCACCTCACCCTCTCCATGAAATTTTTATCCTCATGATCCTTAAAAACTAGGGTTTCAAGAACAAGCCCTTTTTAACAATCTTTGTCTTACTAATTTCGGCCAAATGATGGGCTTAAATCAAAAAATACAAAAACACACCCTCATGAAATTTTTGAGAGATTTCTTGAAAATGTAAAACAATCATAAATTTTTCAAAAATTACGGAGTGTGGAGAAAATTTGTGGAAAACCCTAAATGTGTCATAACTTCCTCAAAATGAATCTAAAAATTATAAAATTTGGCATGTATCTTCCTTGTAATTTTTGTAACTCAATTAAAAACATTGCTAAAAATTCCCATTTGTTTCTAATATATTGACAAATCTTCAAAATTGGGTTATTGATGAATCTTTAAAACTAGGATTTCAACCCTAAAATGACAATAACTCTTGCAAAACAAGTCCAAAAATTAAAATTTTGAGGGTATCCTACTCAAATGATTTATCCACTTCCCATAAAAATTAGAAAAATTACATTTGATCTCAATATACGAGGAATCACTAAAATTAGGTTTTCACCCTAAAAATTACTCAAATTAATGCTTTGATCTTTTATACCACTTGTTAAGATCTTCACATATAATAAGTGAATAGCTCAAACAATTACAAAATACAATGAATATCAACATAATGAAATATATATTTATGGGCCAAGATTCCTAATATTCAATATATTGAGAAATAAGAATACCCTTAAGGTAGGGCAACACCTTACAATACTCCTTAAGGAAGGAATAACTCCATGATCTCCAAATATGGGAATTACACTTCGGGGAGACACCTCCAATATCCTTCTACCAAACTAGAAGACTCAATTCATACATGACTTATCTTATAATGATACTAATCTTCTTTATATATGCATAAATTACTCTTAAGGGATGGGTAATTCCTAATCCCAATGTAGGCGGACTCATTACCTAATATAACTAATTTCTATGTGACCCTATATTTATAAGCATATAATTAATTAAGGAGGATGTGTGCCACATGTTGGCATCTCCATCAACCCATATATGTTATAATATCATATCCCAAGGTACATAACAAAAATAACATGAACATAGAGTGTATTTGAAACAAGATCATGATCCATACCAAAGGTCATCAAAAGTAATAATCAAGCGAGGAAGTGAAATAACATCCTATGGGAGACCATAACGAGGAGAGTCACCACATGATAATTATGATGCCCAACTGAAAAATATTTAGCAATGTTGTGATCAACCGAAGGGTTATGTGATGTAGCATTATTATTAGTAGGGTTAGACGATTCAACAAGTATGTTCCATTCAATAAATTATGAATCAAAAGGTCTTGTACAAAGCATGAAGAAGCTTAAGATATTGACTAGTAATATGACCAACACATCTATGATAATCACAATAAATATTAGCATCAAAATTCTTAAGACGAGGCACACTTGTATCGACCTTAAGCAATGGAGAAAGAGATACAAGTTGTACTTAAGTAATTATTCAAACACTAAACGTGGTGCATAAGGAAAATGTGTGAATTGACATCAAGGAGCTCACAACTATAGCTTTGTGATTTTTGGGACAATGGCAACATTAGAGTTAGCATTAGTCATATTGTCATGAGCGTTGCTTATAAAGCGAGGTTCCTTAAGATTTGGAATCAAATTTCTCCCCTTCCTTACCCCGAGTATGAGCATGGACCTTATTGAAGAGATAGTAGCTCGTGTTAGAGCAAGGGTGTGAGCCCTTAGGTTTCGAGATAGAGATGAAAATAACAATAACGAACTATGATAAGATACAAAAATTAAAATCCTTGACTTAGAATGCACCAAGAAAGAAGGAGAAACCCTAAGGACTAGGGTTTAAGCAAAATATTTGATTCAAAAGTTGGGTTCGCCAAGTGTTTACACCCTAATTCTATAATGTGAATGTAAAATCTATGGAAAACAACACGTAGGATGTAAAGGTTTGTTACAAGAGATTATTCGATCTAATTAATTCATAATTAACCATGCATAATCATAATGATGCATTAATACTTGCAATAATGATAAACAATAGAATAATAGCTTAAATACATAAGAGGAGATGAATATGTAATCGTATAGAGCGGAACATAGGAGATTACATGTGTGCAAACAAGTGGAATAGGATGATCTAAGACCCGAGAGATGCTTCGTTTTTAGGTTGGAACTACAAAATGCCCTATTGTTGGACTGTACAACTATTGTATAGTCTAGCCTTGATTCTGTACAACCCTAACGAGATTTGTACGATCTTGGACCCTTTTACGGTCATATTATCTAACTTTATGTGTTTTTGCTCACCTAAAAATGTGCTTTATTATATATCACTCTTGTTCACACAACATGTAATAACTTGCAAAAAATTGGAAACCTAATATATCTACAATACCCTTCATCAAATCATTAGATAACAAAAAGAGAGATCATATGTGTGGTGAGACTAGACTACCCTTCTCATTCAAATCCTATCAAACCATTCCAAGTGTTGCATTACATTCCCTCAAGCATGATCAAGCCTCATGTAGTTCTCTTAGGTGCATGTGCAAGTGTGAGTGTGATCTAAACCAACCCTTATGAGTGCACTTGTGTCCCTTCACACAAATATAGTAGGCTAACTATAAAGTAGGGAATGTACACAAGTGCGGTAGTATTGTGATGTAGTGTACTTCAACCGCTAGGATAAACCCTTTGTCCCTTAAAATCCTTTGACAATGTTTAAAGTGACTTATTTTTGTTAAGACAGGATCTAGGACCTTTGCATGCTTGGAAATGGAGGAATCTAGAATCTTTGACATGGTTGAGTGCTTCAAACCAGTAGTGGTGACTTCTCGATGTGCAACTACTCTTAGAAGATTAAAGAGAGCCTTAAGTGCTTTTGGAATGATATTTATAATAGGAGCTTATGGAAGTGTCAAGCGGATAATAAAATGATATTAACTTGTTTATATAGTCTTTTATAGGTGAAATATTATGATAAGTCTAACCTAGGAAGATGAAATGACACAATAATTATATTTAAATTGAAACAAAGTTGGAATATGCAAAGTGGCATGATTGTATAACTCAACCAAGGTTGTATAACGTATCTGGACCAAACTATACGGTTTAAGAAAGATAACTTGTAATGTAAAACCAAAAGTTTTGGAATGATGCACATAAATGATTTACTACTTTTCTTAATTAGTATTTCTTATGTTTACGACAAAGAAGAGTGTGGAGATGAGCATGTAACAAAATAACTAGGGAAATGTATCAATCAGACTTAGAACATGAGCATTTGTCATAGTAATGGAACATAACTAAGCATGTCATTGCTAAAGGGTAAGTTACCAAATTTAAGTTTCTACAAAAAGAAGAAAATTCAATTAACTTTTTTAAATGTATTTTCATTATGGGCATTTTTGATTTTACATGATAGATTGATGTTGGATCCTAAAAGAGTAATTCATTATTGAGTGGCCAACACCGAAGAGATTCTTTGAAGAAAGAACCTTTCATGGGTTTTTATGAGAATTCCATTATGAAATTTTGATCTCGTATTATTTTCAACTATGTAGATCTTCCCTAAAATTCCCTAAATCTAGATCATGTTGAAGGGATTCTTGATACCTTTTGACAGTATGTTGAACTTGAAACGGATTCCATATGCAAATTCTATCGTCGGTCAAAGTTAAGGTCTTTAATGGGTCAACCACAGGTACACATGTGAGCGAATGGACCAATGGCAAGGTGACACGTGGAAATTGGAAACAAGGCAAAAATAATGTTTTCGGTGTGTTGTGTGACCTCCATTCTTCGTCAGCGTAAAATTTGTGTGTGGGAATAAGAGGCTCAACTTTTGTAACGGAGGGGAGGCGCGCCGTGAGAATTATATTCTTGTTTGCCGACGTGGTGGGCTCTCAAACCACCACATGGATGTCAATTTTGCATTCTGAGATCAATTTTGTGTTTCAAGTTCAATTTTTGCACTATGAGTTGATTTTTTCATTACAGGTTGATAATTAGCTCACCGAGCTATATTGCTAGCTCGGTGGGCTGATCAACTCCCCACCGAGTTGATCACATTTCCATATTGCTCGTATGGATAATTTTATTTCCACATTGTTCAAGTTTAAGTTATGTATGGTTATCTATCCATATTGATCGGGATCTATTTAATCCCATTTAACTCAAAGAAATAAATAATGCTAAACCCAACTTTGGGCTTATCCCATTTAACTCGACAGGGTTCCACATTGCACGGGAACCATGGATAGCTCAATCGTTTAAAAAAACAACGACCATCTTGGCCGATATAATTGGTGGCCAAAAAAATGGTAGGTTTGGTTATTGCCACGTAAACCAAATCTTTACCCACCTTTTTAAGGCTTAACCCATCCAACTCGCCAGGTGAATGTGGGATCTCCCACTTCGAACGCAAAACAACTCTGCCAAAAATGCATGTCATCAGGTGTTGAACATGGGACCTCTCACCCCGAAGTCGCATTCACATAAATGACTCAGCACATAGCTCATTCCGGCTAAAATATGAGCTCGCCGGATAAATAGAGCTCTGTGTTGTAGACTATGAGGAGACCAGACAGGCAATAGGCATTCATCTGAGGTTTTGAGGCACTTAGAAGCACTTTCAGAACTTGATGTAAAAAGAAAAGTTGCTCAAAATTATGAGATGAAGAAAATGGTGGTCTTATTTTCTCATGAAGTTTTGTATATTTTCTTGTGTATGTGATTTTCCATCGCAATTGCAAAGAACAAGCACGAGTAAACCGGTAGAGATCTGAATTTTCCAAGCACTTCAGTGGGTCCGAACCCGGACCATGGAGTGAAAAGAGAAGTTATTCATAATTTCATAAGCTTTCCAGAAATGTAAACCTATTTCATGTAGATGTTGTAAATTTCAATTTTTAGACATTTTTCATACGTATTTGCATAGGAAAACAACATGAGAAGCATTGTAAGAGCGAGGGATCGTTCTTGGGACAGCTTTACTATTTTTCGAGTTCCTTGGGATATGATCAGCTCATTTGTAGGTATAAAGATCAGTTAGTCAATATTAAAGGGTTTATTGTACTTCATTGGAATTTTAATAGATTGATTCTCTTTTTGAGAATCTGAAGATGTAGCCTTTGGGTGAACTCCGTTATTGTTGTCACCCTCAAATTTCCCTTTAATTTCTAAGTCTAAAATTGCAAAAATTTTGAGTTGGTGCCCTTAAAGTATACTTGAAAAGAGGTATTTTTGAATTTGGAACTTTCTAAGAATTGGAGGGCTCATGAAAATCACTTCATCAGATGGGAAATTTCTTCCCCTTTCCAAAAAGGTAAAGAAGTCCTCCTAACTCCTTGTACTTTTTAAGTTATGGCTCAGCGGGCTTAAGTTGGAAAATTTTCCCTTTGGCAGACTGGCGAGAGATGTGGAGGTGTTTGTGCACTTTGCTCTTTTGAAAAAAAAGCTAAGTTGGTAATATTTGTCCCGTGAACCCGCGAGGATAATTGAAGCAAAATCTCCTAAGGACCCGCAAATCAAAGGCTGCCACGTGCCCAAAATGGAGGATCGGATCGGCGGAGCCATGGAAGAATTCAAGGTTTTGAATATTTTTCCAAAAGGTTAAAAAGTGTTCAGGTAAATAATTTTCCTCATAACCCGCAACAAATCCAAGGGCGCCACATGTCCAAAGAGCCAAAGCGGAGCAGCGAGCCGGCAGGGTAAAACAAGTTTTTCTGCTTTTTTTTTTCAAAAAGGTGAAAATGATGCAGCAAGAGCCACGACCCCATTTCCAATCAACTTGTGCCACGTGTCCATGCCCAATTGGAGCTATGGACTGGTGGAGGTAAATGATATTTTTCATTTTTTTGCAAAATAGGTCAAAATGTTCATAATTGTACTACGACCCCATTTACAATCACACCTTGCCACGTGTCCAAGTCAATAAAGCAGAGCGGGGCTACGGGGAATTTTTTTCCAAAATGCCAAAACACAAAAAATTCACACAAATGAAAGGGGCTTCCCCCACACCCGCTTCAATCTTCTTCTTCCACGTGGATGGCCCGATTTGAACGTTTCACAGCAAATCAATGGCTCATATCAAAATTGGCAAATAAAATGAAATGTCTGTTTATTGGCGTAAATTGGTTTTTCGCCATGGTTTTTGTTATCCAAAATGAGCCCCTTGCTCATTTTGTGGCTAACACCCTTCATTTCATTCCTCCCTTGTGCCTTAGTCAGAATTTTTTTACTTTTCAAGCACTCAAAATGTTTTGGAAATGGCACCATTGGATAGAGCTCTCTCAGCTTTCCAGAAAGGTAAGGTTTTCTTCCTAACTCCATGTATTTTTGAAGTTATGGCTCAACGGATTTTTTGTGGGAAATTTTCCTAGAAAATCCCGGGCCAATAAGATGAGGCCACACGTCCTTAGAAGGGTGGAGGCGGAGGTAAACTCGAAATTTTTACCAAGTGTTGTCAAAATTCAGAAAGGAGTTTTCGGCCCGATGGCCCGCCGGCGAATAGGATCGTGCCACGTGTCCAAGGGGAAGAAGTTAGGAAAATTTTCTAAGTGTTGGTGAAAACAAATTTTTTTGGCCCAAAGGCTTGCAACCAATCATGCCATGCCATGTGTCCCTAGAGCAAAGGAATGGCGGAGGGCAGAGGAGACTTAAAAAAAAATTGCCGAAGTTTTGGCGGAACACTAAGGGAAATTTTGGCCTGTAGGCCCGCCCACCAGTGAGAGCTCGCCACGTGTCACCGGGGTGAAGGGAGTCGGGAGTGCGAAAGGAATTTTCCTTTTCACCCAAGTTTGGGAAATTTCAAAAGTAAAGCCCACCCCCAAAAACCCGCGACGAATCAAATCATGCCACGTGTCCACGTGGCGGAAAAACATAAGGAAGGCCCACAGAGAAAAATGAAAGGAAAATCCCATGTCCAATGGGGTTGTGCCACGTGTCTAGGTCAGAAAAGATGGTCAAAAGTGATGGAGAATTTAGGCCCGCAGAGACCCACATAAACCACATCCTGCCACGTGTCCTCGGGTTATCCAATCGGCGGGGAATTTTTGGAAAATTTTCCAAAGGCCGAAACGATGGCAAAAATGAGCTAGGAAGGCCCACATCCAATCAGGATGTGCCACATGGCACCAGGATGGTGGGGCATGAAGATAAATTTTCCCAAATGTAAAAAGTGGGAAAATTTCAAATTTTTGGCCCGCCAACCCATTTTGGCCCTGTTTTGCCCTAAATATTCAAATGAGCATAACTTTCAATCCACAGCTCAGATTTTCACGTTCTTTATATCAATGGAAAGCTGGTGAAATTATCTACATGATTCCGAGGTAAATTTTTTTTTTGGTGGATTTTGGAGAGATAAAAGTGACAACGCATCTGCACGTGGAAACCAACAGAAATGACGTTTCAACCACCATTTTTAATGAAGAATGGCTCGTATTCTCTCCCAGAGTGAAAAATGTCATGGAATGGACTTTTAAGGATTTCCATGTTGTTTTATTACATTTCGGTTTGTGGTTGAAGCTACTCTCATATTTTCCCGTGTTTCTCTCTCTTGAGCTCGAATGGGCATTGTTAAAAACTAGATTTGGCTCATTTTGAAAGGGTTGTACATTTTTACTTTTTGAGACTCCCTCTTTCACCCTAGAAACTAAATTTGTGGAATACTGCACCTCTTTCAATACTTTCAAAGCAACATATTTTATGCCTTTCTGTTGATGTAATGCATGAATTTTGATATTGGAAATGACAATGCAAGCTCTGTGAATGAGTTTCAGTCCTCCTCTTGTGTTGTTTGATTCATCCATGATCTTTCATTACATTTTATCAGTTTGTGCATGATGTTTTGTTGCATTTCTATAATTTGTGTCAATTTTCAGAAGTAAAAAATGCTCACCACTCCTTTGGTGCATCACCTTATTAGCATTAGTTTTAATTCTTTTGCATTCTCTATCCCTATCCCCTTAGAATTTATAGTAGGATTTTGAGTTTAAACCTCTGCAATTTTCAAGTAATACACTGATCAAAGGAGTTGAGGAACCACCTCTAACCCGAGATTATTTTCCCACTTTTACAAGTTTCACACTTGGGAAAAGATTCAATTTTGTGCAATCACACTAGATGCTGAATGTCAACTAGAAATCGATAGAACATCCAGAGGGTGCTGCTGATTTGCACTAAAAAAAATTTCTTTGAAAATGGATGATTTTGAAAGGGCATGAAGGATGAAATTCATTTGCAAACCATTTTTCTCTTTGGAGGAACTTATAACCACTTTTGTGAGCTATTTGATGGGTTCTAGAAGCCATTGTCATGGTTGGAAAATCGATATATCAAGACGTAATTTTGAACCAAAAATCAATATAAGAGATTCTTTTTATTTTTCCTTTGTTTCCCTCTCTCCCTTTGCTCTATTTTGTGAATCATTTGATCAAATAGAAGCTAAGAAACTTTGTGTTCTTCAAAATGTGATTCGAGAACTTTTTTCTATGTAATTGCACTGTAAAAATGTGAATGATTCTTCTTTGTAATTCATTTATCCAATGCAATTAGGGTTCTCTCTGCAATCTCTTTTCCTCAAAAGTATTACCTTCTTCTGCCTTCTCTTTCCCCTTCATTCTTCCATTCTCTTCGATGGTGTTTTTCCTTAAACAAAACACATTTTCATATGTCAGAAGATCACATTTGATGAAAGTTGTAGATTTGTAAATAATCTTGTTTTTGGATTTCAATAAGGGAACCTCTCCCATCAAAGAGGAGGGACTTATTTTTCCCCTGACTGTGGTTTCACCTAAAGTGCAAATTTGAAACCCAACATTTTTTGGTGACTCCACCGGGGATTTGTTTTCAACGGATTCCAGTTTTTAAAGAATAATTTCTTGATATTTTTCTGATCTGGCGACTTTAAGGTTTACCTGTGGTAGGAAGGCTCTTGGAATCGAAGATTCTCAGTTTCAACTCTTGCAGCAGTAGGGTTTTCCTCTTCCTTTAACAAGGAGAAATAGAAGAGCTCATTCTACAAGCACACCCCCTATTGAAGACAGAATCCTTAGGAGTGGAATCCCTCAAGAGCAACTCAGCCCTAATCTTCGTGCTTTGATTCTTGTTGGTGTTTCAGTTCCTCTTCAACCAGTTTTTCCAAGGATGGTAGTTCCATTACCTTAGGGCCACCGAGTTGGTCCCTTGGCTCTTCCACAACCTTTGCATGAGTTACCTAGGGGTAACAGAAAGAATTTTCCCAAATTCAGGGGTGATGGGAAAGTGCACCCTAATGAACACATTGCAACCTTCATTGTTGCATGTGGAGTCCTCGGTGTGGAACATGAAGATGTCTCTGTTAGGTTGTTTGTGGAGACCTTACAAGACAATGCAGTAGATTGGTTTTACCATCTTCCCGCTGGAGCAATTACCAATTGGACCATGATGAGAACAAGATTTGAGAACCGTTTCAAACTTGTAGAAGATGTGCATGCTCTGTTTGCCAAAATTTCTCAAATCAAAAAGGAACCACAAGAGCCCATGAGATAATTTGTGGCTAAGTTTAATAATCCTATTAACAAGATCCCACAAGACATCCGACCCATTGATCAGATCCAAAAATGTTTCTTTTTTAATGCACAACTACCTGAAGTAAGCTATGCTCTAAGGAGAGCCAATCTAGCAACTTTGGATGAGGATCAAAAGTCGGCATCAGCGTGGAAGATGACTTGATCATGTCAGACTAACTAAAAAGAGAATCCCATAAATCCAAGACATCATCTTCTCCCTCTTCTCCTAGAGGTAATTCGGATCATTTGGTACAAAATTTGGCCAATGACCTCATTGCAATCAAAAAATAATTAGCTCAGCATACTCCAAACCAGGATGTTCCAAGGAAGAATTTTCAACCTAGGAACAGACTACCTTCTTCTCAAACCAGGTTGGCAATTGAAGGTTCACCTCTCAAAGTGCTCACAATGCAACATGAGAAGTCCTTGAACTCCGATGATGAAGAAGAGAATGAATTGTATGATGACCAAGAAGAAGATGCTAATGAAGAGTTGGAGCAGCTTTGACGATTCTAGAGTCAACTTCCTCACCACCGAAGGTGTTGATGATGAGGATGATTATAATGATATAGTGGCTCACATGAATAGCAAGTCATATGCTTTCATGACTCAAGAACAGAGACAGAAAAAAGGAGAAATTTTTGCAGCTGCAAAGAAATCAAAGGAGATTTCCAATACCATTCTAGTGCTTGAATGAGAGGTTCTCCTATCCCCACCACCTCCACACAAAAGGTAAGATATGCTGGTTTTTCTCCCTCCAATTCTACTTCTAAAGCTTTTGATGTGTCAAATGATAAAGTTGTTAGGTCTAAGGTCTCTTCTATTTCTTATAATGATACCCCATCGACATCTAGATCCTTTGATATTATTGATCGCATAAAGAGAACTAAGGTTCATATTTACGAGTCCGAGTTTTATCAAACCCATCCCAAAGCCTTCGCTAAAATGGTTGATTTTGTCGACTCCAAATATAAAATCCCATCCCATGTTTCCAAAGGTCTTTTTCCAACTCCTTCCCCTTCCCAACCAAATCTTGTATCTCACCGTCACGTCACCCAATGAGAAAATCAAACCTTTCTACATGTGACTCTCCTTATAGCAAGCCACAAGCTTAGTAATTGTGTTATTGATTACGGAGCATCGACAATGTAATGCTTGCTAAAATAGCTCATACCTTGGGCCTCACTCTTACCCACACATACGGTTCTTGTTATTATATGGAGAGTAGGGAAGTGCCTTTAGTTGGGAGAATCAAGGATGCACAAGTAGCTTTCACTACTTGGCCAAAGAAAAAGGTTTTGGCAACCATCTTAGTTGTTGACATTCCTCCTTCCTACGGCATGCTATTGAGTAGGAACTTTTGCAAGGATGTTGGAGGGGAAATCAAAATGGATTGGTCACATGCACTCATCCCAGTTAATGGCAAGATGAAGAAGTTGATGCCTGAGAAGCAAGCTGAGTATATTGTGCAAAAAATAGATGATCCAAAAGCACAGATTTTGTATGAAGACATTGGGCATGGGAACTATATGATTATGTCACTGGATGAAGCAAGCCCATAAAAAGGAGTATTGTTTGATCCTAATGATGTCTAGACATTGGAGTTTGATGGCAATTTTCCTTAGCCGACTCGGAGTTGGTATAGTGTTGATCTCTCCCGAGGGTAAAATTCACCCTTTTGCTTTCAAGTTTCAGTTTGAGAATACCAATAATACTGCTAAATATGAAGCCCTCATTCTTGGGTTGAATATGGCGAAGGAGATGGGAGTGAAGAAAATTTTTGCGCGTGGATATGCTTTGGACTAATTTTAAAGCAAGTCAAAGACCTTTATCAAGTGAAAACAGAAGATTGAAGCACTACAGAATCTAGTCCGGGATTCTATTGAATTCCTCAATGCTTTCTCCATTGCAGCAATACCAAGAGAAGAGAATACTAGAGCCGATTCCTGGCGCCTCTCGGATCTTTGTTAATTCCTCATCTTGACTTCTCTCAGGACAAATTCTCCATTGAAATGATTCACCTGCCTAGCGTTCCTGAAAATGTAAACAATTGGTAGGTCTTCAATGATGACCAACATCTACTCTCTTTCTTGGAGTTGAGAGATAACTTTGATCGATTGTATTTTGAAGGAAGTGATAACTTTCCCAGGAGAGAATGTATGTCTTCAAATGAAGAAAGTGTCAACGAAGAGATGGATCACGATGGATGTATTAGACTGAAAGGCAAAAAAATTCCCAAGGGTTTGGTGAGTTTGGAGGATCTTTTTGATAAACATGATAGGTATGTCAAATCTAAAGCTTCCCAAGGAAATCAGCAATGTTGAAATAGAAAAAAATAAATATAGGAAGTATAGATGAACCTAAAATGGTGAACAATTTGAAAATGTTGCACTCAAGAAGAAAGAGAGAAGGTGATAAATCCTTTGAAGAGGTATGTTGTTGTGCTTGCTTACTCGGATCATCTTTCCCATTCATCATGCCACTTGGATTCCTAACATAGTTCTGTAAGAAAGAAAAATGGGGAGATTAGAATCATGTTGAATTTAGAAATCTAAATCGGGATTCCTTGAAAGATAAGTATCCTCTTCCCATGATGGACCAAGTGCTACAAGGTGTCACAGGCTCAAAGATTTTATCAATGTTGGACGGATTCTCAGGGTACAACCAAGTAGAGGTAAACACTGCAGATCAGCATAAGACCGCCTTTACCACTCCTTGGGGCAATTTTTCCTACAAGAGGATGCCATTTGGACTCATTAATGTTGGTGCTAATTTTCAGAGAGCTATGGATCTGGTTTTGGTAGTTTGAAAGGGAAATGCATCGTGGTATACCTGGATGATTTGACTGTCTTTTCAAAAATTAGAGCAGATCGTGTTCAACACCTTGAAAAAGTCCTACAAAAATGTAGAGAGCACGGAGTTTCTTTGAATCCTAAGAAGTCTATATTTTTTGTAACCGAAGGTAATTTGTTAGGACACGTTGTCTCAAAAGATGGAATCAAAATTGATTCGGAAAGAATTCAAGCCATACAATGATTCCTCTTCCCACAAGTAAGAAAGGTGTTCATTTCTTCTTTGGTAAGATTAATTTCTTGAGGAGATTCATACCTGATTTTGCCAAACTTACTATGAGCATTGCTCACATGATGAAAGGGAAGCAGATTTTTGGTTGTTCCTCTGAAGGAAAGTTTTCTTTTGAAGATATCAAAAAATCCATTGCAAATACTCCCACTTTGGCGTGTCTAGACTTCAACAGAGATTTTATTATATATTACTATGCCACTGAAAACACTTTGGCCATTATTTTAACTCAAAAGAATGCTGAAGATCATGAATTTCCCATAGCATTCATGAGCTACGTTTTGAAATCCCACAAACTAAAATACGCCATGATGGAGAAACATGCTTTTTTTGTTGTAAAAGTTGTTAAACAATTCAGATTTTATATTCTAAATTCTCATGTTGTTGTGTTTGTGCTTGATACAAGTGTCAAATTGATTCTCACACAATAAGAATTTTGAACTAAGAGAGTTAATTAGGTGGCAAAAGTGCAAGAATATAATTTGGATATCAAGCCAACCAAGCTAGTTCGTGGTAAGGGCCTATGTGAGCTCATTGCTAAAGGTGCTGATGAAACGTTGTCCAAAGATGAAGCAGATATACCTGTGGTTTTGTTTCTCAGCTCGACAGATGTATGGTATGCTGATATTGCTCATTTTCTAACCTATGGTGAATTCCCATCTCACTTGACTACAAAAGAAAAAGATCCATCAAACTTAGATCTGCACAGTATGTTCTTTGGGAAAATGCTCTTTTCAAACGAGGTGTAGATGGAAGGTTTTTAAAATGTGTAGATAAAGAGTAGCAAAAGAAATTATTTTCTACTTTTCATGATCAAGCTTGTGGGGGCATTTCTCCTCTGTTGTAACAACTCACAAAATCCTTTGTGTTGGCTATTATTGTTCCACTCTATTCCAAGATGCATCAAGGAGGTGAGTAAATGTGAATCATAGCAAACGTTTGTTGGAAGACTCACAATCCATCCTCAAGTGTTGGACATACTTATGTGTTGACGCCACGGATTATTTCACCGGGTGAGTGGAAGCCATCCCATCAAGAGTACTACTTCGAACTAGTATGCAAATTCATAAAGGAAAACATATTGATAAGATTTGGAATTCTAAACAAAGTTGTGGATGATAATACTTCTAACTTCTCCTCTCTTGAGATAATAGATTTTTGTTATGGTAGGGAATATCTCTTGCTCACTCTTCTCCGATTATTATCCTCAAGGGAATGGACAAGTGAATCAACAAACAAGAATTTGGTGACCATTGTCGAAACTTTTGAATGATTCTCAAAGAAATTGGCATAAGAAATTATATGATGCACTTTGGGCTGACAGGATTACACCTAAGAGAGCCATTGGAATGTCTCCTTTCCAAGTAGTGTATGGTGTGGAAGCTCAACTTGCCAGTGATGGTGGAGTTGTCAACTTTGTATTTGATGAAAACTATTGAAGATCTAAGTTTCAGCGAAGTGCTCTAGACAAGAGAATCATATACCTTCGAAGTTGAATGAAGATAGATTGCAAGTGGTTGATAGAATAATAACGCATCGGTTGAAAGTGAAGGCTTTGTTTGACAAGAAATCTAAATCCATATTATTCCAGGTGGAGGACACAGTGTTGCTATGGGATAAGAGACAAGAGCCTCGAGGAAGCCATGGTAAGTTTGACTCACTTTGGCTTGGCCCCTTCAGAATCGGACATTTTGCTTTGGTGAGAACTCTTTTTATTTGAGTTACATGGATGGATCTTCTCTCCCACTTTCTTATAGTGGGTAGTACTTAAATTTGTTTAGGTCCTAGGTGATTAGGGAGTCCCTCTTGTACATTGTGTATTTTATTTGTTTTGGGCTTGTTTGTTTCCCTTTTCTTCCTTGTTGTGTGGGGTGTTTGTTTTGGGCCCTCCTTTTGGTTTGTTGCCTTTCCTTCCTTGTGAGTGTTGTCTTGTATTGGTTTTTTCATTTGACTCTATCACCCAATGCATAAGGCACTAGTCTTCATTTCCCGAGTTGGTTTGTTGTTCTTGATCTTGCCTTGTGCCTTTGTTTCAAGCCAAGTCATCCCCGAAAGAACCAACCGTTGTCAACCTCGATTTCCTTTAATTTTTAAGTCTAAAATTGCAAAATTTTGAGTTGGTGCCCTTAAAGTATACTTGAAAAGAGGTATTTTTGAATTTGAAAATTTCTAAGAATTGGAGGGCTCATGAAAATCACTTCATCAGATGGGAAATTTCTTTCCCTTTCCAAAAAGGTAAAGAATTCCTCCTAACTCCTTGTACTTTTTTAGTTATGGCTCGGCGGGCTTAAGTTCTCCAAAAAGGTAAAGAAGTCTTCCATTCTCTTGTCTTTGGTATTTTTCCTTGAAGAAAATACATTTTCATATGTCAAAAGACCACATTTGATGAAAGTTGTAGATTTGTAAATAATCTTGTTTCTGGCTTTCAATAAGGGAACCTCTCCCATCAAAGAGGAGGGACTTGTTTGTCCCCTAACTGGGGTTTCACCTAAAGTGTAAATTTGAAACCCAACAGATTATCAATATGGTTTATGTTGTGGATTTGATTTCAATTTTTGGATGAAGATTTTGATCGAGATAAAATTTAAATTAGTTTACTTGATTAATTGATAAAGCAAGCACAAAAGCTGGATTAATTGGATTGAAGTAAATTTCAATATCCATAACCCACAATCGATTCGTGAATGCACTTTCAAATTTTGGAATCAAGAATTCAATTTGAGTGCATTATAAATTTAGCTTGTGAATTATTTCAAATGGTTTTGTATTATAATCGAAAATTCACTTAAGTTGGAAAAATCGATTAATTGATCATTTTGGAAGAGTTTAAAAATTGGGCTTCAAGACACCCAAAATTGGATAATTGAACTCCTGATCAATGTTGAGTCTGTTAAAATTGTTCATCTGAAAATTTTCTTAAGTACTTCAAAAAAAATTAGTACTATTTTCGGATGAAGTTTGGTATCGAGTCATCGAGTAGCTCTTGATTTGCTTCATTATTTTTGGGTTCAATTTTGATTCTTGCATTTTGGCTTGATTTTTCAGTTGAAATGTACATTTTTGGAAGTACATGTGTGCAGGAAAACCATGGGCAAGTTATCCAACAGGGAGAAACTTGAGGAACTTGAAGCATGTAATCAGTAGATACAGGAAGAAAATGCCTTCATGAGATGTCAACTATTGACTCTTGAAGAGCAACTTGACACATTGAAAAGAGAGCTAGAATCTAAGGATGAGCTCTTGATGGTGTTACAAATTGATGGACCTAAAAAGGTACCAGTTATTGTTGATGCATCCACTATGACATATGAGTGCACAATAAGTATAGCAACATCTAATTCCTCTTCCCAAGCTAATTTGGATTCTACTATAGTGCTAGGTGGATTTGAAAAGCACACTAAAGGTATAGGATCTAAGATTTTGAATAACATGGGTTTTAATGGAATTAACCTTGGTAAGAATAATCAAGGTATAACTAACCCAATCTTGGTTGAGGAAAGACCTCGTTATGCAGGACTGGGATATGCTAGTGCAGGGAAAAGGTGATTGGAGAGAGTTCCAAGTCAGCTGAAAGAAGACAAGCTTCTGACAACCAAGTGTCATCCCCACTAGCTTCAGGTGATTCATCCTCAGCAGGAGGATCTAGTAATAATTCACCACGGAGAGGTATAGAAATCCCTCCACCTTTTGTTTACCATGGTTCTAAAATGAAAGGTAAACAAATTGATCCATTGTCTACACTAGAAAAGTTTGGCTATAATATGGAAGCAATTTTGCATAGTTATCCATGCACATTTTGTGGTTTGTCTAATCATTGTGTGGCCAAGTGTAGGAAGTATAAATCCATATTGGAACAGATTGAGAAAATGCATTCTCCTAAACCGGGCTCGGCTAAGAGCAGTCAAGGTAAGGTTCCTAAAAATGTGGATCCTAAAAAAGTGGATCAAATATTTTGTGAACACTATAAAAAGAAAGGTCATTTAATTGAACAATGTTGGTAACTACATCCAGAACAAAAATTAAAGTTCATTAAACATGATAATAGTTTAAAACCAACCATTATGACCCCTTCAATGGCACAAGTACAAACTGAGTTGAAAACAACCACCTAAATAGGAAAATGTGTTGAAAAAGGTGGGTAAATAGTTTATCGGTTTTATGTTTGCATAGTTGCTTTATTGAATGGTATGCAAACTAACCAGACAGTTTTGGAAATCCTATTGAATTGTGAAAAGGATAAGTTCCAAATTTATTTATCTTGCTTTGGTGTTGGTGAAGTATCCTAAAGAGGAAATAATCAGGTGACAGTTTAAAATACTTGATGTAATTTTCTTTTTTAATGGTTTTACAAACTTCATCTTTCAACAACATGTACAGTTTCAGTGGGCATGATCTATGGTCGGATGTCTATTTTTAGAAGTTGTATTGAGTATGTTGTTATAGTGCAAGTTGTCTCATGTAGGCATTGTTTGTAAGTGCACAACTTATACAAACTCTTTGTTTACTATGCATGATTTTGCACATGTGTAAGTCTTATTGATAGGCTTAAATATTTGTAACTATCAAATATAGTTGCAAATAGTATGTACAAGTTTTGCACTAACAAGTTGTGAATGCAAGTTACATTTGCATTGTTGACAGTGGTGAGTGCAGGATCAGGATGTACAGTAATATGGCGATTCTGATTTCATATCAATTGTAGTTCAAGCCATTGGGTTATGTTACTATTATTGGCATTTGAATATTGCAATATTTTAGAAAAATTACCATGCTATAAACTGGGTTTTGTGTTTGTGATATACAGAAAACTTTTAAACAGTTCAACAGAGTGAATTTCCATTTTGAGGTCAAAATGGTCTTACTAGGGAGGAGTGATCCGGAGGATTTTTCACTATGTATATCTTCCCTAAACTTCCCTAAATCTAGACCATGTTGAAGGTCTTCTCAAGACCTTTCCGACGGTATGCTGAACTTGAAATGGAGTCCATATGCAAATTCTATCGCCGGTCAAAGCTAAGGTCTTAAATGGGTCAACCCTGGTCAACAGGTCAACGAGTGGACCAATGGCAAGGTGACACGTGGCAGTTGGCGACAAGGAAAAATAAGGTTGTCAGTGGGTTTCGAACCTCCGGTCTTTGTCAGCGTAAAAGTTGTGTGTGGGAACAAGAGGCTCAACTTTTTTAACAAAGGGGAGCTCACCACCGTGAGAGCTATATTCTTGTTTGCCGACGTGGTGGGCTCTCAAACCACCACGCGGATGTCAATTTTGTATTCCAAGCTCGATTTTTGTTTCGAGTTCGATTTTTGTATTGCGGGTTGATAATCAACTCAATCGAGCTATATTTTGCTAGCTCGGTGGGGTGATCAACTCCCCACCAAGTTGATCACATTTCCATATTGCTCGTATGGATCATTTTATTTCCACATTGTTCGGGTTTAAGTTATGTATGGTTATCTATCCATATTGATCGGGATCTATTTAATCTCATTTAACTCAACAGATAAACAATGCTCAACCCAACTTTGGGCTTATCTCATTTAACTCGGTAGGGTTCCACATTGTCACGAGCCATGGATAGCTCAATCGTTTAAACAAACATCGACCAAATTTGGGTCAATATAAGTGGTGGCCAACAAAACAATGGCAGGTGTGGTTGTTTCCACGTAAACCAAATCCTTGCCCAACCTTTTTAAGGCTTAACCCAACCAAATCGCCAGTGAGTGTGGGATCTCCCACTTCGAACGCAAAACAACCCCGCCAAAAATGCATGTCACCGCGTGTTGAACATGGGACCTCTCACCCCCAAGTCACCTTCGCACAACCGACTCACCGCATAGCTCGGTTGGGCTAAAAGATGAGCTCACCAAGTATAAATAGAGCTCGTGTTTGTAGACCTGTGAGGAGACCAAACAGGCGCGAGGCATTCATCTAAGGTTTTGAGGCACTTAGAGGCACTTCCAGAACTTGATGTAAGAAGAAAAGTTGCTCAAAATTTCAGGACGAAGACAATGGTGGACTTTTTTTCTCATGAAGTGCTATAGATTTTCTGTGTAGCTAATTTTCCATTGCAGTTATACAAAACATGCACGAGGACCAAAAGAGATCTGAATTTTCCAAGCACTTCTAGTCCGAACCATGCCATGGAGTAAAAAGAGAAGTTATTCATAATTTCATAAGCTTTCCAGAAATGTAAACCTCTTTCATGTAGGTGTTGTACATTTCAAGTTGTAGACATTTTTCATACGTATTTGCATAGGAAAACAACATGAGAAACATTGTAGGAGCCAAGGATCGTTCTTGGAACAGTTTCTGCTATTTTTCAGAGTTCCTTGGGATATTGATCAGCTCATTTGTAGGTATAAAGATCTAGTAGTCAATATTGAAGGTTTTATTGTACATTGAAGTTGAATAGATTGATTCTCTTTTCGAGAATCCGGAGACGTAGCCTTCTAGTGAACTTCGTTATCAATCTGGTTTGTGTTGTGGATTTGATTTCAATTTTGGATGAATATTTTGATCAAATAAAACATTTAAATTAGTTTGTTTGATTAATTGATAAAGCAAGCACAAAATTGGATTAATTGGATTGAAGTAAATTTCAGTATCCATAACCCACAATCAATTAGTGAATGCACTTTCAAAATTTGGAATCAAGAATTCAGTTTGAGTGCATTATAAATTCAACTTGTGAATTATTTAAAATGGTTTTGTATTAGAATCAATAAATTCACTTAAGTTGGAAAAATCAGATTAATTGATCATTTTGGAAGAGTTTTAAAATTGGGCTTCAAGACACCCAAAATTAGATAATTGAACTCATGATCAATGTTGAGTTTGTTAAAATTGTTCATCTAAAAATTTTCTAAGTACTTGAAAAAAATTAGTACCATTTTCGGATCAACTTTAGAGGGATATGTGCACCGATCACGAAACAATGAGGTGATAGAAAAGAGTTTGTATGGGCAAGGCGTAATGTGAGCATGTATTTCAAGTTTTGAATAAGGTGACCAAGTAACTATTGTTGGCATTGTTAAACTTCAACAAGGTATTCCTTGATTGTGATGTTAGTGAGGCAACAATAGATGTTGTTTTGAGACAACTAGCTAAGACCATTTCTTGTTTCAATGAGAAATTTAAAGATACTAAGAAAAAGAATACACTTTATGATGGAGTTTTATGCATTTGTTCACGTACTTGATAACTGGAGAGACTACTTACTACCAAAGAAATTTGTTCTATACATGGATTGTCAAGCATCTCAAATCATAAGCAATCAAGGTAAGGTAAACCATAAGCACATTAAATGGGTTAAATTTCTTCAAAATTACTCATTTATTTTGGAGCATATGTGTTAAGTCAAATAAAATTTACAAAGCATCAATTAAGAAATTCCTTATGTTAAATGAAATGAGGATAGAAGTAGTTACATTTGACTCCATAAAAGAGTTGGATGAGGTAATTTTGGATTTTTGATAGTTGGACAACAACAAGAGCCAAAATTACATTGATAGAAATCCGTGGTTAGATTTATTTATAGACAAGGGGTTGTTTGGAGGACAATGATTGTGCATACCTCATGGTTCAATGAGGGAAAACATGATAGGAGAAGAGCATCCTGGAGAATTAGTTGGTCCCTTTGAAATGGATAATACATTGGCACAACCGAGCAAGAGTTACTATTGGTCGAAGATGAATATGGATTTGAAAAAAATTGTGCAAAAGTGTAGAGTTTGTCAACATTCCACTAGAAAAATTAGAAAACATGTTTATATCAACAATTTTCTTGTTGGGTTTCCAAGAACTCAAAAAAATAATGGCTCTCAAAGATGGCACACTCTACAACTAACTAGAAGACTAGTAATGACATACATATTGCAACTTTGTTTTTCAAATAAGTTGTAAGGTTGCACAATTTGACTAAAATTATTGTTTTGGATAGAGAAAAAATGTTGCTCATTTTTGGAGAAATTTAAAAAAATGGGTACGAGGTTGAGTTTTGTTTTAGCCTAGTATCCCCAAACAAAGGTTTGCAATATCAGCCTCAAAAACTTGTTGAGATCCTTGGTTAGCACTAACCAAGAAATTGGGATACATTAATTTGGGAGTTTGTTTATAGCTCAATCAATAGAAATACAACCAAGAATCAACTTCATATTGCGTATGGTTACAACCATAAAGGTGTTGTTGAATTGAGAGACGCACTTGATTTGAGTAGAAGAGTTGTAGTAAAAGACTTTACCGAGTATATGCACGAGTTACAAAGACAAGTGATGAAAAGTTGGAGAAATGTGTTATGAGATACAAGCATCAAGTTGATCTCAAGAGGATAAAACAAAAAATTCAAGTTGGAGACTCAATTTTAGCTCAAATAGAAGAAGATTGACACATGTACGATTCTATGGAAGTTTCCAACAAATGCCTAAGAGAAAATCTTTGGATGACATATCTCTTACACTCAATGGGACAAAATTTGTACCCTTATCATAAGGAAATAAACAAGTAATGAGAATGCAAGTTCATATTCATGTCGTATTGGAGACGCTACTTGCCTGCTACTTGCCCGGGAAAGGCAATAGTGGAGGTCAAGATTGTAATTGATTCTAGAATTAATAGGAAGACAAGACACAACGAAGTTACAATGCATTGGGTGAAGTGGAAGGTTGGTGTAAGTAAAAATTCAACTTGGATAAGTATATCCAAGAATGTTAGGCATGGGGAGATAATGTAAGAGCTTGTGAAATGTTGTATTGCATTTAGGTCCACAATCTTGTATCAACCAAAAACAAAGTCATCATTTGTGTTTTCTCAACTTGTCATCTTGCCAAAGTTTGATGAGGGATTGTATTCATTGTAATCTTTTTCATGTTGTTTTCAATAAAACAAAGCGGTGTATTTGCAAATCTATATGATGCAGCCACAATTCAATAATAGGCTAAGTTTTGGTTCTAGGTCTAGATGCATTGCATTTTATGTCCATTTGTCTATCTAGGTTATGAGAAAATGTTACATTTATTTGGTCCACTCTTACCAAACTTGTGTCATCAAGACCTTGAGGAAACATAAAATTTTAATAACCAAATGTAAACTCCACAAATTGTAACTGTTATACATGAAATAAGTGAAAATCTTTAGCAATATTTTCCAAAAAATACTTTATGTTTAGGAAGTTTTAATAGGATTTATGGTGGCAAGGAGGATCTCACTCAACCACCTAAATCAATATTTTGCATTAAATCAGAGTGAGATCTAAGAGTCTCGTGAAAAGGAAATGAGTAAGAAGACTACAAGTGCATAAAAACAAACAACTTTCTCAAAATCAGTACAAAAATAATTTTTTTCCATAAAAATAACATAAAACAAACATTTAATATTTGTTTTTCTCAAAAATGTTCACCATTTAATGGAAAATTAAATTCCAACTGAATGCACATTCAATGATTTGCTCTATTATCAATGGAATTATTTGTTTACGCTTATCCAATTTGTTCATGCTAGAGAATAAACATCATTAATTAACAACAAAGGAACATCATAGAAGACTTTAAAATTAAAATTAATAAAGAAGCCAACAACTTTACTATAGACCGAGAAATAATAATAAAGGGACTAAGGAATGTTCAGATCGAAAAAAAAAAAAAAATCAACTTTGAACCACATCAAGTGCATAAAGGAAAAACGTAAGTAACGGGAAGAAATTTCTGTCGTGCATACAAAGAAGCAAGCAAAGAAATTTTGAAGAGGTCATATTTAGAAACGGTTAAAACAAATCAGTTACATAAAACAATATTGCGACAAAGTTTGCATGAACTTTTTCAAATACATAAAACAATATCGCAACAAAGTTTGCACCTTCGCTTCAAAACAAAATCCATTACAAAGAACGGATAAATAAACATGTTGGATTCCAATTTTTCTTGGGATACAACAAACGGAATTTAAAAATGCTTTTTTTTTTTTGTAATTGGGATGAAGTACCTAAATCACAAGAAAAATTGCAGCTTTGTTTCAAAACAAATCAGGAAAAAAATGTGGTTGGATCCCATATTTTCTTAGATACAACAAAATGATTGAACTCAGAGAACAGAAAACGACTTTTTGGTACTTCGGATGAAGTACCCGACCCAGCTCAAACATGTATTTGCCAAGGTAAATTCCTAGGATTTGCCACTGGGCTACGGCCCTTGGGCATAAAGAACATTCAGATTATACCACAAAATTGTTCAACAAGATAACTATTCGACCATATTGATGTTCCCATCAAACAAGGCACAAAAAGCTTGGGTATAGAAATGGGCAATGGTAAACAAACAAGTGTGTACTCAAAAAGGATGATCGAGGTGGTCAGTGAGGCAAACAAAAGGCTTGTATATAGAAATGCTTGGATGTAAGCAAACAAGTATTCAATAAGGCGATCTTGAAAGTCGACCAGGCAAAGAAATAACTACGATTTAAGTGTGTGGATAGAAAACAATGGCTTGGCAAAGGAAATGAAAACCAACGCTTCAATACAAAGTAGGACATTTTACGTCAAGGCTTGTTTAATTGCAACTTCACGTGCATGCCTTTTGCGAAGGGGTGATATTTCATGTACATCTTCACTTAAAAAGGGCACAGAGACAATAATAAGAAAAGCTGGACGTGTTCTCAAATATATACCATTAATCTTCACATGATATATCATAGACCTTTGTTATTGTTTTGATGTATTATTGACTTGGTTACATCGCAATATACTCAAACATTTGCTTGGGCTGATTATTGACATTTGTCCAAATTTGACAATTTTACGGGGATTTACCTATATAGAAGTATAGTGATTTGAGTATAGAACAAATATTAAATCATTGAAAGGACGAATTGCATATTCATGTTCTATTTAAATGCCTATGAAATATTCGATATCCATAATAGTGTTTGAATGCCTGTGCATCTACATTTGCATGAATTAAAGTTCACCTAGTACCATCCTAATCACACTCTTACCATTTTCCTTTCAAGTTCAAGGTGTTCTCGTTTCACTCAACATCATCCATACCATACTACAGAGATACAACAGTATTATTTTCCTTCAAGGTCAAGGTGTTTTTGTTTGACTCTACGCCATCCATCCATTGCTCCTCCCGACTTCCCCATCCTGATACCATCAGTGCACAAGAGTCACTAGCACACTCCGATTTCTGGCAAAACAGCTTTGGTAGGTTACAGCTACTTTAGTGAAAATTTTATTATATTTCATGTAAAAAGCTTTATGAAATATGAATTTTTGTCCAAATCTAGGAAGAAATCGTTGATGATGCAAAGAACAATACACAACCAAATCTAGGAAGAAATCGTTGATGATGCAAAGAACAATACACAACCAAACGCTGGAAGAAATTGTTGATAATGCAAAGAACAATACAGCCAAACCTAGGATGAGATTCTTCATATAAGAAGATTGCCACATATCCCTGAAACCTTCTGCACAACTTTGCTCTCTTTTCCATACTCTCATAAAAATTAATCAAAAAGTACTGGAAATCAAGACAAACAAAGAAATAAATTATAATAAACATTCATGGTAGAAGCAAAAGCAGTGCACCAGTAAAGGTAAATACAATTTTTGACACTGTTAACAGCTTGATACCCTGGAGTTGTAATGAACATTGGGTAGATCCTCAAGTTTTTAATGTTTCAACATGACTAAGGCCCACCGCAAAAGGATATTGTCTATTCTAAACAACGTACAATTCCATTAAAAGCTACAATATGTTATGGTCAATTTGAGTAGAGATTCCAATACTGATACAAGGGTGTTTGAAAAAGCATTTTTATTCCAGACACGCTTCTTCCAGAAACCATAATATTCATGTCTACAACCCTTGTGCCTGGAAAAATTTGGACTGTGACCATCCAAAAAGAGATGGAGCATTTGCCCCAGTTATCCAATGCTTGTGAAAACAGCAATGCCAGATACAAATAAAACTATTTGCAGCCTTAAGCTTCAAATCTGAATCTCCAGCAATTACTGTAATTGGAATGTTCCCACAAAATACACCCATTTATCATGGTGAATTTCATCTTACCAAAATTAAAATAAACCAGTGAACTCATTGATTTTAAAAGACCCACCAATATGATTATTAATCTGCAAACAAACTACCAAACTTCTAAATATGCACTCATCCTCTTTACATGTCATTTATCCACCACCATGACCTCTTCCAGCATATCCATTTCCTCTTCCACCGTATCCATTTCCCCTTCCACCATAATAAGGTCCTCTGAAATTTCCCGATAACCACTACCACGGCTACCACGTCCCATATGAGACCTTAGTGAGGAACTGCCAAAAGTCTAAACAGCAGACACAATTCCCAATATTATTGAAAAGAATAAACAAATTACAACACAAAACAAATATTGCAGTTACAACGAGAACTGTTCTAAACTCTACTGAATATCAGCAAACATAAACATGTTCTCTTATGGCGTTGCAAAACAATGGATGCAGGAGAAACCTGTGTATCAATTTTGCGCTGCTCAGAGAACCTTGATCTTCCTCCACGGTCAAGCGCATCACAGGAAAGCGAATCAAAAAGTCATCCTTAGAATACACTGGCTGCAGACAGTATCGTGGATTAATAACTTACAATCAACTAACAATGAGAATACGTAAAACATCAATTATATAGAAAGAATGAAGACAATAAACTATACTACCTTTCTTGAGGAGTCTGGAATACTCCCAGAAGATTGTCCCAGGACTTGATCCTCCTCGGCATTTCCATTTGCAGCTTCTTCCTCTTCTCTGTTCTCCAATTTATCCTTTGATTCTCCTTTACCAAGCTGACCCCAAACCTCATCCTTGTTGAACTTCTCGTTCATCGCTATAAAGTCAAAATCCTCAGTAAATTGGGCTGCACCATGTGACATCTGCAAAAACAAGGATACCAAGCCCATGATGTAGCAGCCATTAATGATTTCCCTCAGAATACCAAACAGCATAATGCTTAAAACAGTTCAGTAAAATAGATTATTAATGTGGTTCAACATATCTGTCTTGGAAAAATACGACGAGTCTTTTGACTTTTTCTACAAAAACAAAGATACTGAGTCCATGAGGTAGCAACCATTGATGTTTTGGCTCAGCATACAGAACAAGGGATTCAGAAAACCATAATGCTCAATGCAGTTCAACATACAAAACTTGGAAAATAATACAAGTATTTGAAAGATAAGTATTGGCACAGCAATGCCCTACACTCTTAATAAATGCTTGCACTGTATGTAAGTTGTTTTTTTATTAGCTGAATAATATCTCTAAAAACAACCAGAAAACTGATTGTGAAAACCAATTCTTACTCTTTTGAAAGAGTAGCCTTCCATTCTAAACTTATGCTCACTTGGTCCAAGTGTATATATCCTCTAGTCTGCTAGGTATGCCTGAAGTTTACTGCATTCTTGTTATTCCATCCAGATTTAGAAAGTCCAATAATAGCAGACTGACTGTAGCATTATCATTTGTTGTCAGTAATAATAGTCATATACAATCAAGGTTACCATGCAATTCATTTTATTTTGCTATTGTGATGGTAAGGATCGGGACTCACATTTACCCACACTTATTAGGTGCCAGTGTTTGAAGCTCAGCTCAGAGGAAATGGACCAGTTCCCGTGTGGTAACAACTCCACTGACACAAGAATTGCACCTAATTCTCCAGTGAATCACCCCGTCTGACATATAGTAAAACTACAAATAGTCTCAAATGATTAGGTGTCAGTGTTCAAAGCTCGGTTTGGGGGATATGGACCAGTTCACATGGGATAACCCCAGTGAACAAAAGAATTAGGACTAATTATAAGGGGAATCATCCCATGCAGCAAATAGGCTCAAGTCCGTGTGGACAGAGTTGAGCACCAAAAAGCACTAAATGTTGGACTCGTTACTTTTGTTTTTGCTTTTAGAGCTATAGTGATGAAGAAGATAACATACATAGGAGTCTTCTTTGTTGTGTGTGTGCATATCCGTGCCTCCCTTCAAAAGGCTTGCAAAGTACATGAAATGTGAAAGGAATGGTTCAAGGATCTTGCCAAAGAGAAGGGTAAATGAGTTAAAGTCACTCTAAGGAGATAAACTGTGACAGGCCGAAGGATCAGTAAATGTACTGCTCAGATGCCAAGCATTTGGAATGTGATGCATGTTTCTAAAATGATCCGTATTCTTTTCGCTTGTCAGAGGGATGGCAATAAAGGAACTTTACAAGTCTTGCTACGATGGGTAGTCAAGTGAGAATAGAAAGCAAATGGTATCATTACAGCTTAGAGAGTGCAAAGTTTGATGAATTAACCATGTTGAGATGTACTAACCTTCTGAGTATGGCATCAATGGCTTCAATATTCTATGAGTTACAATCCTAACCTCTACATCAAATAGATGTGGATGCCTGATTTATGGGGTACATGAGGGTATAGGTGAGTCATTTTAAATAATTTGGTACTTTTGGATGACTATCGAATTCTGGCATATCTCATTTATGTCTTACAGACCAAATATGTTCAAGAATTGTTAAAATTTCAAACAGAACATTGGAAATCGTCTTCACAAATCCCCATGAAGGCAGGGTTGAAATTGTCCACTTCGGATGATTTTAAAAAGTGTTAATGGAGAATTCATCCATAGCAATCATTTATTCGTGGCATAACATACATGACTCATAACAGTCCAAATCTTTGGGATGCAGTTAGTATCATGTAAAGGTTCATGAATACTCCTAAGCATGCAAATTGGAATGCAACCGAGCACAGTCTACGTGATGGAAAGGGTTTACAATATAATATGTAATGGGGTACTGCTTAGTAGATGATTTTAGGCTGACAAGATAAACAGATTCAGGTTGCTGTGGACCAACAGTAAACAAGTTAACCTAAAGACATGCTATCAACATAAGTTCAGTTTTGTCTTCATAGTATGGTCTGCCTTTATGGATCAGCAAGAATTAGCCAACCATAGCTGCAATAAAATCCCAGGTAATCTGCATAAAATCAGGTTGAAACAATTTGGCATGGTATTATAAACACCGATCTTTTGTGATAATCAAGGTGCTTAAACCCGCATAAAATTCACATTATAATGCAGACACGAACTAGATGCAGTCTCCATAAGAATTTAATTAGAGAATAGATACACGATGGAGCTATGACGCATAGGTTTGCTGCCCCCTCTCAAACCCCTTGGATACGTACCCGGTATGGTATTGATACGTCATAGATACGTCCGGGTATGTCCTAAGTATGTTTTGACATAACCAGACATACCCGGGACATACCCGCAGGGTTGGGCAGTGGGGGCTCTAAAAAAGTTTTTTTATTATTTTGACTTGGTCAATGACCAAAAAACAAACCCTAACTCATAAATTAATAAAATAATAAACCCTAAACTCCTCAAAAGCTATAAAAAGGCACTCAACCATTCACAAATCACACAAACAATTCATTGTTGGTTTTTGCAAGTGTATGAGCAAAGAGCCAAAGAGGAATTGAAGAGGAGGCAAACATTGGAAGGAGGATTTGTTTGGAGGCAACCATTGCAAGGAGGACGAGATTGGGGGCAGCCATTGCTTGCAAGGAGTTCAAGTTTGTTTAGAGGAAGCACATTGTTTAGAGGAAGACATTGTTTTATTGATCATTCAAAGGAGGAGACATCACGTTTGGAGGCAGCCATTGTTTGTTACTTGTTACCCTTGTTTGCAAGGAGTTCAAATTTGTTTAGAGGAAGCAATTGTTTAGACTTGGAACACATATTTTTATTTAATTCATTCAAAGGAGGATCTACGTTTTTTAGGCAGCCATTGTTTGTTTCACTTGTTACCCTTTTTTTTACATTTTTTTATGGTGATTTATTCAACAACTTTATTTTTTATTTTTTACGTTTTTTTATTTATTTTGTTTCTTTTTTAAACACATCCTAACTCTGTGTATGCTCTCACCTCGCACCTTTATGGTGATCTTGGTGATCAAACCATATTAGGATGGCACCATTTATTAAAAAATTTTTTAAAATAATAATTAGTAAATATCATTATTTTAAATTTTTAAAGGCATTGTTCAATGTTAATAATTAATATTTTATCATTTATCATTTGATTTATGTAAAGGAAAAATATTTTTTTTTTTTTAACATCCTAACTCTATGTATGCTCTCACCTCGCGCCTTTATGGTGATCTTGGTGATCAAAAACATATTAGGATGGCATCAAATTAAAAATTTTAAATTAATAATTAGTAAATATTGTTTTTTATTTTATTATTTATGTAAAGGCAAAATGTTTTTAATTTTTTTAACATCCTAACTCTGTGTATGCTCTCACCTCACGCCTTTATGGTGATCTTGGTGATCAAAAACAGATTAGGATGGCATCAAGTTTTGCTTCAAGTGGAGTGCAAGGCCCACAAGCTTTGAAAACACATCGGTTCCTGTGAAACATGATCCTAATTCTCCTCTTTGAGACATGTGACAGTGGTAGAATACCTTGTTGTGGTGGGGGTCATATTTGGATATGTCATGGTTGTCATGCTCAATACAAATCCTCATATAGTCGACTGAAAATCCATTTGACTGGGGTTGGAGGTGTGGGATAAAGAAGTGCCCCAAACTATCAAAAGAGAAAATGGCGAAGTACTTAGAGAGCAAGAGGAGGTTGATAGACAATCTGAAAGAAATAGGTCTAAAACAATTCCATTGCAAAGAAGGCCTTCATCAAGACCACCCACACCTACATTTCTACTCATCCTTTCATCCAAACTCAAAGTCAAACTCATGCTCATCCACTTGATACCCCTTTTGATGAAGAGACCTCACAAAAAAAAGCCAAAAGGAGCATTGGAAAAAGCATTCAATAATGACAAGAGGGACATTGTTGATGAGGTGACTACTCGATGCATTTATGCATGTGGGCTGCCCTTCAATGTATTGAGGTCTCCATATTGGCAACAAATGGTGAAGGCTATCAATGAAGCTCCACAAGGGTACAAAAGCCCAAGTTACGAAAAGGTTCGAACCACACTCTTGGCGAAGGAAGTGGAACACATTCAAACTTCTTTGCAGCCAATTAGAGATTCATGGAAGGATTCAAGGGTTTCCATCATTTCAAATGGATGGAAAGATGCTCAAATAGACCCCTAATAAATGTTGTTGCAATATGCCCTAAAGGGGCAATGTTCCTAAAATCCATTGATTGTGAAGGGGAAGTCAAAGATGCACAATTTATTGCTAACATTTTGATAGAGGCTATTGAGTTGGTGGGCCCCCAAATGTTGTCCAAGTCATCATGGACAATGCTAAAAATTGTAGAGCAACAAGATTGATTATAGAGGGCAATACGAGCACATATTTTGGACCCCTTGTGTTGTCCACTCCTTAATTTGATGCTACAAAAGATTGGGAAAATCTTGTGGATTGAGCAAATTTACATTGAATCAAATGACATTCAAATGTTTATCACAAACCATCATATGTCACAAGCCATATTCAGGAGATTCTCGAGGTTGGAGTTGTTGAAGGTTGCAGAGACAAGATTTGCCTCTCACACACTCGTTTTGAGATGACTTGTGAAGGTAAAAGAGGCCTTAAGCAATATGGTGATCAACAATGTTTGACAACGTGGAGGAGGCAGGCAAACACAGAGAAAGTTGCAAAGTAAAATCATTGGTCCTTGATGATGAATGGTGGGCCAAGGTTGAGTACTTGCTCAATTTTACAGAGCCCATTCTCTCCATGATCGATATATGCAATACTAATGCAACATGCATGGAGAGATTTATGATGGAATAGACTCTATGCTTGAACGTATGAGAGAGGTCATACAAACAAAAGAGCAAGATCCAAAAGACCTTCTACAATGAGGTCAAGAGTGTGGTCATGAAGAGGTGGAATAAAATGACCACCCCATTACATCTCCTTGCCTATGCACTTAACCCAAAGTATTATAGCTCTGAAATACTTGGGCTACCTAACAAGCAACCACCATTCTCTGACTCCAAAGTTGCAAATGGAACTAGGGCAGCATTCAAAAGACTTTTTCCTATCCATCTATAGCTAGTGTGGTCCACAACGAAATGGGCATGTTTGTAGCTTCAAAAGGCAACATGGGAGAGGTTGAGGCTCTCTTCAACAAGTACACCATGAGCCCAATCAAATGGTGGTATGTACATGGCCATGATGCCAAGTACCTACGACCTATCGCCATCAAAATTCTTTCTCACAAGTATAACATTTTTTGAAAATTTTATTATTTTATTTTACTAAATATATTTTTTATACATTCTTAGTATGTTATTAATTTGAAATTTCCAACAATTAACAAACTTTTTTTACACAAGTTTGGGGAATAAAAGGCTAGTAGTTTTCTTCCATAGCAAATTGGAGTACATATACCTTTATCCACTCAGCTAAACGAAACAAGTTGGCATCCAAAAAGGCTGAGGATTTGGTATATGTGCATTCCAATTTGTGTACCTCTTGTCACACAAGTCTGAGGACTATATTAGAGGTCCTCACAAACTTTGGGATATTCTTCTAGAGACCACAAACTTGGATGCCTCCAAACCACTCTTGCCCAACTTTCAATATTTGATGGACGAAGATGACATTCAAGGGAGTTCACAAGGAGTGGAGAGAGTGGAGCTACTGAGAGTGGAGCTAGTGGGAGTGCCATGCAAGAATTTGATTTTGAGGAAAATCTAGATGATATATTCTAGATTGTTTGTATTCATGTTGACATGATATTCATATATCATATGTATGGCAGCCACATGATCAATGAAAATGTAAAATCTTAAAAATAAGGGAAAATTTAAAAATATAGGAAATTTCAAATATTCATATGATAACATTGCTAAAGCATTCATCACACACATTATAGAACCTTAATAAATAAAATTAGAGTTGAATTGAGATTTCACATAAGATTTAACCTTAAAAATATAGGAAATTTCAAATTTCAAATATTCATATGAATAATGATAAGTATAACACATTGTAACACATTGATAAACTTAATAAAGCATTCATCACACACATCATAAAACTTTAATACATAAAACTGGAGCTGAATTGAGATTGCACATAAGATTCAAGTTTCAATTACAATGAAATGCCCAAGGGCAACAAAATGTCTGAAACATAGAAAATCAAAATGAAAATATATAGCTGCCCCTAATCAAACTCCGCTAAAGTGGCATCAAAATCAGACTCTGAGTCTGAGTCACTGGAACTATGAGGGGCTGCCTCATCCAATGGAACCCCAACCAATCCCACCTGTGCATCCTCCTCATCAATCTGTGAAGCATCTTCGGGATCAACATCCCAACGTGTGGTCGAGTCTAGAGTCTAACGATCCTGAAGTCTCAAGGCACTATGCACGGCTACTAACTTCTCTGCTTGTCGAGAGGTAAGATGGTTCCTCTTAACTGTGTGGATGAGGCCATATGTGGACCAATTCCTCTCTCGCAGAAAGAGAGGAACTAGCAACCCGTGAAAGGAGGCGAGTGGCAAGAATCCTCAAGTCTGGTGCATCCTTGCCATGCCATGTCCACCATCCAATAGGGTCTACTTGAGCTAATGTAGCTCTATTTGTCCTCGCCTCTGGCTTGCTAAATGTTGGTCCACGGAGATTGACAAAGGATAGCCATTGGGTCCGCAATAAAGTGGACTCCTCATCAATGTACATCTTTCGAAAGGCCTTCATGAGCCCTTCTTTCACCTCTTCATCATCAGATGGAGGCACTCTCCAAGTCGTGTTGCATACCATTTGGGATTTAGAGCATAGGCTGCCATATGAAGTGGGGTGTTCATTGTGTTCCACCGCCGTGTCACAATGGGCCTAATATGCTCCTCATAAAATCCCAAAGTAGGATCCTTGCTATGAATGGCTTGCTTCATCTGTCCAAGCATGCTATCAAATGTCTCATAAATCTCTCCAAGACTAGGAGAGTCTATATCAACATATCTTATGACCCCCACTACAGTGAGATGAAGGAGCAAACATATCTCGCAAACAATTTACAAAAAAATAGAAAACATTAAGATTCAAGAATGAAAAACTAAACTAATTTACAAGTTATAAACATGGATAAAAATATTTAAAAATTAAAAACTAAACTTACATATATAAAATCAGCAATAGCTTACCTCGATTGTGGTCCACCAATCATCGTCGAGGATCTTTTGTTTCACACCTTTTCCTTCAAAAGTGTTTGCCTCTGCCATCTACCCCACTCCTGATTAACCATCATTAATTGCAAAGCCTCCTGCACCTCAAGCATCCTCTCTAACAAAATGAAATAGCTCGCATATCTAGTGTCCACGGGCTTGAGGAATTCCTTCCTCGAAAAAACCTGAATAGAGCAAGTGAGGTGTGATGGTTGCAAATGAACATCTGTATGTGTCTAGCCTCTGCCACCACTGCCTTCACCCAATCTATCTTTCCAATGTCTTTCAATGCGTTGTTCAACGCATGAACACAACATGGAGTCCAAAAATGTGCTTGTAAGCACCCTCAACCATCATGCCAACTAACTTACATACGCGGGCTGAATCAGTCACTACTTGTACAACATTAGAGGGCCCAATCTCCTCTATGGCATCCTTCAAAATTTGAAATTGAAGGTCAGATCCTTCCTCTTCCCTGTACAATCAATAGCTCTAAGAAAATAAGAGCCAACAAGACATGTGACAATGATATTGATGAGTGGCCGATGTTTAATATCGGTCCACCCATCCATGATGATAGAGCAACCCACCCGTATCCAAGTTTGCCTCATCTCCTCCATCACCACACTCACCTTAGAATATTCTTTATCAAGGAGGTTGGTTCGTAGTTTGTGTTCTCCAGAGGGACATATGAGGAACCAACAACAATTACATCTTTGAACATTTGTTTGAAGAAAGGGGAACGTGACACATGAAATGGTATAGCATTGGCAAAGAAGAATTTGGCAATAGAAGAGTCAACTACTTCCCTTGATTGCACATTAAACATACCCGTAATAGTAGAAGTCTTTCTCTTTCCCTTGGCATAATCCCCTCCTCTTTGACTTTCAACATCCACACATTGGGTAGGCACTTGTGTAGTCTCCAATGACATCCCTTTTTTCGTTGTCTCACCCTCCATGTGCAACCTAGTCACCTCGGTCTTCTCCGCTAATGATATTCTTTCACAACCTTTTACCCCTTGTCCAGTTATGCCCAAAAGATGTGAATAAACCCGCGTGTAGCTGCCCCTAAATTCTTTGTTGCAATATGGCATAACCACACTCTACTCCCCCCTGAATTCTTTTTTTTTTTTGTCAATGGTTGTTACAAATTGTGAAAGAGGCTTTTTAGCATCGAATGGCCCTTTTGCATAGATTTTGAGTTGTGAAGGGCAATCAAACGGATTATTTGAACCCATTGTTGGTGCAACACTCTCACTCCCTAAAGAAACCCTATTTCGGCTCTACCTCTATGTTGCATTGCCATTTGAATCTCTTCACCCTCACTACCCTCACTGCTGCTCATTGTTTTGTATTGGAAATGCAACAACCCTGCAACTGCAAGTGAAAACAAAAACAAAAAAAAAAAATTGCTAAGTTTGTGAAGCTTGAAACTATGATAAAAAAAAAAAAATGAAACAATGAAGAAATAGTTTGTGCAAATTTGTAAAATGAACAAAGGATGATAAACATACCTCTAATGGAGTAGAATATTGCTCTCTTGCCTTCTTCTCACTGCTGCTCTCTATTCTTCTCTATGCTCTTTTCTTTCTTTGTCTTCTCCTTCACAAAATTAGAAATGAGTCAAATGAGTTTCTTTTTTTTTTTGATGTTTGTTTTAGGTTTAGTTAAAAATGTAAGTGGGGGTCCTCAGGGACCCCACATTGCTTTACTTTTATTTAAAAGTTTGTTTTAAAAAAAAAAAAAACATTTTTTTTAAGCTGAATGTGCGGGGGGACAGGTGGGCGTCCCAGATGCGGTCAAGGGACTTCTAGAAGTCCCCTAACCTTACCGGGACATCCAAATGCCGTCCCCCGCCGTCCCCTATGCTTTTTTTTGACGTCCCAAGACATTTCGGATTTTTCGCAAAGTTTGGGGACGGGAAGTATAATGGTGATAAGATATCATTGTATACCATGCAACTCATAGAATATATTAGGTACTACTCTTAGCATGTAGGGCATCGTATTTAGAAGATCAAATGGCATGTACATGTGATTCTTCTATTGTTAGTTTGGAAATGAAACATTGGTTATTCAAAGTAATATATAATGACCAGAATACAATGCCACTATTTTCTTTATGTGGGATAAAAAAAAGTATATTATTTATGTGGTTTTTCCTTTATACGTTTAGGTATTAGTGCTTCTTGTTTCATTTTTGTTTTATGTTGAAGTTCTTTTAATTTAAATGCTTTTATTCTTTTTAATTAAAAATAATAATGTTCAACTGAACTTGTTCACTCAGACCTAAAAGTACGGTTCAAACTGAATTTTCACCATGTTAGTAAGAACATGGTAACTATGTTGTTTAGTATGTAGGGCATACTGAAATCAGAAGATCAAAAAGATTGTACATTAGACTCTTTTCTTGTTTGTTTGGAGATGACACATTGGCAATTCAAAGCAATAGATACAAATACCAATCTTATGTATTAATCAAGGTGATTAAAATCACATAAAATCCACTTTATAAATTGCACACAAAAACACATACAGTTTCCATCAACATTTCATCAAAGAAGAGATACAAGAGGAGAAGTAGAATCAATATTATACATCCCAGGATCGACCAACATTATATTTCAAAACCCTTTTTCTGCAGAGAAGACTACAAATTTTAGGCAAGTCCTTTTCGTGATAGTCCAATGGAACGGTGTTAGGAATAATAGTCATAAGATACCATTGTATACCATAAAACTGCAGTATATATTGGGTACTATTCTTAGCATGAAGGGCGTATTGTATTGAGAAAATCAAATGGCATGTACAATTGGCACGGTTGAAATCTCTTATGAATGGTGAAATGGTGGGGAGCTAAAGATCCATTCCATTGCACCACATACACCCTATCCCTATATATCTCTATCTCCCCATATCCATGTCCATATATATAGAGGGGGAGAGGGAAGGGGATAGTAAGAGGAAGGGGGAGGTGAGGGGCCCACCATATCTAGATTGCACATTTTAGGTAAGTGCTTGGTGATCAGTCCAATGGGGCAGTGTTAGGAATATATTATAATGGTGATAAGATATAATTGTATACCATGCAACTCGTAGTATATATCAAGTACTACTCTTAGCATGTAGGGCATACTGTATTCAGAAGATCAAATGGCATGTACATGTGATTCTTCTATTGTTAGTTTGGAAATGAAACATTGGTCTTTCAAAGTAATATATAATGGCCAGAATACAATGCCACTATTTTCTTGATAATAATGTAACGTGTCTCTCCATCAATATGGCGGCTCGTATACATTCTACAAGTGGAGTAACCTCCCTAACCACCTAATCAACCAACCCACAAAATACCTAATCCCTTTATTAGTTGAAACCTAAGTAGCCGAAACGGCACCCCTAGACCCCCTGGAGCGGGTACGGCACGTTTCGGGAGCGGGAGCGGCCAGGCAGGTCCGGATACGGCTGGATACTTCTGCAGCCGTACCCAGCCGTTTCCTGCCGTTTCCTGGCCCAAAACTGTATTTTTATTTTTATTTTTTATTTTTTTAGTTCTTTTTTAATTCTGGTTTAAATTTAATATATCATTACAGCAGAAATTACAGTTTTCACAGCACCATTATTCTACAGAAGGTATAGTTTAAATTTAATATATCATTACAGCAGAAATTACAGTTTTCACAGCACCATTATTCTACAGAAGGCATATTTTAAATTTAATATATCATTACAGCAGAAATTACAGTTTTCGCAACACCATTATTCTACATAAGGTACCAAGTACAAGCCATCATAAACATGGATAAAAATAGCATGTATGAGATAAATCATAAATGTAATAAACACCTCAACTAGATATGATAGGGACAATTGAAATTATGAATGTATGAGTAGTTTGTTGTGGCTATTTAGCTTGTTTTGTTTTTCATATGCATAACATGTGGTTAATTCTTATTTAGAAGGCTGAAATTTATATATTTTTTAATTTTTATATAGTTTTTGTACTGCCGTATCCGGGGTCAAAAAAAAATTTGCCGTTTCCGCGTATCGGATACTCCGCTCCCGCTCCCGTATCCAAAACGTTTCGGCAACTTAGGTTGAAACTTGAGTGCTTTAGGTTTACATTTAAAACATAAAAATCTTAAATTTTATCAAGCCATAAAGCCTCAACTTTTGAATAATAAATCTAATATCCCCTCTTTATCCAAAATACTATAGCCACAAATATCTAGAGCAGACACCATCACTGAAGCTGTCCTATGGAATTTCTACTTTCTACAACCTGCTACCTGAAGTCTCCAAGGTACGATAAACTCGTGGTTCGAAACACAATTTTTCTGCCCAAAACTTGTGACAAGAAAAGCTCATTACTTGTATGCTTCTCACCCATGCCGACATTGTACCTATTGCCTGCCTCTGCAGCCTCGCACCTTGTGCCCTATGCCTACTACCTTCTCCTCTGTAGCCTGACACTCCAAGATACATACTTGATGTCTAAGTGTTTCTCACTCGCCATCATCCTCTGGTCATGTACCTATAACTATAGTATGGAACATCTGTGTTATGTTGCAACCACACCAGCCACCATCTCCTCTGAAACTACACCTATAATATGGAACATCAGTGCAATGCACCAAATACTCTGAAACTGTCCCTATACTATGGAACATCTGTGCAATGTCCTACCCACACTGAACACTGTCTACAGAGTTTACTTCCTAAGACATCTAATTGTTGTGGTACAATACCGACAACTCCACTTACAGCTCAAAAGTCGACCACATCATCTTCCCTCTGTCAAATAAGAGACAAAAAAATCCATGCAACTCTATCACATGTCAACACATCATAATCCTACTCTCCATTCAACCCCAATGTCTATGCAAAAGACAAAATATGTTGATACACATCAATAAATGACAAATGCTATCTTCTAGTCAAGAAATGCTACCAAACCATCATCCAAATGCTCGAGAGCTAGTAGCAAGCTCAAGATGGATCTAAGTGCATCCCTTTTACCATCCAAACTTGAAATGAACACAAATCTCCAATGTCATAAATAAGGTTTCAATATTAAAATAACCACAACACTCTGATTCTTCAGGAATCATATCTATTATCATCAACTGAAATCACAATGACAAAATGATTCTTTGACAGCACTTGGCACTCAACCCTCACATAGATCCTTTCAATACATTCATTTTCATTGAAAAAGGATTTCAAGATTGATGATCCCTAATTTCACTAATACCACTCAAAAAATTGATGATCCCTTATTTCACTCATAGGAATTATATCAAATTTCACTTAACACCCCTTTTTATGTAACTGATAAAAAAATAAAACTTCAATGCTAAATATAAAAGAATTATGCCTTCCATCCTTATAAAAGAATTATGCCTTCCATCCTTCTCCAATCTTTTTACCACCTTTTACAAAATCTTCTTAAACCATTACAAAATAATAGTTCCTATAGCATGATCATTCCCTAAGCACAAAGTATTTTTGTCACACAAATAATTTTCCTCTACCACTTTAAGGAAAGAAAACTTATGACTCAAAGATGCCAAGGAATCTAAGTATTTCGGGAACACTCTTGTAGAACATCAAATTCCAACCCCATCTTCCACTCGTTTGATCATTCTTCCTTTTTTCTCTAAATCAATATTTTATTCTACATTTGAATCATTAATCACACACATTCTCGGCCAACCACAACAGCTCTTATACCACTGAGATAGAGGCTGGAACAAAATGTCATTTTTTTATTACTGAAAATGTAACGTGTACAATGCCATTGGAGAGGGCTAAGGTGCTAACAACATCTCCATATAAATGGTGGCTCATATGCTTTCCACAAAGGGAATAGCCTCCTTAACCACCTAATCACTTTATTAGGCTAAATGATTCATATTAACGTTTGAAGCATAAATATCCTACCATCCATCAAACCATAAACCCTTAACTTTTGGATCAATAATTTAACACAGGCCATTCAAATGTCAATATATTTCAGCATTCTACAACAATAAGCATTGGACAATAAAATGATGATGTTTGCAAGTGTCAGAAACAAAGACACTCAATAGCCCTCGAGATCAGTGCTTGTTTAGTGGGTCTTCTCACTTCATATTTTCCATTAGGCTATATTCCAAGCTGGGGATACTTGATGGATGAGAGAAAAGATATGTTAGGGATTTAAATTGCTTAGTCTACGGTGCATCCACTTGATTTCAAAGTCAAATCCTTCATTGAAGAATAGAACTTTTCAATCTTATCCATTTTTATATATTTGTAGACTTGTTTTCATCCTAGATTTTGGTGACGTCATGAACGTTCCGGGGACTTAGGGACTTGGAGGGGATGTCTCCCAATTATTTTGAATATTTTAATTTTTTTGAAAAAATAAAAGAAATATGACGCTTTTACTTTGAAAAGCCATTATTTGTACCAAAACCATTGAACACTTATCCTGAAAAAACCCTAAACACACATTCAATACGGTATAAACACCTAAATGTCACATAATGAAGTTAAAATATTTACACATTAATTTTATATATTTTTGCCATCCATCTCCAAAATCTGGGAAAGTTTTTGCCATCCTATTTAACTCTGTTTTCATCCTTTTGTTTCCACATTCGACAAGGTCCACTTCCTTTATTCAGCTTTACTTAATAATCACATCATGCACATTAAGAGTAAGCACCATAGGTTGAGATTAAAATGCTGCCACTAACAATCCACTTAGTACTCAAAGTCCTGATATAACTTAAAAGTTTGTAATTTTGATTTGTGAATGCAGCACAAAAAATATATCATAATTACGAAGGATCTGAAATAACACTAGCCCAAGTATAGTTAACACATTGTGTAAGCATGCCAATAACCCGTCAAATACAAAAAAATGGCATTCTCAATGACAGTATTGGGGCCAAGATTTTGGCAATATAATGGGTTCAACATATGATATTAATTCTTAAAATCAATCAATCTGCCATAATTAAGAATTTCTCTTACAGCCATTATGTATGTGTAATACTTAGTGATCCTCTACCAAAAGTTGTTTGGAAGAAGAGCTTTTATTATGCTAAACTTTATTATATGATTGATACTAAGATCAGGCTGATTAATTACCAAGAGACGAATACAGTAAGAAGTATAAAACTTAAAATATAGAAACCATAGTTAATAATGCACACGCAGAATATGTTTTAGGAACTTTACCCCACCACCCCTGGCTCTTCCACGACCTCTCCGGTTAACTCCAGAATTCCCGCCTGAGCTGCCCATCTGAACGAAAGAGGAAGCCACATTTAACAGAATCAAGAAAACTAATATAGGTATTAAGCAGAAGGTTTAATAGAATCATTCCTCCAAGGCTCAAATGAGCTAAACTCTGGAATTTCTACTTGTCTCTATGCTATGACTTATTTATTACAATAATACATGCAAAATTAATGTCAATTTTCATTCTCTACAATGGGTAAAAATGGAAGTGAAATTGCAGTACTTAACTGCTACTTTCCATACATAAAATCTGAACAACAGAGCACAGCACATTTAACAGAATCAAGAAATCTAATATACTATTAGGCAGAAGGTCTAGCAGAATCATTACGCTTGGATAAACAACACCTCTGGATTTTATACCTGTCTCTATGCTAAACTTATTCATTACAATAATGCATGCAAAATCTATGTCAAACTTCATTCCCTACCACAGGTAAAATACAAGTGAAATTGTGGTACTTAACCGCTACTTTCCATACATAAAATTTGACTGACAGAGGACACCAACTTTAACACAATCAAGAGAATTCATATAGGTATTGGAGGACTGTTTAGTAGAATCCAAGGCTCGGACGAACTAAACCTCTGAATTCCTACATAATCAAGAATCAAGAAATCTAATATAGAATTAGGCAGAAGGTCTAGTAGAATCATTCCTCCAATGCTTGGATAAGCTAAACCTCTGGATTTTCTACCTGTCTATATGCTAAAACTTATTTAATACAATAATGCATGCAAAAATCTATGTCAAATTGCATTCCCTACAACAGGTAAAATGCAAGTAAAATTTCAGTACATAACTGCTACTTTCTATACATAAAATCTATATGACTGAGGATGTCAACTTTAACAGAATCAAGAGAACTACTATCAGTATTATGCAGACTGTTTGGTTGACTCCAAGGTGTGGATGAGCTAAACCTCTGGATTTTCTACCTGTCTCTATGCTAACACTTATTTACCAGGTACGCCGGAACAGGCCCTGGCTAAAAGTATGTACTGTATCCAGTATGTAATATGGGTATGGTGTGCCAGGGGTACACCCAAGGTATGTCCTGGGATGTACCCAAGTATGTCCAGGTACGTCCTAGTTTGTACCCAGGTACTGTCAGACATACCCTAGCCGTACACCACAGTAAAGGCAGCGGTTTTTGCGTTTTTTTTTTTTTTTGGGTCAATAAAGGTCAAACCGAAAAGTTCAACATTGAAAAAGTTTTCTAAACCCTAAAACATGTTTGCAAACTCTATTTCAACAACACCACCACCACATTAACCTCGCATTTGCATACTTGTCTTTCATTGCACATTTAGACTCTCACCTTCATAGTTTCTGTAATTTTCTATTGCTTAGGGCTGATTACAAGTGCCATATAGTTCAAGTAGCTTGCAACAAGTGCCAAGGAGCTCAAGGTGCTTGCAACAAAGGTGTTTGGTAATTTGAGATAAGTATTTTCAAATTGTGGTTTTTAAAAGTTTTTTAGTTTGTATTTACTATTTGTAATTATTTCGATTTTTTTGTTATTGTAATATTGTTTTCAGATTTAATTTTGAACTTTTGATTTTAAACATTCTTTCAACACGTAATTATTTTTTATATATTATTCAGTTAAAATGGCTGCAAGTTCTAGTTTTGAGGACCAAGGTATTAAAGGTCTCTCAGATTTGATCCATACTTTCCCCTTTCGAGGCATGTCACACAATTAGAACAACTACCAAGTGGTTGGGCATTGTTTGGATTTGCTCAGAATGTAAAATGCAATTTAAGAGCGCTCCTACAATCGGTGAAACCGTGAAAGCCCATTTGTGTGGGGTTGTTGGCCATAAAATCCAAGCATCCTATGTCAAAAAAAGGAAGATCGAGTAACAAGCCACCTATTTCTCCATCTGTTGATATTGTGGCCACATATCACGCATTTTTGTCTACACTCACTACATCGGAGGGAAGAGAATTCACCTCTTTCTCACAAAAGAACAAAATATGCAAGGCCCATTGGAAAGGGCATTCCAGAATGAAAGCAAGGACATAGCCGACCAAGATATTGGGTGTTTTAGTTACACATGTGTTGCCCCTTTTAATGTTGTTAGATCACCATACTTGCGGGATATAATGAGATGTTTAAATGAAGCCCCTAGAGGGTACACTATCCTAGGGTATGAAAAAGTGTGCACCACCTTATTGTCAAAAGAAAGAAAAAAAGTTGAAAAATCATTGCTACCCATCAAGAATCAATGGATGGAAACAGGGGTGCCCATCATTTTTGACAGATTAAAAGATACAACAAATAGGCCATTTGATCAATGTGGTTGCAATGTGCCGTAAAGGGGCTATGTTTCTGAGGGCTATTGATTGTGAAGGGTGGGTGAAGGATGTCCAATTCATTGCTGACATCCTCATAGAGTCTATTGAGGCAAAGGGGGGCCTCAAAACGTTGCCCATGTTGTAAATGTGGACAATGCAAAAATTGTGGAGCTGCAGGGGTTGTTGGTTGAGGCAAGGTAAAGGGCATATACTCTGGACACCTTGCATTGTCAATTCCCTCAACTTAATGTTGCAAAAAAATGGACGCTTGAATCAAACAAGTCTACGAGGCAAGTGAGATCCGGATGTTTGTCAACAACCATCACATGTCCCAAGCCATCTTTCGGAGACTCAGCATTGTTGCTATTAAAAGTAACATTCTTTTTTTAATTTTATAATTTTTAAACTTTATTTTAATAAATTCACTAAATTAAATTTAAATAGCTGATACAGCACCCCTAGGGCACCTGGTACCGTCACTTCAAATGTACCTGGTATGGTTACGACCCAGATACATGCCCGAAAATAGCCAAGATATGGCCAGGCAAGTCCAGGTACAGTCGGGTACATCTGCAGATGTATCAGACCGTGCCCAGACCTGCCTGGCCGTATCATGGCCTTTTCCACGGTGTTTCCAGGCCCAAAACTGTGTTTTATTTCTTAATAAATTTTTCTAGTTTAAATTAAAAATATCATTACAGCAGAAATTACAGTTTTCGCAGCATGGCCGGACCTGCCTGGCCGTATCATGGCCTTTTCCATGGTGTTTCCAGGCCCAAAACTATGTTTTTTTTCTTAATAATTTTTTCTAGTTTAAATTTAATATATCATTATAGCAGAAATTACAGTTTTGTTGGAATATGCAAAGAGAAGAAAGAATACAGAAGGCAAACTGCACTGTCCAAATGATACAGGCAGAGGTTTATTTATTGAGAGAGAGGTGGTTGAACAGTTACCAACCGAACAACTACATAACTGTTTTTACATTCTATATAATGTGTTATATTTTAACACCCCCTCTTAATGACTAAACCGGAAACAAGACAAAGTTTGTCCCGAAATTTTACAAATTTCCTAAAGCCCATATGTTTAGTCATTACATTTACAGACTGTGCCATAAGTTGTACTTTAAAATCAGCAGTCCTTAACTGTGATGCAGTTGTCGAATGAAGACGAACCGCAAACAAAAATCTGATCCCGTGAACAAAAGATATGGCAAGTGGTCCATTGGTTCTCTGTTTCGTGATTCATTGACCAGTGATGAATCACCAATGGCTGAGAGTGTCAGCCCCATCTCCAGAGTGCTGAAATCAGAACCTCGAAGATGTGGATTAAAAAATCTATTCCAAGCTTGTGTAGCCTCTTGAGTCTGTACAAAGACTCAATTATCCTATGATCGAAGTCACCTCGATCACGTCCTTGCGCACCACCATGTAGTGCTCATCCAACATTTTCAAGAAGAGAAATGTGACCATCTGCAGCGGGAGTTAGAACCAACTCCTCAATAGTTGGAGAAATAACCATCTTCGTCTCAGCAAAAGTGGTCTCCGTCTCAACAGGGAGAAATAACCATCTCCGTCTTATCTATCCTCATGCTCATCTGCTCATCTATCCCATTTGTTGGGAAAGATCGTTCACAACACAATGAGCAAACTGGTCATGCTCTACCTGTCCTTGAGCAAGGACCTCTAGTGAGTGGTCAAGGGCATGCATCTCACCATGCACCGTCAATGCATTTGGAATAGTGGAGTCTCCATCCACAACAAATTGTTCTTCAGAATGAGGAAATCCATCCTCCCAAGGCATGTCCGCCTCCCGTACAACAAATTGTTCTTCAGAATGAGGAAATCCATCCTCCCAAGGCATTGCAGCCTCCTGCACATCCTGAATGGTGGAGCTGTCCTCCACACGTGCATTCATGTTGATCACAGCCGATCAACAAGCTAATACTGACCACCTACCCCAATACCAAGGGCAATTATCCGTCTCTATTTCACATCAGAGACAACACACTTCTTTCCACATAAATCCACAGAAATATTGGGATTTTCAGTCAATTGACGAATAGATAGAAGATTCTTTTGTAAAGAAGGTACATATCTAACATTCCGTACCAACAATTTATGAGCATTATTCAATACAATGCATATATCTCCTATCCCTTCTACTGCAAGTGATTCTCCATCAGCTAGTACTACTGATTCAAAACAAATATTTGTAGTAAATGAAACATACCAGTCCCTACGACATGAAAAGTGTGCAGACGCACCAGAGTCAATGATCCAACGAATCGGTACCACTATCATTTGAGCATGATGTCGTAAGACAATAAAGAGCATACTCGTCATCCGAATCCCGTTCTTCTGCAACTGCTGCCACATGTTCCTCATTACATGGCTTTTTGTTTTGCTTCGAAAGATCATACATCCGCTTCCGGCAATCCTTCTTGAGGTGCCCAACCTTGTGACAATAATAACATGTGACCTGATACCGAGTGGAAGACTCACCAGATTGACGTTTCCACTTTCCCTTTGACTGAGTGACAAGAGCACTCTCTGAATGGTCACAATTAGATTTTGCCTGAAGTTGTCTCCGCTCCTTTTGCAACAGGTAGGAACTCACCTTGTCAAACGTGAGTGTTTGACTTTCAACCATTAAATGGAGTGCCTCCACAAATGACTCATACGAAGAAGGTAAGTTGTTCAAAACTAGAGCCACCATATCATCATCGTCCACCTTTTTGTTGATGGAAGATAACTGGTCTCGGAGATCTTTCATCCGAAGTAGGTGCTCGACAAATGATCCACCTTCTTGTAACTTTACGGAAAAGAGTATATTTTTCAGGTATAAAACCCGACTCTTTTCTGACGTCTGATATTTATCCCTCAAATTGGCCCACAACGTGCTTGCCATAATGGCATTCCGCACTTCCAGTATCAAATCATCCGACACCGATAACTTGAGAAGCAATAACGCTTCCTTATGACGTTTGTCATAATCCTCGAAGTTCGTCGCTGGTCGACTTTCATCACCCTTGATTATTTTATCACAATCACGAAACTCCGCAACTGTTAAAATCTTATGACTCCATACATTAAAATTAGTGCCTGTTAATTTTTGCGTCTCCGGCAACGTCAAGTGTGATATATTTGCCATTTTATTATTCCAAAGTAACGGAAAATAATAAAATAATAATTTGCCTCACACTTAAAAATATCCTTTTCCAGCAAATAATATTAAATGAATTACTCCAGCAATATACGTGGCTGTGGGAAAATATTTTATGCAAATATTTTTATGAATAGGCAAGGAAATATTAAAAACACTAAATAGTTTTATAAAATCTTTTGCCTTGCTCAGTTTACCTCTGCCCTTCTCCACGATTTTCAGGTTTGCACGCTTCACTGCTCACGTTTTTGCAGGGTTCACGCTTCACTGTTCACGTTTTTTTTTAAGCAGGTCTAGTGCCCACGCTTTTGTCTCACGTTTTTCCTTTGCTTAGGCCCTTCACGTTTTTCCTTTCCACGTGCCCACGTTTTTGGTGAAAAAACCCACGATTTTGTTGTTGCCCGCGATTTTCTGCAGCAACACGAAACTGCCCACGATTTTGCTTGCTACCACGATTTCCACGGCTTACGTTTTTCTTTCAACTGGTCACGTTTTTCTTCTCGTTTGCCCTCGTTCCCAACGTTGCCCACGATTCTTGATTGTGTCTCCGAAAAAGAGAACCCACACAGCAATCCACAGCAACCTGGTGCGTTTTCACACGATTTGTGACTGTGGTATTTCCTCCAGCGAACCACGATGCCCTCGAACCGTTTTGCCAAACTCGTGCCTTGTTAGGGCTTCCTCGAGTTTGTTGTTCGTGCCTCTTGAAGGCTTCCTCGAACTACAACCTTTGGGGCTCTGATACCAATGTTGGAATATGCAAAGAGAAGAAAGAATACAGAAGGCAAACTGCACTGTCCAAATGATACAGGCAGAGGTTTATTTATTGAGAGAGAGGTGGTTGAACAGTTACCAACCGAACAACTACATAACTGTTTTTACATTCTATATAATGTGTTATATTTTAACATTTGCATAGCACCATTATTCTAAAGAAGGTACCAAAGACAAGCCATCGTAAATATGGATAAAAATAGCATGTATGAGATAAATCATAAATGTAATAAACACCTCAACTAGATATGGCAGGGACACATGAAATTATGATATATGACTAGTTTGGTGTGGTTATTATCTTGTTTTGTTTTTCATATGCATAATATGTGGTTAATTCCTATTTAGCAGGATGGAATTTATATATATTTTAATTTTTATATATATTTTGTACGGCCATATCCAATGCCGTATCCGGGGCCAATTTTTTTTGCTTTATCTACATATCAGATACTTTGTACCCGTACCCGTATCCAAAACGTATTGGCTACTTAGAATTAGTTTTATAAATTTGTAATTTGTAGAATTTTGATTTTTGAATGTTTTACTTGTCTTAATTTTATTTGTTTTAATTTCTTATCAAGTTGTTGAGACTTGATTTGCCTCACACAACGCTCGTCTTAAGACAACTTGTAAAGGTGTGAGCTGCATTGAATGGCATGGTTATCAGCGACCTTTGGGGTGTATGGAGGCAAGCAAATAGTGAGAGGGCCAAAAATGTGAAATTGTTGATCCTCGATGATGCATGGTGAGATCATGTGGAGTACTTGCTCATTTTTATCGAGTCCATCATGAGTATGTTGAGATTTGTTGATATGGATCATCCATGTATGGGTGAGATTTATGATGGAATCAACTCAATGATTGAGTCAATTAAGATCCATCATAAATGCCAAAGAGCAAGATCCTACAAAGACTTTCTTCAAGGAAGTGCAGTTACATCTCATTGAAAGGTGGAACAAAATGACCACCCCGTTACATCTCCTTACTTTTGCCTTGACTCCAACATACTACGGTGAGAAGATCCTTTTTTTTTCCCAAGAGGTCCCACCATATAGGGATGTCGAAGTTCGTGAGGGGTATAAGGCGGCATTTGCTAGACGCGTTTCCTAGATCCGGAAGTAGAAGACTTGGTTAGAGCAAAGTTTGTGTATTTCATATCCTTCACGGATCACTCCATTAGCACTCTTCATGAGACATACAAGATGAATGTTTATTCGTGGTGGTACCTCCATGGGCAAGCATAAACCTACCTCATGACACTTTTTATGATAAATGTTTTATCACAAGTAACACTAATTTTTTAATTTCTAAACTCTTTCTTTAAGTTTTTAAGTTTTTACTTTTATAAATTTAAAATTTTAATTTTGCATTGACTTTGCGGTTTGCCTCAATAGGTTGTGAGTTCTTCTTCAACTGAGAGAAATTGGGGTACATACTACTTTCTCCACTCGCTTAACCACAAATCAAGTTGGAAGCAAAAAGGTAGAGGATTTGGTCTCCGTGCATTCTAACCTACGCCTTCTATCACACAAGGGTGAGTATAAGTAAGGGCCAACAAAGTGTCGGGATATAGACCCAAAGACTCCAAATAACTTTATCCACTCGATTAACCACAACAAGTTGGAAGCAAAAAAGGCAGAGGATTTGGTCCCCGTGCATTCTAACCTACGCCTTCTATCACACAAGGATGAGTATAAGCAAGGGCCAAAAGTGTGGGATATAGACCCAAAGACTCCAAACATGGATGCTTCCACTGGCCAACTTTCATTGCTAGACCTCGACCTACAAATTAAATGAGTTATTTGAAGAAACAAGGCTTGAAAAGATCGCAAGTTTTGTGCTCAAGATTCACAGTAGAAGATCGGATATGGAAAAGAGTTTGAATTCATCTTAAAGTCTCGCTTTTGGTCCCATAGAAACTTTAATCTCGTGGACGTCATAAAATCTTTCATTTCATTTACAACATACTTTGCATGCCCTGCGTGGAGGAGCTAGCAGAGCATAACATTAATATGATGCATGCTTGGGTTCTACCCTTGATGCTTGTGGTGTTAATGAAGCTGTTGATGGTGATGATGCTCTCGTTGAAAGACAATGGAAGAGAGCCATTTGATTATGATTATAAATAGACTATATCTATGCCGATTTATCTTGATTTTTGTGTATACATTGTAACATTTAAACTATGAAATGGTTCTAAGTTCTCAATCAATGAATATCATGACAAAATGCATTGAATAATCAATTAGTTTTGTGGCCATATGTTCAGCTTATATTTTGTGGTTATTTCACTTATTTTATTAAAAAAATTACTCTGCATGTATAAGGCTGAATTTTTGCTTGTTCGGATGGATATATGCAAAGTAATTTTTTTAATAACCACAAAATATAAGTGACATGGCCTAAAAACTAATTGATAATTCAATGCATTTTGTCATGATATTCATTGAATTATATATATATATATATATATCATATGGTCGTAGTACAGAAGTGGCGCCCCCAAAAATGCCGCACCAACATACCAGTATCCGAATTGTACCCTATACCAGGCTACCTAGTTTATGACAATAAACCATGCAAAATTAATGTCAATTTCATTTTCTACCATGGATTAGATGCAAGTGAAATTGCATTACATAACCTCTACTTTCCATACATAAAATTTTAACGACAGAGTAAAAATGAAAAGGCGTGTTGCACATATACTTACAAAATTAAGCAATTATATATTGAGGTTTTGGAATTAACATTTTGAATTCATCTTCATACTATGTAAATGTCTTACCTACATTATAGACACGGCCCAATAGAAGAAGAAAAATCCTTTTGAGATAATGTCATAGCTCCAACAACATGTGCATAACCTTAGTATATATTGCTTCATGACATTGATTGGCTTCAATTTCTATGCGGGGTTCTAGTTGGCGATCAACATTACATTCATCTACCACGTTCTTGGCTCTCTAAGTCATACATGCCAAGGGGCTCCATGAAGTGGAACCATCAAACACTAAAACACACACACACACATGTTCACGTTGTAAGTTGTTGGAACAAAACTTATCTTCCAAAAGTTGGGACATTTGCGTCATTTGTACTAAAGGACAGGAATTCAACTCAAGATAGGTTATTACACAAAGGGGGAATTTGCATCCCATCTAGATGCCATCTCTGCTTGAAAGAAGAAGAAACAACAGGTCACTTGCTTCTCCATTGCCCATTTGCAGTAAAATATTGCTACTGCTTGTGCAGCAAGTTGAATTGGTCTTGTCACTATCCAATGTCCTTGCTCTAGGCCTTCATTTCGTGGACCTCTCTTCACCCAAAATCTGCCAACACAACAATTTGGAAGGTAGCTCCATCTATCTTCATCTAGAATATATGGTTGGAGATGAACCAAAGGATCTTCCAGGAGAAACCATGCTCTCTCAAAGAAGTCATGCTCAATATGGAACCAACAATCTCATAAATAGTTTCCAATCAAGCTTCAAAATCCAAGATTGAGTTGGCTATATCTGGGACTAAGTCTCGTCCTCCAAGCGGAGAATTCTGAAATCCCCGCTATTAATCGGTCAAGAGTTGATCTAAAGAAAAAGATAATGTGTCTTGAATTACTCCTCCACCAAGTTTCTTCCAATGTTTTCAAAATCGGAACCGATCGAGGGTCCAACCGAAACGGACTGGTTTAAAATTTATGAACCGTTTACTAAAAATACATAAAATATTACAATTTAATGAAAACAATATATTTTAAAGATTCCAAACCATGATTACAAACAATTAGAGACAAAATATGCAAAGTTTGCTCATGTATATACCATGTAAGGGTAAATATAGCAAAATGACACCAAATGCAATACATATCCGAAACAAAATACATAAACAATGAGGCTCTAAATGACCTCTAGACTCCTAGAGTCGAAAAACAATATGCTACAAGCTACTACATGTCTGATATCAATGATCAAATCATTGATCATCAAAACTAGAATAAAGCCAACTAAAAGTTGGATTTAAGAAAAAAAAAAAAAGTGTTTTAAATGTCAATTTTTGTTTATTTTGGCACGGACAGTTCAGGCGGTTTGGGACCGGTTCAATCTGAAACCAATCACCGATCTGGATTTTCTACCGGTTCCTTCCCTTTGCCATTGAACCGGTAGAACCAGCCGGTTCCAGTTTCGGTTAGGCCAGTTTTTAAAACACTATTTTTTCAAGCTGAATTTTGACAATGCCTCATGTAAGCGACCCTAGGGAATGTGACTATAGGTGGCACATTATTTTAGATTGCAATGGATCATTGATTAGAGTGGCAAACATTAAACTTGAAATGGATTAAACAATGAGGTCTAAGCCCAAGCATTAATCTTAGGCCTCCATGTGGCCTTGGATTGTGCAATTAGAAACATGCTAATTGAGAGAGATTCCACGGTCATCCTTTCAAGTTTGAATAGTCATGGCTCCAACATATGGAATCTTAATAACATCCTTAATGGAGAATAGCCCCTTCTTTCAAAATTGGAAACGTGGCCAACACTATATAGGGAGGGAAATTCAATTGTAAACAGGATGACTTAACAAAGAAGTATCCCAGCAGGAGCCTTTGATTATCAATAATTCGATTGACTCTTGGAGAGGCCTTATGGATGATTGGATGAAGAACCTTCCCCATCCAACATCCTAGCATATGACTTCCATAGAATTCCCGCTCCATATACACTCTTTTAGTGAAGTATTGTTGAAGGATAATATATGTGTGTGTTGAAAGGTACGTTCAAGTTTCTGCAGCAGATCATCATTTCATGATTTCAAAGGCTCATTGAACTGACAATAAAATATTTGGAAGGGATGGGAACCTACAGTAGTCTGTTTCAAATTATGCTGCCAAATAGTCCCATTATTTCATGTTCTCCAAGGCTCTTCAAAGTGACATTGAATATAATTGTAAGGGATGGAAAATTAAGGTGGCCTGATTCAAATTATGCTGCCAGATGGTCTTATCTTTGGCATGATTCATTCGGGATTACTGTCAGTCATCTTTCTAGAAAGAGGTGTCATTTGGGCTATAAAACATGTAAAGGGGGTTCCTTTGGACTATAGTTGGTTGTCTCCCCTGTTTCCGGCTCTCAACAAGTGCTGCATCTTTTTCCATTTCCCATGGAGCTGAATTGTCCCAAGAGGAAATGGCCTTTCAACACTCGTTACTGAAGAAAACCTGAAAATCATCTTCATCATTGACTAAGGAGAGGTAATGCAACTCCATGGGAAATTCAATAAAAGCAGTTTTGGGCATAGATTGTTTGGGGTCATAAATTCAGAATAGGGTAAATTCGGAGGTCGCTTCAATGTTTATCTGTAATCTATTAGAATTTGTTTATGTAAGCTTTTGGCACCATTACATTTGCCCTAATTTCAGTTGGGTGTCATTACATTTTCCCTGATTTCAGTTGGACGTCATTGCATTTGCCCCAATTTAGGGGGTATGGGCACCATCATTGATGCCACTGCCCTTCCACAAAATTTTCCCATCACTGGTGCTGCCAATAAGGGTCTGGTATCCATGCGTCCTTTAGGTAGCTCAAAAGTTGTTTCTTAGATTTAATAGATTATGTTGTGGAGACGAGGGATTTTTTGGTTGTTCATGGGCATGCCAAGAAAGACAACCAACTGCCAAAATGTGACTTCCAATCCCTCCATAGCCCCAGTAATGTCCTTGGCTCCCAGGACAGAGAAAAATGGCTGCAGCTGGGGCCAAGGCAATCGCTACTCACAAGCACTTGCCAACTGATGGGGAGATTGACAACGCAAGGGATAGAGCTGGTCCTTCGGCTTCTGTGGATGTAGCTTCCCATGCCAAGCAACAGGCGTCAAAGAGGGAGTTGTCTGGCATGAACCAGCTCTCTTGGTAATCTAGTTTCCATGGAGTGCTATCTCAGTCTGCTGTCTCGAACATTTTTGTTGTTGATAAAAACTTCTTGTATTCTGGTCCTTCCTTGACAATGAGGCCTTAAGGGCAACACTCATAGTATAAGGAGGCTTCTATGGTAGTTTTTTTGTAATGGCCTTTGAAGGCTGATAGCCTAGGATAATGTCTACTGTTAATAATTGGGCAGCCAATATGTTAAAATTTGGCTAACTTGAAATTGTAACCTGAATACCGGTTTTCTTGAGAAGCTAATATAACTGGTGATGGATCCTAACTAACCCTATTTGAATCTATCCAAAAAACGTTTCTCAACAGATACACACAAAAACTCCACAGATTTGCATGTAGATATCTTAAGCATATTTTAAGCCGGGTTAATTACCCAATAGATGGGTTACAGTAACTTTAGATACAAATGAAGCTGCTCTTTCCACACACACGCATATATAATGTCAGGCCCTTAAAACTCAATAAAAATTAGAATTCCAAAGTAGTTTCTCTCTGAAAAATCTTCCAAATTCAAAAATGGTCAGGACATGTTTGTCTCTCATGGAATTTCTAACAGTTTTATTCCATTTAGATTTCATATACAAGGTGGTCGTAGTGCCCTCGATGAAAGCGTGTAATATTTCAATTAAATAACTTAATCAATCTAACTTCATGATATATTCTTCCAAACCATTATAAAATGCAATCGCATATAGGCTTTGTAATGTAGCTATAACCATCCATCTCATTTCTAACAAAAAAATATACCCATAGGTTTTACTTCTATAGACTTGTGGGACCAGAAGTTTGTATATAACATGAGAGGAGTAAGATTGAGTCCAATTAAATAGAGATGAATCATAGAAATCAAATTACAAATAGAAACCTCACAAAATGCTGAAGGTTTCTTCTTATCAATATTAAATGATGCTTGCCAAATGTCAGCTGCCATATCTTTCCTTGATAACTACTATTTCTATTTGGAAACAGTTACAAAATAAATAATTTATGCAAAGAAGGATCACTAACAGTATTATGAAAAAGTTTCTCCAGTATTACTCAAGAAATCAATTAATATGAACTAACCTATATGACTTAGAACTACCACAAATAAATTGCACTACATGAAATGATTTTATAACTGAATGAAAAAAGAAAATGTACATAATAAGATCATTCCACCCAAACTACAAAATGCGAACATAAATTTCAACAAGTATGTGTAATTACAAGAATTGAAAGAAAATACCAAAAAAGTGAAAATAGTACAATACATAGCAATGGGCTCATAGCTGAGTTGGACCATTACAACAAACATGCCCAGCTAGCAAAAGTTTAATTTTTCCCTTCCAAGCAAGTAGTGAAATAAGAGAAAGAACTAAGCAAAGGTAACACTCAAGAAAAAATTATTGATATTAGGAGAGGGGCCAAAGACAATATCAAAGTATAACAATGCAAATAAGGAGTGTGGCATACATATACCAATTTTATGTTTCGTGTCCTATTCAACGCATGCAGTATCAATCTGTTCTGCCAACAGCCCAAGAATATTTGACAATAACATGAGTACATAAAATTTAAGTATAACACACAGAAGCTGACTAAATTGGGATATACAGTTTTTTTTGTTAAAAAGCGATTTTAGGAAATGGACCCATTCGAGCACATAAATAACTTATTAGCAAAAATAAATGTTTTCCCTCATTGCAATACATCATCTAACGACTCCAAGGAAGGAAGAAGACCCTCTTTTAAGCTTTGTTATGTGTCTCCTTCGTATGTGTGCAAGTTATGCTTGTAATGTTTCCTCTTGTTAAGTTTATCAAAAGTAGTTCATTGATTCAGTTCAGCCCTTTTGGTATCCATGATTCATTGAATGGGCTATTTAAATTGACCTTCAAGTATCACAGGTTGAATGTATTATCCCTTTGAGGTATTCATGGCTGATTTGGATTGCCTATTGAGGATATAGATGGCTGATTTGAATTGACACTTGAGCATTGGTATCCATGACTTATTCAATCGGCCTTTGTGTTTATCTATGATTTATTGTTTGGCCCTTTGGGATGTCTGTGATGCGGGACGGGTAAGAAGAAACTTTATGAATAGCAATCTTTCCCGACCTAGACTCAACACTCTCTAGTGGACACACTCTCTCAAACACGTCACTCTCAAAATTAATTGCATTTATGACGGTATTACAGAGATTACACACACACACACAATCATACTTTGTTTGCTGCTTGTTGAGACACACACATGAAGATGAGAAACCAATTACAAGACAATCCCTTGGCTAGACTTGATACACTCTATATTCTGGTCCGAGACTCTGAACCTACAAACTCTCCCTAGCAAAACATGTAGCAAGCTCCTTTCCCAACTAAAAGCTACTCCCAAATAAGGAATTTGGATGTGCCTCTTCAAACTCCCAAGCATCTTGAAAACACTCAGCATTTAACATTTCGTCATTTTGGGTAGTTACTTTACTTTTACAGAACTGTCACTTACTGCAGAACAGAGGTTTCATAAACGCCACCTGTTTTAGCCAGGGGTTTTATCATCTGTCAAGAAGGGATCAATTTGATCCCTGACACTAATGACAAGAAAACTTCTGCACATGATGTTGGTGGGGGTGTTGGAGATCCGGAGATGTTTCCTGCACTGGTGCCCATCATCTTCAACACATACATAAATTGTCGATGTCGTCGACAAGTAGAAAACACGCACAAATGCCAACTCGTGTTTTCGGTTGATGCAAGATTCATCATTTAACTAAATGCTTATGCATCATACACCATGGATAAGTAAAACAATCCATGAGCTCCTACTCATGAATCATGCATGAGCTCTTCCAATGGTTTTTCATACTTGGCAATCTTAGGTAACAATCATCTCCGGTCTGTAATTGAAGAATTTGAACCCACATCAGCAGCACTTGCTTGTCCCTCATGGTAAGGGTACAAATCCGCTACATTAAAGACAATCAAGACATCAATCCCATTCAATAGCTTTATGTCATTGGCACTCATTGCAAAATTTCTCAAAATTTTCCATGGCCCAATCTTCTTCCGCTTGAGTTTATTGTACGTACCTTTTGAAACCATTCCTTCCTCAAATGTGCCAAAACTAAGTCTCCAACCTGAATCTTTTGTGCCCTACAAATGAGATGAGCAAGTTGCTTGTATTTCATGTTGTTTTCCTCCCACTTCTCTTTCACTTGCTGATGTATCCAATGCACATACTCAGCATAACCCTCCGCTTCAACACTCCTTCCATTCAAATCAGTTGTGTCCCTCAACTTGGTAACACCTCTAAGGCTATAACCCTACACAATCTGAAATGGACTCTTAGCTGTGCTTCTATTGACCAAGTCACTGTAAGCAAACTAAGCTTGTGCTAGAATCATATCCCACTATTTGGTCTTGTTCCCTACCAAGCATCTCAACAATTTCCAAGGCTTCTATTCATTACTTTTGTTTTCCCATCCGCTCATGGTTGATAGACTGAACTGAAACTCAACACTGTGCCCGACTTTTCCCACAAAGTTTTCCAAAACTGACCAACAAAGTTGGTACCTCTATAAGAAACTATACTCTTGGGTATCTGTGCAACCTTACTTCTTTGATAAATAAATTTGCAATGTGTGTGGCATCACCAATCTTCTTCCATGCTATGAAGTGTGCCTTCTTTTAAAACTATCAACAACAAAGATAAAATCATTACTTTTTTGTTCTTCACAACACAAGAACAAAATCTATGCTTATGCCCTCCCATGGTCTTTCCAGTATCAGCAATCGATGATACAAACCTACATTCTGACCTTTACCCTTGGAATGTTGACAAACTCCATAACTTTGCACAAACTTGTTTACATCCACATTCATCTTAAGACCAACAGTATCTCTCACTTAGCTGCACCAACACTTTATCCACACCAAAATGACCATCTAATATTTCACTGTGATTTTCTCTTATCAAATACTCCCTCATTGATCCTGGATTCATACACAATAACTACCCTCTAAACAACAATCCATCTTGCAGAAAAACTCCAACCATTGGGTCCTATTTATGCCGGTTGGGCTCTTGCATGTTGCCCAAGCATCCCTAACATCTAAATTTTCTTCATACAAATCTCTCTGAGTTAAATCCAACTACCTCCATTCAATAAAAGACATCACCTACTCACTACATCAAAAACTCTATTCAACTTCCCACTTCTATGCATCAAAATAAAAATTGAGTAACTCCGACAAATTAAACCCGCTTCATATGCTTTTGGTTCAACTTACCTTGGTTGTTTATGAACTACAGTGCTTGATGATCTGCATATAAAACAAACTCCTTCGGTAGCAAGTAGTATCTCTATTTCTTGAGAGCTTGCAGTATGGCATAAAAATCTCGGTCACAAACTAAATATTTCTTCTTAGCATCGTTCACCTTCTTGCTGAAATATGTAATGAGCTTACCGACCCTGTTGATTCAAAACAGCACATATCAACGTCCCACTAGCATCCCAATCAACTTGGAACACTTTGTTAAATTCCAGCAATGCTAACACGAGCTGTTTGGTGACTTTCTTCAAAATTTGAAAGCTATGCTCAGCTGCGACTGTCCATGTGAATCTTTTTCTATCATCTCTCCTATTTTCCATGATTGATGCACATATTCGCTTAAGTTTTTGATAAACTTAAGATTCGAAACTCACTAAACCATGAAAGCTTCTTGCTTCAAACATGTTCTTTGGTGACAGCCATTCCATGATGGCTTTTACCTTTTTGGATCCATCCTCATTCCTCCATGCGAGACCACAAAACTCAAATAAACCAGATCTTCCTTCAAGAAACTAAACTATTTTACAAGCAACAACTTCTCTTGTTTCAACTTTTGAAACACTTGGCTCAAATGCATTAAATGTTACTTTTGTTGCTAAAAATCAAGATGCCATCCAAATACACAATAATGAACTTACTAAAATATGGCTTCTCACACTTCATTCATGAGTCTCGCGAATATTTGAGGCACCTTTATCAACCCAAATAACATAACTAGCCAATCATACAAACCATCCTTTGTTTTGAATGTTGACAAAGGCACTATTCTCATTGTACCTAAGAATGTAATTTGAAACACTTTCTTTTGCCCTATTCCATCGCCAAAATCAGTTTGTTAAGGTAATCGATTGTTAACAGAGTTCAAGAAAGTATTTACAACATACTAAGTCTAGAAAATAGATAGATTCTGATGTAGAGACCAAAAGAGCATATGAATTTCATCAAAAGTATTTTTTATTACATATTTGGGTTCCTCTTGAAAAATCACACTTACAAAAAGTTGGCACCCGATTTCAAATATACAAACATTGTGGCATTTGAAAATTACAATACTTTTAAGGTTGGAAAACAGCCAGTTAAAACAGGTGGTCATTTTGAAACCACCCCGACAATTTTGCATTCTTAAGCAGCAACTTTGCAACAGCGAGGCGATTTTGTGCTACACAAAGCGGCAGTTTTGCACGAAGACAAAGTACAGGAGGAAAAACAACTATGGATGGGTCTCTTCCTCTGAGTCTTTTTAGCTTCCTCTTCAAGCTTTCTATGATGTGAAATGTATAAATACACCTTCAAAGTGTCATGGGATGGGAGGCAATCGTGATTCCTGGCAGTTCTTGGTTGTACATGATTGGGATTGTTGAAGTGTGAGTTGCATCAAGTGGTATGGCAGTACATAGAGATTTAGCATGTTATCATTGTAAAGAATGCCCATAAAAGCCTCTCGAAAGCAATGCACATGTAATTAATGATGAGATAGTGGAAAGAAGAGGAGATCCATTTAGCATGTTATCATTGTCAAAAATGCCCATAAAGAGCTCTTGAAAGCAGTGAACATGTAATTAATGAAGAGAGTGGAAAAAGGAGGACATCCCTCACTCTTCTAGATTTTTTTCCCCACATTTGGGTTTCTCCGCAGCAATCTTGTCTCTTAACCTTTGTTTTTGTACATTTGTGCAGTTCACTTGCTCTATGTGGATTACCAGTTTGCCTTTACGGTATCAACACTTCTAATACAATTTTAGTCTTTACGGTATCAAGCATCAACACTTGTAATGCAATTCTAAGCACAATGAGTGACTGTTTCGGTAATTACATAAGTGAACTAGAGGCTAATAATCAGGTACTGTTAGGAAGTAGATGTAGAATTTGTGTTGATGAATTAGCTGGATATTTATGCTAATTGCAGATTAGATTGGTAACAGAGCTGGTTTTTTTTCTTTTTTGTGTCATTTGTATGGTGTGACCATTTTTGCAGATTCATGCCCATTACTGGACCAACTATTGCTAGTGAAGAATGTACCTTGATACCTTTGCAACAAGATACATCCACAAAAAGGTGAATAAATAAGTGAGAAAGGCTCGCAAAAATGAGAGACTACCTCGAGATGATGATGAGAGATTCTACAAATTGGAAGAGAATGTTGCAAACATCTTTCAATCCACGATAAAGCTTGATCGGTTGGAGAAGATTATGGAAGTCCTCTTGTGAAACTAGAAGTTTCCATGGAAAGCCCAAAAGCAAGCAAGGAGTTAGAGACTCAAGACCACGAGAAGGAGAAACCCCGTACCAACCAAACTTATGCTTCTTTCAAAGCACATGCCAAAATTGAAATTCAACCCTCTAAAGGTGAAATAAAGGCAGAAAAACTCAAACATTGATTAGCTCAATTAGAGGTATATTTTTGTTTGCATCAAATTAATGAATAACAACAAATCTCTTTTGCAAGATAGAAGCTAGCTAGTCATGCTTTAACTTAGTCTGGATGTTATGTTCGTTCTTTGGTTGCGAAAAAACTGTCACCTATTTCAAAATGGGATAATTTCAAGATGTTGATTAAGAGACAATTTATCCTATTTTTTTATGAAGAGGAAAGGTCTATTGACTGGCAATATTTCTGACAAAGGCAAGGACAAAGTGTGCAGGATTATACAAGTGAATTTCGCAAGAAGATGGTCCAAATGAGTAAAGATATATTGAATCATGACATCCTCATGAATTATGTTGGAGGGCTTCATGGTCTCTTGAGGAGGCATGAGCCTATGCACATAGATGAGGCTTGTTCTCAAGCCCATTATCTTGAGATGGACTACCAAAAGGATCCATCTTCTTCTTCAAATGCTTCAAAGCAACAAGGTGGGTTCAATGCTACTATTACCTTTTCTCAAAAGGATTGAACAAAACATTGTAGGCATTGTAATGTGATGGTCATTCAAATAAGATTTGTTGGAAATTGCATTCAAAATTGCATCCATTTACGAACAAGAAAAAGAAGGCTGTGACCTTGATTCTAAGGAAAGAGGATGGGTGCAGCTCCAATGTGGATGAGATGATGTGTTTTACCTCCCTTTGGAAAAAGGTATTTTTGGGTAGCAATGATGCTGAAGATAACAATGAACCTACTAAACCTTTTCATATCAAAGTTCGTAACAAGAAGACAAAATTTGATGTTGTTTTTTATTCTTGCTCTTAGGCAAATTTTATTAGCAAAGAGTTAGTAGAAAAACCTAAGTTGGGAACATATAATCATCTTAATACCTATGGTTTGGGGTTTTTTGGGAAGCAGGGGGCAGAAATAGAGATTAACCAAACAATGTAAACTCAAGTTTGGAATAAATGAACATATCATTGATGAAGTTATGGTGGATGTTGTTCCTCTTGATGTTTGTGGTGTAGTCTTTGGCAGCCCCCATATGTATGTTAGAGATGTTATTTTCAAGGGAAGAGCTAAGTAGTACCATTTAATCATGAAAAATTTGGTTTAGGTTGCAGTAAATTAAACTCCAAATATTATAATCTTCACATTCAAATTCATTTGGGATATCAAATACAATAGAGAGCACTCCATAGATATAGGCTTTTGCATCCCTATAATCTAGGAAACTACTTCAACTACTTACCCTAAAATATCTCCTATAACCTATACATGCGAGTTGTTTCAACAACTCTCAAAATCTAATTACGAACTATCCAATCTGCAATATGTGAGTTGTAAAAGGAACGTTAAACAATTCGTTCAAGCTACAAAGAACTCGGATGCTAATAAAACATCACACTCAATAAAAAAGAAAGCAATTCGCTAGAATAACTTTACAAAAACATTTGCAAATAAATGAACAGCAATATTATATATTATTATGGAACTCTACATGGTACAATGAAATGGCGTTTTGCTTAAATAGGCAAGGAAGATCAATCTAAGAACTAGTCAAGGCCGTAGATCAAGCCATAAATCAAATAAAGAACTAGTCAAGATCATAGATCAAGGAAAGAACTATACCTAACAATAAATAATATCCTCCTAATCTCTAAATAAGATAAAAAAATATCCACACATAGGTGGGTGAGGATAAATAAAAGAAAAGGTAAATAAAATACCTAGGTGAGCATGAGTTAAGGTAAACAACCTACTCTAACAAATTATAACTCATTGCAATAGTTAATAATACATACAACACAAATAATCACCCAACTAAAATGTGAGCACTTGAATATGATTTTCCTAACATTCCCCTCTTAGTGCGAACATGGAGAAAAACATCGTCGCACTTCTTATGCAAAGGTGCCACCTCTACGTGCTCGTGATTTGGATGGTTTCTCAAGACAGCCAACAACCTCCAAGAATGGTTTTACCAGTGGTTTACCAATAACCACAACAAGATGGTTTTACAAATGGCTAACCAACAACCAAACATACAAATGGTTTTACTAGAAAACCAATAACCGAAACATACAAATGGTTTTACAGACAACCAATAACCCAAACATGGTTTTTACGGAACAACTATCAACCTACAAGGTGGGTTTTACAGACAACCGACAACCTAAATATCATGTTGCTACTTTTTTATTGTGCTTTTATCTTTCTATTACATTTACAAATCAAGACAATTTGCTCACTTATTACAAATTTGAACTGAACACAAACAAATATAGATACTCTAAAATGACGCACACCTTAGCACACACAACTGAAAAACAAATTGCCACCACAGCTTCGTGCGGCCCCGTTGTTGGTGACTAACGAGAGGTTGTCATTTGACCTCCTTCCTCCATTGCCTCTATCCACCAATTGGTGTGTTGCTCACTTAGCGATTGGAACCTGGAGCTCAAATTTGTACCATCTTCTATCGATGTGGTTTACCCACCAATCTTCACTTTCGTTCGAAATTCCAAAGCGGGGTTTTGTGGGCGTGAACCCCAAAGCAGGTCAAGGGCAACGCCCCCTTGTAAGGTCTTCAAGCCGGGCACATTTTTCTTCTTTCATGATCTTTGAAAATCCACCAAAAATGCAATATTCATATTATTTCCCAATAATCCGGATGTCGTTTCCACAGAAAATGTGCTCGTAAACCAATTTTTTTGGACATTCACAATGATTTTGACAACGTGACTCACAAAGACTCTTGACATTGCACTAACCAACTGCGATGTGAAAACTTACAAAACGATAACTAAAAAGTAATATTTAATGTATCTAGACAATAACATAACAATGACAATCATATTGCAAACAGATCACGATATTGTCTTTAATACAATGATGATGACGATAGTCTTGACAAACTTTATAACAATGACTCGCGATAAATTTTTGACAATAAAAATGATATTTTGATGACTCGTGTCACCGACTCTCACTATTAATACCTTTAGACATTTTTTTAATAAAAGGAATCTTATAATAACTATAGAGATGACTTATTTATAATTTAAACACTTCACATTATAACTAAACCGACTTACCACAACTAGACTTATCAGACTTGTAAGACGAATGAAGGAAAATGCGTGAAGGTATATGGAGAAACCAAAGTTGAATATATACTCAAGTATATGTTAATGCATTGGCATTGATCAAAATCTGTGAAGAAAATGATCTCTGACCGAGAGAAGAACTTTGCAGGTGGTCAGTGGTATGGTGGAACGTGCATTGTTCCAGCAAGCCGTGAAGTAGACAGCATAGACGTTAATCCAATTCAGGTGCCTAATGTGCCAGACAAAGAAGTACGGCTATGAAAGAGTAGAAATACATGCAACACACAAGCTATTACAACACGGTAGAAATGGAGGTAGGATGGTCACACGTTGAGCAACCATTCGCTGATGTAGATGAATATCTCCCCAGATCTGCCAAACTTCAATCCTCAAGATACAAATCTGTACATCTGTGATTGACATTTTTTTGGTTTATACACTCCTCAAACTAGAATATTGCAAATGTGAACACGTGGAACTGGCTGAGAGCTTATAGCATGGATTGACGATCAAAAGCAAGTCGCTCATGTTCAAAGTACACAGAGTTACAGATCTATTTTCACACACAGAAACGTACAACTTGTCAAACAGACTTTCAATATTCACGAGCTCCCCAACCACATGGCATCGACAGCTGGTTTTACACTAGACTGACTTCTAAAAGCCTGCAAATGAAAAATTTGGTATGGCTAAGCATTTGTTGCTTTCATACTCAATAAATACTGGTCTGCCCCTGAGAAAGACTAAAACCAAAATACTTTCATCTCATAAATAAAAACCCCTCTCTCTCAGAATGTGCTCTGATACCAAATGAAAAATTTGGTTCAGGTTGCAGTAACTTAAACTCCGAATATTATAATCTTCACCTCATTCAGGATATCAAATACAGTAGAGAGCATTCCATAGATATGGGGCTTTGCATCCCTATAATCTAGGAAACTACTTTACCCTGAAATATCTCCTATAACCTATACATGAGAGTTTTTAAACAACTCTATATATAATTATGAATTATCCAATTTGAAATATGTGAGTTGTTATAACTCATTACAATATTTAATAATCCATACAACACAAATATTCACCCAACTAAAATGTGAGCACTAAATATGATTTTCCTAACAAATCAAAGATGGGGAAAGCTACATCATCAAACCAAAACTAAGATGTCCTTGCTAAATGCCACTCAAGCTAAACATTTGTTAAATGTTAGAACACAAATATTCACCCAACTAAAATGTGAGCACTAAATATGATTTTCCTAACAAATCAAAGATGGGGAAAGCTACATCATCAAACCAAAACTAAGATGTCCTTGCTAAATGCCACTCAAGCTAAACATTTGTTAAATGTTAGTGGGAAGTTGTATTTTATTCTTTTGAAAGATGAACAAAACAATGAAGTTGTTGAATGCAATAATTCTCTTAGCATGTCTACTAACAAAGAGTGTGAGATATTGTTGTTACCGAACTGTCCCCTTTCCAACATTGGTATTTATCAGCAATCTTGGATGGAAGACAGTGAACCACACAAGAAGCATGAAAAGGTGGACTCAAAAGTTCACAATGTTGATAAGTTCATTCAGGAAATAAGTTCATTCAGGAAATAAGTGCAAGAGAGGTTAAATAAGTACAGAAGAAATTTACATTGGAAGAGTCAATTCCATCCAGGTGATGATGAAGTGGAACCTCCCACCGTATCCTCCTACAATTACCCAAGAAGTACTTCCCTCCCTCTGAATTGTTGAGATTCTAAAGAAGAAAACTAAAATAGCCTATGTTGCAAGGAAACGGAAACGGAAATGGAATCTTAAACGGAAGTGGGAACGGAACGGGTACGAAACACAGAAACGGCAATTTTCAAAAAACCTTGGATACGAAACGTTACGGAAACGTCCGTACAATATATTATTAATATATATATATGCATAGTACTCATTTTAAAATTGTACTCCATATACCATAAGAGATAAGTATAACTGATAAAACACTCAAAATATTTTGTATTCATTGAAATAATACATTATTATCATGTATACTTATCTCTAGGAGACTAGGACGTTTCGAAGGAGTTTCCGTTTTGGAAACGTTTCGGAAACGAAACAGGGGTGGCCCTAGGCGTTTCTTGGTAACAGAGAATTATAGAGCTAGAAAGAACGTCAACTCCACAATTCCAAACCATTAATATGCTCATCATACTTTCCATAAAAAGTAAAGCATGCTTGAAATTTTCATCAACGTAATTTTCCATATGAAAATGATATTTCCTTAATTCATCAATTTCCTTCAAAACTGATCAATTGAAGAATTTTAATTTTAGAATGTCCTTCTCGTCCTATTGTATCTAACGTAAATTGGCCTATTGAGAAATATCGATTAATTCCCTCATGCAATGACACAACCTCATGACTCTTGGATGATCTCATTTCACTTATTGAAGAGCTTCTCAAATGTCTCCCACTAATCTGATAGGGATTGAAAAAGTGTTACATGAGGATGCATCCCCTATATTTTGGTGACATCGCAGATGTCGCATTCAAGAACTCGAGGACTTAGAGGGATGTTCCATATTTTTTGAAGGTTTTCTATTGTTTTTAGTTTTAAAAAGCTGTTATTTTTACCAAAAACATTGAATTCTAATCTTGAAAGCACCTAAAATACATTAAATATAGTTTAAATCCTTAAATTTCATTGAATAAAGTTAAAATATTTAAGTATTAGTTTTTAAAAACATTATTTTAATAGATGTCCCACTTCTGTCCACAAATTTCAGGAAGAGTTTTACCTTCCTAGAAAAAAATTGCTGTCCTCAAGACTTAGGTAACTATGGATCGAAGTCGTGACCAAAATCTAAAAATCCTTAAAATCTTCATCTATAGTCATTGACATAAAATTTGGCAAGCGCGTCCTCGTAAAATTCTTGTGTTCACTAAGTTTCAGGTCAAAATCCATTGTTTAACCTCAAGAATGAATCAATCGATTGGAGTTTGGCCATAACTTGGTCTTATAAAGTGGAATGCCTTGAATTTTCAAATACAAAATGTTGACACATCCTCACCAAAAAAACAGATTAAAACTCATCAATTTGACCCTCAAAAGAACCTATATCAGAATTATTTCATTGATCTTCAAGACACCTACATACAAAGTAAGGATCCTACTAATTAGGACATGCTTCCCATAATCTCTTAACAAAACTCTAACAATGTAACCTCTTCTTATTCTATATGGGTATAAGTTGTATAACAATCATCCAAAAACATTCTAATATAGACTAATAATCAAATATAATCTATATCTTAACTTGTAAAATGTATTCTAAATTCCCAAGATGCCCCCTTAATACATATAGTTCCAACTATGAGAGAATCAACATTGTACGTGAACAAAAGCACACTCGTAGTTCATCGTACTTACAAACACACTTGCAAACAATATTGTGAACAGCTTCACTATACCTACTAAGTGGCAAACAGCCTTGTTGATAAATACAAACAGCTTTGTGAGCAGGACAAACACATCGTTCAACAAGAAACATCAACAAGTAATGGACCGAGACACACACTCTATTCTATACACTTATAAATGTGTGAACAAGATCAAATCCTGATGTCCACATAAACAACATTTGTAGTTGTTGGCTAGATTTTCTGCATAGCACAAAACCTAGGCAATCATGAGATAAATCTCCCTCATTTTACCGGTGAGGCTCCCGTGTCAGATTTGTCAATTAAAGTATGCTAATATCTAAATGGGGTTTTACTTTAACTACTCAGTTCATGAACCATAACTAAACACCACTTATGACTAAATCTAAATGGGGTTTTACTTCTACTCAAGCAAGTAAGCAATCAGTATAAAGAAAGGAAAAGTTATAGAAGAAGGTAATTACATAAACACATAGAAGAAATGGGGAAGATGTGCATCCCAATCAATAGATGGCAGAGCTGATTGCATGCACATAGAAGAATCCAATAGATATAAACACAGAATTCTAAAACAAAGGCAGCTCTAGATCCGGATCTAAAATAACACGCTTTATTAAGAGATCTAAAGATTAAAAGCAAGAAACACAAGATACCGTGACACAAAGTTCTCCTAAACCTCGCTCCTTTGTATTCCTTTGCTCCAAGTGGCTCTCGGGGTTCAAAGACAAAGTCTAGAACACAAGATTGCTGCTTACAAATTCCGATCATTAACCCGAAGGTTCTTCCTTACTATAGAATGTAGAGGAGCAATTACAAGTCGGAAGCTTTTAGTTGAACTAGCACATGTGGAAGTCGGAAAAGAAACAACCGCAATTTTCCTCCTGGAATTCCTTTTTGCATGACGTGTATGATTTGCAATCAAAATAGATCCTTCCATTTTGCACGCCGTCGCCACCTATCTCCAAGTAGTTGACTTCTTCAAGTAATGGCTTTTAAACCAATCACTTTAAGTTGTATAATTTAATTGATCGCTCAATTACTTTGTCGGAGGAAAGAAGAAGGAAGAGGAGAGTGCATAGTCTTGTCCTTTTTCATGTCTCGCATGCAAACGATTCAAACTAGATTCTCACCAAGCAATCTAGATCTCGAAGCGGCCGGATCTGGAAAGCAAGTCGATTGATGGATCTGAAACAAGCTGGAATTGGAAACAGCTGGATTTTGCCTTCGCATTGTCTTCTCTTTTATCCTTGAAACTTTTGCAATTTCTTCTCCGACATGCATCAATGCAATGTTTGTCGTAGATAACTCATCATCCTTGTTTTTAATCATATATGAGCAATTAAAAATTCTGGAAAGCACTCCGATGAATGAAAATTCAATGAAGGCTTCAACTGGAAGATGGGAGCATTTGCACAAGATCTTGGAAGGAATTTTCCACGCACTAACTTCTTCACGGGCTGCATTCGAAACAAGAGGATGAAGCCTTTGTGCCGGAAGCTTTTGCAACTATGAGATCTGGATCTGGATCTGCATATGGATTTGCATCTGCATCTGCATCTCTGGATATGGATATGCACCTGCATAACAAACTCTAGCAACTGGGTTGTGAATGGAAAAGCTACAACTCGAATAATTCCACTGCTTTTAATATGCACGCATGAGTGAAGTTTTTCCTGCACGCATGAGTGAAGTTTTTCCTGCACGCATGAGTGAAGTCTTTCCTACTCTGGATCTGTCTATCAATTCAGCAAGAGGTTCCGAGCCTAGATCCGTGTCTCCAATATCTCGAAAATTTAAAAGTGATGCATGACTCTATTGTCTTTTTTTTTAATCTTTCTTCGCCATAGCTTTGTCTATCTTTGTCTGAACAATTCTTTTTCTTCTTATTTGACTGGAATTCTTCAAAACTGGTGCAGATCTGGATAATCCTTCAGATTTGGAGGAAATATTCAATGTATTGGATATTGATATAAGTTCCTTTTCTTTATAAAAGCACCTCGTATCAAACTCCCGCAATTAATTCAGAAAAAAATGGCAACCGGAGCATGCACAAATGTGAATTTTAATCACAAAATCTGCATAATTCAAGTCTCGCTGCCCCAAAATTTGACGTTTTCTTTGCATGCAAAGCAAGCATGAATTTTACCAACATCACCTGAGCACCTGTATCACTTCTACAAACAATTATGTAGACACAAATCAGCCTTCTTCAAAGCATGCACCAAAACTAGAAGCTTTTAGCATCAAATCCACCTTTGTCTGAGCAAAAATCCTCTTCAAATGGGGCGCACTTTTCCTCGGGCTGCACTTCTTTAACTGTGAATTAAATAATTTATCCTTATGGCAGCCCATGCTTATATAACCCTCATAATTCTATAATTAATAATTGCCCTTCCTATTCCTGGCAATTAATTAATTAAAAATCATGCTCTTCTCTTTAACTAGTGTGCTAAAATTGCATGATTAAGGACAGCCATCCATTAAATTAAATTTAGTCGATTTAATCATCTACTCTTCACTTCACTTAAGTTTCACAGTGTGCTTTGACCATAGCCACTGAAAATAGAATTTAATTTAATCAATTAATACTTTAAAAAGTATTATTTCCTTCTCAAAAGGGGCTGCATTAAATAAATTAAATTTATTTAATTTTGGAATTCTATTTTTAAATTCCTTTTGTCCACTTCCCTTTGTTGACTTTTCCACAAGCCTGGGTGCCAAAATTGGGTGAATAAATATTAACAAATATTTATTTAATGCATTATTATTCACCCAAGGTGGGTCGCACTTTTTAGCATAATAGAATTCTATTTTTAAAAACACATGGCAATGGGAATTTTTACCCTGCAAGGCAGCCCCGGAAATCCCATGATCCACTTAAGTGATTTGACTTTGACAATGGGATTATTTACCCTGCATGGCAGGCAATAAAATCCCATGATTTCACTTAAGTCACTTTTCTTTTATTTCACCATGGGAATTTTTACCTTGCAAGGCAGGTAATAAATTCCCGCCTACCTGCTGCCTCTAATTTTCCCACTGCAACTTAAGTGACTTTTCCATCATGGGAAAAAGTACCTGCAAGGTAGGCAATAAAATCCCACCTTGCCTGCTTCTATTTTTCCCATGATCCACTTAAATCCTTTGTTTTCCAAAAATGCGCCCAACCCCGCAAGGGCTTTTTAGTGCATGACTTTGCCTTTTCCCAGTGAATCGGACCTCCGATGGCGACTTCCTTCTGGCACAATGTGCGTATGTGATCTTCGAATACTCGGCCAAGAATCAAGCTAACCCAGAAAGGAATTGATCTAGATAAATTTCACAAAAAAAAACGGGAAAACACAAAAACACAAAAAATTGCCAAAAGTCACAAATAAAGCCCAAAACTTATTTTTAGTTAAAACCCTTCTGGTTTATAGGAATAATGATATGTTTGATCACAACAGGGTTAAAACAAAGCGCAAATTGCCTCAAACGGGACTCAAAATAATTAAATACAAATTTCCCGCAGACAAATCCCGACGACAGAATATAACAATTTTGGGCATCTGAGTATCTAGCGAAAATGGCTAATATGGCTCTTTGGGAATATCTTGACGCAATACAAGAACTTTCAGGCAATAAAAACACAAAACGACCCATTATTTTAAAAGTATGAAAAAAATTCGGATAGGGTAGTCGTAGATTTCAAAATGAAATCTGGGGGACACCAGTAGTGGGACTGACCACACTACATCCTCATAAGGGATTGGCCACATTTAAATAGTTGCTCCTCTAGTTGGGTTGGGCCTCATCGTAAAGTTATAGGATACTAGTAGTGGGACCGGGTCCTCACTACGCCTTCTCAATGGGTGTTGGTCACCCGACTAATCATCTCGTATGCACTGGAATACTGATTTTCATAACCGCCACTAACGATACTTGTCTTCTCTTGTGTAGTCATTTTGGCTATGAATTTTATACTAAAGCACTTCGCCAATCTCTCGAACTAGTAGCATGCTCAAGACCAAGATTGACCTCCTCCATGTGATCCTCCAACCACCTTTGATTTTTAGCTCAATTAACTAGGTCGAACATCATGGTCTCGTGGGACCACGATCACCGCACGACATGCTCCAACAGTCCCAACATATTCTCGAATGACATTATCACCAATTTTGTATCCATAAACAAAAGTTCCACCCTTGATCAAAATAATGTATAAAGATGTCGGGTTTTCCTGAAAATACATCATTTTACAATTTCGACTTGATCCACTCTAAAACAAAACTTCACGACTCTTCCTAAGAGACAACATTTTTATACACTTTTTGTATGGAATAGGGACCAATTCTTTTTCAAAATAAAAAAACATACCTAAATCATTAATGTTAAAAATTATAATTAAAACATACAAAAATTAGGGAATAGTTGTAAACTAAACACAGATTTGGGTAATTCGTCTCATGCCTATGTGAAATCAATAACAAATATGAGCCCTTTTTACTCCTCAAACACTACTTTCCAAAAGGTGTGCTATTATGCTTCAATGGCTTCAATGAAAATGCATGCAACTTCTCCTACCACACGCTTGAGTGATGTTATATTCTCCTTTATTATTTTATAAAAATTTGAGCAATATTTAAACATCATGCGAGTGCAATTATTTAGTTGTTCTTGGCATGTGACTTAATCAAATGCGCGAGTTTATTTGTTGCATGCACTCTTTGCATCTTGGATCTTGTTTCCTCTTCTCATTTATCATAGCACTTCTTTCTTCTAGACACGTCATCCACACAAGCACTTCACTCAAGCAATCACATCTCTCATTTAGCAGCCCCGTACTCTTTGTTCCTTATGCGCCCACTCAATCTTATCGTTCCAATTACCAAAGCGCCCTTCGTTCTACACTTGCAGACTGCTGCATTATGTTGACTTTCAAAGACAAACATGATACTACCTTCAGCCATTTTGCATTTGTTATTCTACGCCACTTATATTACTCCTTTTCCTCATCTTGCTGAGTGCAAATATGAAATAGTGCACTCTTGTGCCATGCTAAAGAAAGAAAGGATGCCTCTTGATAATTCTATGCCTTCCTTCACATTGACTCTACACATATAAGCCCTAATTTGGACATTATTCCAAATGAACTTGCTTGAATAAATGCCATGTTCTAAAATTTATTACATAGAAAGCTCAAACAACAACCCAAAATAAGCTACACATAATAAACTTGTAAAACTCTTTTTGGTTCTCACAAGGTCTCCCCCTTCTCCACATGCTCTAATACCAAATCATGTTTCATTTGGATTTGTCACATACGCCGTTGATTAATAGCTTTGTTACCTTATCTCGTGAATTTCCCACTAATCGGTAAGAGATGGCCTCAATCTAGCTAGACCATTGTATCGAGCTCAAAAACTATTCCGATGATAAAAATAGGATCCACACTCCAACATATGGCAAAGATATTATGATTTTTTTATTGACTTTTCCAAGCAAGAAGAAAAAATATATAAATGACAGCCAAATGGATGCTAAATTTATGGTTGCAAATGACTATGACAAATAAATAACCGTCAAATTTATGGCCATCCATTAAGTGTTAGCCTCACAAAGACAACAATCCACCACCACCAGGCTGCCATAGTAGGACACCTCTTAGCATAAAAGGAAATTAATCCAAACTGTTGTATTCCATTCAAAAATCTTGACAAAATGAATTCCCAAGGTAATGGTGTAGTTGAAATATCCAAAAAAAAATTATGGCGGCAAATAAATTTAGTAAATGCATCACACTGTCACTTGTACAAGAAAAGCGTATGCCCCTGTCTTTAATTATGGCATATTAATGACATGATTCTACCCCATCTAAAACACACCCCTCAATTTTGATATTTATCATTCATCCTCTTTGCTCGGCTCTCAATTTGCATGAGGACATGGTAAATCAATGATCCCAAAGCATGGTCACTTCTAAAGGTTGTAGACATAGTTGTTCTCTAGTTTTCTATCAAAAGAGATGGTTGATTTACGACATTAAGAGTGTTTCAATTGCATTATTGTATCGAAGGGCATTTCAAACAAATTTTCAAGCGAACCTCTAAATATTGTGTGTAACGGTGAAAAGTGTGCTTGTAAAGGATGGTGTTGGCAACACAAGCACAAAACGCTCAAGAATTTCCATATAAAAAGGCTTTCCCTCTTTTATGAACAAGAAAAGGTTGTATTATTTGATTTTCACAAGATGTTGAAAAGGGGAGTGTTGTCCCTTGGTAGATGTAGTAGGGGAATCGATGTGGTCAACAAAAACATGAAAAATAGTATGACAATGCAAAACCATCAATTACGAGATGAAGTTGCACATTGGGGAGGGAAATTCAAGTGGACTAAAACAAATTAATGGCCATGAAATGTCATATTGTGGATTTGGTGCAATATGTGAAGGATTTTTAGTAGTCCATAGGAACAACCTCCTTCCATTATCAAGCTCTGCTACCTTGGTGGGGTCTTTGGTCTATGTATTGGGATTGCATGTTTTGTAACATGGTGACAAAACAACCAAAAAGGGATAGAGGCTATGACCAAAATCTAAAAAATCCTTTAAATATTCATTTGAAGTCATAGTGGCTTAAATTTTGATAGGAACGTCCTCATAAAATCCTTGTGTTCACCAAGTTTCAAGTCAAAAATCTTTTGTTCAACCTCGAGAAAACATGATGAATCAATTGATTGAAGTTTGGCCATAACTTGGACTTAAGCATTCAAATTACTTGAAATTTTAACCATAGAATGATGACACATCCTCACATGCTCACCAAAAGTTATAATCAAAAACACAACCTGTGTCTTGGCCTGCATGTTTTCCCTATCTTAAACATTCATGTGGTTGTCTTTTTGTTGGAGGAGTACCTTGGTTTGGAACATTAAATTTATTTTTCGGTTGGACTCCTTGTAACGTAATGTCTACATAGTTGTGCTCGATTGATGTTTGTGCATTGCTAAGGGCAGTTTTGTCTACAAATATACATGTTGTGGAGGATTTTTGCCTTTGAAATTATAGCTAAAAATCTATATTTACAAAGGTTGATGGGAACAAGGTGTTATCAAAATAGTATCTCTCGTAATTGGGAAGCTTCATCCCCCTCGGTTTCTCTAAAGTGCATGTCCACAAAGAACAATCAAAAGCTTCATTCAAACAATTCTCCTTAGTTGAAAAGTAGTGAGGATATTTGGAACAATATGTTTGGAAAGGCATGGAATATAATCTTCCTAACATGAACTACATCTTTGTGAGCTTCTATGTCTAGATATGCCTTTTTAATTCAACAATAGATATGATTGGCGAAATTGAATTCCGGGCATTGGAATGAATAGTCTTACTACGACATTGGGATATAAAGATGAATTGAGAGTTGGGTGATGTAAGCCAATCAAGTAAGGATCTAGTAATTCGTGGGAGGGATGAATTGGATAAGATGCTCTTGATTTAGAGAGATGAATCGCTTTATAGTAGGGGTGCATAATCCAATGAATCGCTTTTGCTTGCAAACGGGCCGTTGATCGATGATCCTACTCTAGTTGGGGAGATTAAAGAGGACAGATGATCCAATTAGGTATGGGTAAGGACATTATAGCTTTCTAAGTGGATGATTAAATTGTTTATGCTATTCCATTTATTCATACAATCTTTTATGGGTGGGATTAGGTTACAACCCCAATTTAATGATAAAAATGAACTCGTGTGTCCAAAGGGTTGTGTGTAATGGTAAAATAGTGCATTCGAAAGAGAATGACACAAGTTCAAATGACCACACCATTTGGAGGCATGTGCACATGCAATTACACGTCTTGGATTGTGGCTTGTTCCTCCTTGAACCGATGAAAGCCTAGAGATGTTCCTAATATCCCTCAACAAATAAAACAAAATGAGCTTCCATCTAATTCATACATCATGATACTTGTACAAGGTTTGATTATGTCGGCACAATAGTTTTTGGCCCAGGTAACACTTGGGTATAGTCGTTCAAAAAATCTATTAAATATTAAAATAATATCACCAAATAAACAAAAAATAACCACATAACATGAATAGAATAAACAAAATAAGTTAAATAACCACAACATATTGATAATTCAAAGCCAAATGTCATAATATCCAATGGTCGAACATAGAACAAGCACATATTGCAAATGTTAAAATGTATACAAAATCAAGATAAATTGGCATACCGATTATATTCATAATCATATTTCTCTTCATTGTCGTCCGCAAGAGCATCATGCAGATCGTTAGAACCAACAAAGCCAGATGCAGTGCGCACCCACCGATTTTGTTGTGTAAGTTGTGTGTCGAGCAATGAAAGGTGGGCAATGGAAGCAACCAAGTCGGTGTCTTTGGGTCTAAATCCCAACACTTTATCACCCCTTTCTTGTACTCATCTTGCTTGTGTGTTAGACGGAACGAGTTGAAATACAAAGACCAAATCCTCCACCTTTTCACACCAACTTGTTGCCCTTAATCGATTGGATAAAGGAGTATGGGCCCCAACTCTACTCAACTGGAAAGGATTTTGCAGCCTATTGAGGCGAGCCCAAAAGTCAATGTAAAATTAAAATTTATAAAAGTTAAAAGGTAAAATGAAATCTCAAAAGAAAAAGTTAGGGAGTTAAACAAAATTATAAACTCACTTGTAATAGAATTTTTATTACAAATGGCTGGAGGTAGGTGCATTGCTAAGTTGCCCATGGAGTTACCACCACGTATGAGCATCTTTCTTGTACTTGTCACAAAGAGTACTAAGGGAGAGACCCGTGGAGGTTATGAAATACTCAAACTCTCCCAAAACTAAGTCTTCTACTACTAGAGTAGGGAACAATCTAGAGAATGTCGCCTTATACCCGTCACTAACCTCAACATCTCTCTATGGTAGGATGCTCTTAGGCAAAGAAAGGTTCTTCGTGTTGTAGTATTTTGGACTCAAGAAAAAAAAATGGAATGGGCTTTTTGTTCCACCTATCAATAAGATGTGATTACACATTCGTAAAGAAATTCTTTGTAGGATCTTCCTATATGGCATTTATAACGAACTTAATCTTCCAATCATTGAGTTGATTCCATCATAAATCTCACCCAGACATGGATGATCTATATCAACAAATCTCAGCATACTCATGATGAGCTTGGTAAAACTAAGCAAGTACTCCACACGATCCCACCACTCATCATCGAGGATCAACCCTTTCACCTTTGTGGCCCTCTCAATGTTTATTTTTGATCCGTAAACTTCTACTTTAGAACTCTACAAATCACACAATTATGTTGTTCTACTTTCAACTTTGGAAAATGACATATTTGCTTGAAGATTAGAGCTTTAGTGACTGATTAACTAGTGCTTAGGACATAATTGTAGAGAAATGCTAAAGAATTCTACACACAACACAAGAATTTTTATCTTAAAACCCCCAATGAGGGAAAACCAGTCGAGAAGGGCAAATCGCTCTTTCTTCCCACTTCAATTAATCAAATTTTACAGATTACAATAAGTATGAAAAGAAGCAACAATGTAAACCTTCTCTCCAATTACTTGTTTGCTCTGTTTTCTTACACCTTGCTCCTACAATTCCACTCCAACACTGAAGAATCTCTGCTCACTTGCTCTCATATTAATACTTTGCTTCTCGATCTCTCTGGATCTTCGAATGATCAATTCTCTTGCTCCTTTCATGCATTTATAGGCCTTCCCATGTCCTCCCGTGCACTAGAGGATGTGAAAGGGCATGGAAGGGAAGAGACACAATCGGGCGCTTCAAATTCGCGTCCATTTGTCTTTTCTCTGCTCGAAGTGTCAAGACCGCCGCCCAGCAAACCAGCGATTTCAGACCACCTCCCTAGCTAGGCGGCGGTTCTCAAACCGCCGCTCTCTGCACAGAGCGGCGCTTATGTCCGAACCTTTGTTTACCTCATTTTCTTAATTTTCTTCAACTCTTCTTCTTGGTGTTGATGGAACCCGATTAAGTGGTGTGCTTTCGGATCCCTATGGATAACTTTGCCTTCATAAACCTGAAATAACCTTCACACCTTCACAAGTCATCCCAAGACAAGTGTGAGGAAAATCAGGTCTTGGAAATTTAACAAGAAATTAAAACAAATAACAGTAAAAACAAGTAAAATGTTCAAAAATTAGAATTCTACAAATCACACACTTGCAAAATCAATTCAATGATTAAAAAATTAAAAAGAAAGTTTCAACAATTGCAACTTCGTGAAGGTCCTAAAGATCGCTGAGGACATGTGGTTAATGATGAACATTTGGATCTTACTTGCCTCCACGAGACTTGTTTAACCCAAGCAATTTTGGTACCGAAATTTTGTCACATTAGATTGAGGGAATGAACAACACAAGGTGCCCAAAATATGTGCCCGCAAATTGCCTCAACCAGCATCCTCGTAGCTTTGCTATTTATTGTATTGCTTGTTATAGTTTGAACAACGTTTTGAGACTATGTTGCCTCAATAGACTCTATGAAGATGTCGGCAATGAATTGGGCACACCTCACCTACCACTTGAATCAACAACCCTCGGAAAGATTGCCCCTTTAGAAAAAGTGCAACCACATTGATCAATGTCCTCTTAATACTATCATTCCATCCATCGAAAACGATAGACACCCATGTTTTTACTCATGGATCCTTAGGCCAGTGAACCCTTTAGGGGCCTCATGATAACTTTCACCATATCCAATCGGTGTGATAATCGAACAACATTTAAAGGCAACCCACATGCATGAATACAACACCTAATGTGTTGCTCGGTTGTCCCCACATTCCCTCTAGAATGCCCTTTCCAAAGGGATTTACGCCTTTTGTTCTCTTGCGACTAATCGTCTTCCACTACATAAAAAGGTTATAATGTGCTCACAACATTGGCATGAGATGGAGCAACATGCGGCTTGCTATATTTAAATCCTTCCTTTGCCAAAGGATGCTTTGATTTTAGGGCAACTTCTCGCATCCACTTCTTGCTCTTTGATATATCTCAAGAGATCTACAGTGTGACCCCTTCCCACTTGGCCTCCAACAAACTCAAATTCCTTGGCCATGAATCACAAAAATAGGCTTTCACCTAACTCGTACTGCTCTTATTTTTCGTTTTCCACTCTAAGCAACCTAAATATAGCCCTCCACCAAGTGCCTATTTTAATATTGTGACATACTTCCAAAACAGCGAGCATGGAATGATTTTGAAGGTTGCCCCTTGGACCACAAAACTAGCACTTGCAGCCATTCTAGCAAAACCCCGCATCTACCTTGTTAAAAGACAATTTTACTATTAAAATCTAAGACCCAAGGAAAACAAACATATTTGACAATTGTTAAAAGAATGCTTAAAAATAATCGAAAATAATGAAAACAAGTTACAAATTAAAAAACTTATTAATTAAAAAAACTCCAACAAAAACTTACCTTAAATAAACAATCCTCTTAGTTGCAAGCTTCTTAAACTCCTTAGCACCAAATGGGCAGTTATAGTGCCGTAGGATTAGCAAAAGGATTGAGTTTCAGCCCTAAGCAATTGAAATATCAAGGTGGGAGATAAAATGATCAATGAGAGGTAAATATGAAATGAGAGATAAATGCGTTGTTTAAAATGAGTGTGAGAGTGGCTTTTAAATTTTTTATTTTTTTAAGTTCAATTTGAACTTTTTAGACAAAAAAATTAAAATGTAATTTTTCTTGCGGGTCCTTGCAATACAACCCAAGTACCGCCCAACATTGTTACTACACTGGGTTCCTCCTTGGGCGATCTCAGTTGTACTCAACCTTGTCAGCCCCAACACACTGGGAGATACACAGGTATTTTGAACACATACCGGGACCGGCACCTTAAGGTACAAGTGCTCGGTAGCTAGACTTCCATGCTTCAACTTACAATCTATCTTACATTATTCTTGTTAACAAACTCGAGAGTTCTTTGAGCCACGGAGGCAAGGCTCATCTTGCATGATCCCATAGTAAAATTTACACCTATACCTATTTCAATCCCATCTTAAATTCTCATCACTCTATTTCTTAGATATATAACCCTAGTGGATTTCACTACAATAGCGAACTTAGGATTGTATCTTTTATACATGTCCCAAGCACGTCACTACTTAATGTTTAAACATACTATCAGTCAACGTGTATAAAGACGGTTGAGAATTTAAATGCTTCCCATCTTTTCTATTCCCATTCTTCACTCTTGTTGCTGAGGTCGGTTTTAGATTTGACATTTTATATAAGTGTACATTGCATATATTTGATTTGCATTTTCTTTGTTTCGTTATGTTAGCAAGGACATAAAGGTTTATTTGTATTCTTTTACACCTAGGATGGTAGTCGTGGCTGCAACTCTATCTGCAAAATTACAAAACGCGCCTATCGCATCTGTGACTAGCTTTTCAATCTTACTAAATTATTCACTTCTCGACCTTTTATCTCTCTCTCAACCCGCAGAGATCCCATCCACTTTGAATAGCCATACTAAATGAATGTGATTGCCCATATTTGTTTTAAAAGGTAATTGGTTCTTACAGTCAACCTATGAGTGGGTTAATTGCAGCATCATAGTCTTGAATTCTCCATGTGTGGAGTATATCGGCAGACTACTTGATAACTAGACAACATCCTCCTAAAAACCCATGACAAGTCAAAGAACAAAACCTTTGGATTTTTGGCCCCCAAGGCCCACTAATCCCTTACAAGAACATAATGCCTTCTTACATGAAGCCTTGGATGCCTTGGATGGTAAGGCCATCAATTTCGATATGGATTACTTTGAATAGCTCTTGTATATATAATTTTGGTATATAATGAAGAGTACTTGTCGGCCTTGGGTAAAAAAAAATATTCTCCCATGCCAACAAGGTAAGTTTGTTTTGATGCAAATCTCATTGAGCTCCAAGTAAAGAAGCTTCAACGGGATCATGCTTGGATTGTGATTGCAGGTAAAGATGAAAAATGGGTAAAATAATTTGCAACTTCAAGGTAGAGATTTGTTTTCTCAAGTTTTCCCCTCTCGGTCACAAGACATTGTTCACCCCATTCATAAATCAAGCAATAGCTCCCCAACAAATAACTACAACACTATCATTATTATAGACAACTTTTCCAAATTGTATTTCACAATATTGAATGCATTGCATTTCAAGTAAATGGGAATGCAGTATGTTAAAGGCAAGTTAATGGACAGGCTTTGTTGAGAAGTACAATTGCAATCAAACAAGGATGTCCTCTTGCCAAATGTCTTTGGGATTTGCATAGATGAGACTAAGAACTTGGAAAAAAAGACTCGTTTTGAGAATGGTTATACCTTACATCACGACTTGATTGTTGTGTTTCTTTTCACCAATGCGTAAGAGTGTAATTGTGTGGTGCAAACAATATATTAAAGGCTCAACAAACTCCCATTACAATCAATTAGCCCTAAGATGGCCTTCTATGTCAAACATTTCATGCAAATTGTTGATGTTAAGAATATTTGTTCCAACTGTCTTCAATATCATGTCACGTGATCTTGGGGTATCCCCCTTGGTCAATTAGGGTGTTTTCAATTGATTCAAGAATAGACACATTGCCATATCATTTTTGCTCTCTCTAAGAATTGGGGACAACGGAGCTCTTAACTTTTGTGATGTCTTTTCTACAAAGAGATTTGAGTGAGAAATTGTTGTTTGTACAAAATATTCAAGAGGGTCCCTAGCTACCTTTTGTCATTAGCCCAACCAAAGGCACTAGGCCTTTACCTTCAAGAAGTAATAATTCCCATACGTTAAACTATACAGAGGGACTACCAAGATGCAATATTTATTACTCCCCAACACCCATTGGATACCATAGTTACTCAACCAAACCATGTCAAGCCACCATGACAGGTCTCCCCCTTTGTAAACAGCGACCAAGACACCTCAATCTTCTTATTTTTTGCATTAGATGTAGAAGATGAACTACTCTACAACATTTTGGGTTAACCATCCCCTCATACATAATTAATACTATTACAACAAACATGCATTACTAATTTTTGCTACATTGGGGAAATGCCTCAGAGCCCACCATACACACGTCCGTAGACTTCGCATTACGAAAATGATACATAGATGTTGTAGAAATACATGTTTGTCTTGAGTTTATATCAAAAAGGGTTAAAAAGGACTTTGTTGTTTACATACTATTTTCAATACATACCCATGACGCGTTCCATCCCATTTCCAATGACACGGGTCATCAAGAAAGTGCAAAACAAATTAAAATACTCAAAAAAATCTGTGAATGCTCATATCTTGCACATCCGAACTTTGTGAATGCTCTCATCTTGCATCTTTATAACAATTTTGATGATCACAAGAAGACAAGAACACCTAGAGTTTAGTTTTCTATTTATGTAAGTCCCTTTCTAATTTCAAAAAAAAAAAAAAATTTGGTGTGTATTTTGTTGTTTTTAAAAAAATAAAATCAAAACTTTGTGTATGCTCTCATCTTACACCGTTATGACAACCTTAATGATCACAAGTAGAAAAGAATAATTATTAATAATTAATAGGATTACCTTTTGTTTGCGTATCTCCCGAGTTCTATACTTCAATCTTTTTAAAAAAAAAAAAATTATTATTTTTCAAACATCCTAACATTGTGTATGCTCTCACCTCGCACCCTTTTGGTGGTTAAAAGCATAAAAGGATACCTAGAATTTAATTTTCTTTTGGAAAAATTGTTGTTTTATTTAATTTTTAATTTTGTGTTCCCATTGTACGCTTAACTCTTTGAGATGTAAATGACATCAAGTTTAGCTTCAAATAGAGGGCAAGGTGAAGCAAATCAAAAGAATGCATTCATGTCCCCATGAAACATGATCCCACTTCTCCTCTTTAGAAACATGAGAGTGGTGGAGAACATTGTTTGGGGTGGCTCTTGTGGTTCGGTATGTAGCAATTGCAATAACCTATTAAGTCCTCATATACTCAACTCAAAGCCCATTTAATTCAGGTTGAGGGATTGAGGATCTAAAAGTGTAGCCAATTTGACAAGGCAAAAATATTAGAGTACATAAAAGAGCGAGAGGGCATTAATACACAAGTTGCAAGAGTTTAGTCTAGAATAATTCATTTGAAACGGAGATCTTTTGCGATACCACAAGAGCCACCCCAAACAATGTTCTTCAACTTCAACACATCCTTTTTCTAGTCTAGCAACTTGAAACTCCATTGGATGAAGAAGCCACCTCACATAAAACGCCAAAAGGGCCATTAGAAAAATCATTCAACGTGGAGAAGAGAGATCTAGTTGATGAATAAATGACGCGATGCATTTACACGTGGGCTGCCCTTTAATGTATTGAGATCACCGTATTGGCACCAAATGCTGAAAAGCATTAACGAGGCGCCACTAGGGCACAATAGTCCTAATTATGCAAAGATTAACACATCGCTCTTGGCAAAAGAAGTGGAGCATATACAAAGTTATTTGCAGCCAATTAGGGATTCTTGGAAGGGTTCGGGGTGTCCAAGATTTCAAATGGATGGAAGAATGTTGAGAATAGACCCTAATCAACATGTAATAAACCCAATAGAGGCAACATTCTTAAAGTTCATTGATTATGAAAGCCAAGTGAAAAATGCTCAATTTATTGTTAACATCTTGATTGAGGCTATTTAGGCAAAGTGGGTCCGAAAAAATTGTCTAAGTCGTCACAAGCGAATCAAAGAATTGTAGAGCGACAAGAATGCTTATAGAGGTGAGATATGACCATATATTTTGGACACAATGTGTCCAAAATATTGATTATGAAAGCCAAGTGAAAAATGCTCGGTTTATTGTTAACATCTTGATTGAGGCTATTTAGGCGGTGGGTCCGAAAAAATTGTCTAAGTCATCACAAACGAATCAAAGAATTGTAGAGCAACAAGAATGCTTATAGAGGTGAGATATGACCATATATTTTGGACACAATGTGCGGTCCATGCCCTCAATTTGATGCTGCAAAACATTCCAAAATCTCATGGACGAGCAGTTTTATACAAATGTAAATGAGATCAAAATGTTTGTCGCCAACCAACACATGTCTTAAGCCATCTTTAAGAACATACTCAAGGTTACAGTTGTCAAAGATGAGGAAATAAATTTTTAGTTCCTAAGTTGTGACTTTCTACAATTTGAAATTCTTTTAAATTTGTACTTTATTTTAGAACATTAAAAGTTTGAAAAAGAAAATTAGTAGGTTGTTGAGACAAGATTTGCCTTCACATGCTTCATCTTAAGAAGCCTTTTGAAGGCAACAAAGACCTTAAGCACTATGGTGATTAGTAATGTTTGGGGCGTGTGTAAGCAATCAAACACACGGCAAGCCAAGAAAATAAAAGCTTTGATCCTTGATGATGATTGGTGGGCCAAGATTGAATACTTGGTTAATTTTGTAAAACATATTCTCTCTATGATCAGATACACAAATACAAATGAAGCTTGCATAGGAGAAATTTATAATGGAATTGACTCCATGCTCATAAGTATAAGAGAGATCCTACAAAACAAAAAGAGCGAGATCTTGAAATAAATTCTACAATGAAGTCAAGGTTATTTCACGTATAACCACCATATTATGGTAATGAGATACTTCAATTGCTTGATAGATAACCACCATATAATGATGCAAAAGTTGCAAACGAAACTAGGGCAGCATACGAAAACTTTTCCCGTTCCATCTATAACTAGCGTGATCTACAATAAAATGGGAATTATTATGGCTTCGTATGGTAAAAGAGAAAATTGAGGCTCCATTTGACAAGTATAGCATGATCGAGTCAAGGTAGTAAGTACATGGCCATGAAGCTAAGTACCTACAATCTATTCCCATCAAGATTTTCTCACAACTATATTTATATAATACGTCTATATTGAGTTATTAACTTTTTAACATATATTTTTGTGCATAATTACTAATTTGAAATTTCAACGGATGGCTAATAATTCTTCAACAAAACACAATTGGAGTACATACATACACCTTTAGCTAGTCAACTTAATGAAATAAGATGGCATCCAGCAAGGCTGAGAATTTGGAATTTGTGCACTCCAATTTGCAGCTCCTATTGCACCAAATTGAGGAATATACTAGAAGGCCTAACAAAGTTTGGGACATTCGTCAAGAGACCATTGATTTGGATACTTCCACAACCACCCTCCCCAACTTTCATTGTTTGGTGTAGACAATGACAATCAAGGGAGTTCTACAAAAAGGGTAGAGAGTGTAGCTAGTGGGAGTGGCATTCATGGAGATGCTGATTTTAAGGAGAATCAAGATGATATATTCTAGTCTCAAGATTATAATCATTTATTCATTTTCATGTACATTTTGTTATTGTCTTTGAAGTTTGAACATGGGCAATAACACATGATATATCGCATCAAATATTATTTTAAGCTATAATGTATGAAATTTAAGTGTTTTGTAAATTAGTACAATGCAATATATTATATGAACATTTTTGTGTCATTTCATGCCCAGGGTTTTTTGAAAATCAGTGTTTTCGCATTTCAAACCTGATTTTGTTTCTATGGCTATTTATGTTTCCGGGAAAGTCGAATTTTTGTTTGTGGGTGGTTAAGAGAAATGCAAGGCAAACCTCTCTTTCTCCCAAGATCGCTCAAACAAGCCTTCTTAGCCCAAACCATTTTCATGAGATCATCAAACCATATAATGTGCAATCAAGCCTTGGTTGTGTGATCATTGATCGTAGGATTCAATATCTGAGTTGTCTTAATTCAAAATCCTCCCGTTGGCTAACTATGGTCTATAATTGGCAAATTTCTTCTTCCAAAGAGGACTTGTTATTGACGTGATTGATTGTACCCTAGGACAACTTGTTTCTAAAAAATTTGCCTCCTTTTTCCGAGTGTGTGGGTCCCATATCCTCCTAAAGGAGCTCCTTAGTTTTTATTCTTATATCTCTAGCATTCATGAATCAAAACTAACTATTGTAGAGGGTTGGTGTTCCCCATCTCTCTCCAAGTCAACTAAGTTCACTTAAGCATCATGCATACACCATATTTTTTTACGCTTGCTAACCATTTCTTTTGTGCAGGGGCTGCTAATGCATTCTCCTCCTGAGCGGGTGCCTTAAGGGGCATGTCGAGATTGGGGTATGAACGGACTTGGCCCATGGGGATGTCATTATTAGCCTTAGTCACCCCATACATGCCTCGTTTCTTCCCTTTGTTCACACATTGCACCCATTATGTCCACTTATCCCATTATGTTCACTCGTTTCCTCTTGTTGTTTGCTATTATCAATGCTTTTGATCACTCGAACCTTCATCATTTATCCCCATTGATCTTTTGATCTCGATTCCTCTTGTTTCCGGCCTCTTGACCTTAGGGTTTCCCCCAGGCCGATGGCACTTGTTTTGGTTTTCTCGTGACCGACGCCATGGCCAATGATCACCTTCTTGTTATTTTCACCACTTACATCATAACTATTTTGCTATCACTTGCTTATCTACTATTGCTCACACTTATTGGCTGACTTTGGAGTCTTGGAGCTTACCCCTTTTGCATTTGGGTCACCATAGTGAGATAGGACTAGAGATCTTCTTGTTGAGCTTTCCCCTTTTCCACCCATAGCAATTCTCTTTCGGTGTTATTGTCTCTAGGGAGGATTATGCATCAATGGTCACACACACGCTACAAGTAAGTATCTCTAACCCTCTTTAGTCTTTTATTTATGAAAGATCCCCAATAATTTCTTTCTTCCAAAACAGATTTTTAATGAATTGTTAATGACAAACTAGGGCTGTTGAAACCCTTGGAGATCGAACTAGGGCAAATGTGAATTAAATACAGCCAAAGCGACTAGGGTTTTGAATAAAACTCAATGCAAACAACTTCAAAAATTTATACTTTCCATCCCAATCGATTGCTAGTATTTTTAAAGGCCAAAATATGCTAGAAATCAGATTTAATTGCAGGTAAATAATTCTGAAAAACAGGTCTGAAATCTGAATACAAACTGGCTGAAACTCCTCAAAAATTGCTCAGAAAAATATAAATTTGCAGCTCTGATTTATAAAAATATAGAGATGTTTGACAATAATTTTCAAAGGAAAATACCTCTGGAATATGCCCAAACAGCCCCTAAACTGGGTCGATCCAACTGCTGCAAATTAATTACCAAAGGAACACCAAATACTGCTGGAAACTTGACTGAAAATCTGAATTAGCTCGCTGGAAATTCCTGAGTGAAATCTCCTCCCAATCCCTTGGGGTTTTCGTACAAGAGATAAATTCTCAAGGGTTTTCGTCCTTGGAATTTTTACAAAAGTTGGAAGCTCTTTGCAATGAAAATATGATAATAAAAATCTGGATATTCTCTCCTCAAGTCGACCTCTCCATATAAAGGAGAAAGGTCCCATAACAACCTCCAAAAGCATCCAATAAAATAACTTGACTCTCCCTAGGCCAGTCGCATTTTTCTAAGGGAGCCAATTGTCACATTTCCCTATTTTTCTATTACATGGGCAAGTCGTACCCCCTAGATAAATACAATTAAAAATAATTGTATTTTTACATTTGACTCTTTTATTTTATTAATAAGCTTTATTATTTATTATATGTGCAACTTATAATATTTTATTTTAATATTTGCACAATATAATAAAATAATAAAACTTAGTCACCCTTGTGCATACCCTTTGGCCGTCGGGTAGACAAAATTGAGCCAAAGGTATTCAATAAGAACTATCCGAAAAGAGGGACATTACATTTTATTTTGCATGTGTTTGTTGTATGTTGGTCATTCATTGTTATAGATTAGAGTAGATGTATGTTTACTTTGATCTATTGCTTTGTCTTATTATTACTTTGTGCCCCTTGGCTTTATCCACCCCTTGATCATCTCCCTTCTGTTTCAAAATCCTAGGAGGATACCTATCTTTATCTTGCTTGTAGGCATGTGAAACCTATAGCTATCCTAGGGCTAGGGCTATTATCCTCTAGATTTACGACTTTAGCGCTCCTTGAGCACCTTTGTATTTGCACGGTGTGGCCGATCTTAGATTGGATCCCTACATTTGAGAACCCAACTGGGAACCTTGCTTTTACACCATCATACACTCTAGTAAACCTAACGTGAATCTTACACACTCTCCCGATTGAGTCATCTTCACATTTCATTGCTTATATTCACTCTTGAATTAGATTTATCGCTTTGCTCAACTCAAATATAACATCTCTAGCATTCATGATTATCTAAGAATAAAAATCAAGGACAAGACACTAATACCAAGGCTTCTTCCTCTAGTGGCCCTAATCCACCACTTGATCCTAATCTCATGATTATCAAGTTGTTGGATCAAATGGCCACTATGCAATCTTCTACCACTTCTAGCATGCTTCAAATGCAAAATCAGATTTTACAAATGGCTTCTCAACCAACTCAGATCCTAATAGGTCCTGATTAACCTTCAATTACTTCTTTACCTTTGGATGCTAATGGGAATCCCATCCCTCCTCCTCCAATCTGCAATAAGGTTCTTCAAACATTGCAAAATGAACCCCTAGCTCCTTACATAGCTTCTATGGATATAGGGGGATATCTCCTACCATTTCTTATGATGGGTCAATAGATCCAACCATCTATCTTAAGAATTTTGGAAACATCTACAAGGAATGGATTCAAACCAATACCTATGCTACAACTAAGCTCCTTGCAAAAACCTTTGTAGGAGATGCTCTAGAATGGTACAATCAACTCCCTTCACACTCTATTATCAATTTAGAAACTTTAGTTCAAGCTTTAGTGAAGGAGTTTCAACAACATGACCTTCCTGAAAACACCTTTCAAAACTTCATTAACTTGAAACAATCTCCTAACGAATCAGCTCATGATTTCATCAAGTGATGGAAACTTTTATCTAATCAAGCCAACCATTATCTTGATAATCAAAATCTTTGTCAACTCTTCCTTAAGGCCCTTGTTCCTAATCTCCAATATAAGGTCCAATCCTTCTCTCCCACCACGTTGGAAGAGGCTCTCGAACAAGCTAAGCGATAGGATTACCTTATGCGAGAATTCAAACAACCATCTAAGCCCTCAAACACCCTCAAATCAATGTCCAACTCCATCAACTCTCAAGCCCTTTCTAAAGGAAAATCTATCACACATTCCTCTTCAAACAACGATAGCCAAGTGTTATTTCTCATAACCCACACCACCCGCCTTTATCGCATGGTGAACTATTACAAGTTCTTCCCATGCCTTGCATTTTTCCTCCTACCAAGCAATGTGCCAAGTCCACTAGTGAATCGATGGATCAATCGGTTCCCCATATAAACATAGAGGGGTTAGGGTGGGGCCTATATATGCCGCCGACAATGCTCTCGATAGATCGAGGCCTTTCAATTCCTACTCTCGATCGAGGGCCTTTGTTCCCCATGGGGGCTAGTCAATTTTTCCCCCACCGGCGATCAAAACGGGGCCTTGAACTCCATATCCATATAGCGGGAGAGGAGCCAACGACCACTACTTCCTTCATTCCCCATCTCTTTTGTTGGTGGCACGCCACTATCGGCCATTCCCATGAGGATTGTAGGGATCTTAAAAGGCTGCCCTTGATTTCTTCCTTGGACCTCATTTTGATACGATGCTATTATCCAAGAATGTTATGAGAAATATCAATCCCTTCTACAAGCCCATGAGAACCACCAATCTAGGACCAACCATAACAAAGAACCTATGAACCACCTTGTAGGTACTATTGAAGGGTCTTATGATTACAACTACCTCAATTCACAATATGTCAATGCGGCTAAAGTCAATTATCAATGTAAGCCCACACATAAGGACCTCGTCTACAAAACCCAAAAAGCCTTCCCCTAATGATCAAAAGCTCATTGATACTTCTCACGAGCAACCTAATGATGAGCCTACTCCCACAAGTCGAGCCTCATCCCAAAACCACACTAGAAAGCCTCTCTATAGAATCTATTCCACCATCCTCGAATAATATACTCAATCATACAAGCCTCATCCAACCATGAATCCCTCCTCTTCATTATCTGCTCAAATACCATTATGGTACCTATCCTAGGCCACAATGGAATTTCTTGGATGAACTCAATTCCATGACTTGCAAAATCCCTTTGATGGAACTCATGTGTACTTCTCCACAACATCGAAGATTCCTCATGCTAACTCTATTGCTTGGAGGATTCCTTCGATGAGGTGGAGGAACCTCCCTCTATCCCACCTTTCCCTAACCCTGAAATCCATAATATCGAAGCTACCATTCCCTCTAAAAATTCCAAATCCATAACCATAGAATTTCCCAAAGATGACATGATCAATGATGAGTATTATTCCATGTTGATGATCCTCCACTCCTTATTAGTGTCATCATTCACGATGTGCAAGTAAGATGAGTCTTAGTGGATGAAGGACTCTCAAATCAATGTCGAGTCCTTCTCTCTCATCAAAAACCTCGGCTTTTCTGCTGATGACCTTAAACACACTTGACTCACTTGTCATGGTTTGATAAAACTCGTTAAAAGCCACTCAATTGCATTTGGCTTCCCATCAAAATGGGACCCAAGACCGTTCACCAAACTCATGGTTCTAGATTCACCCTCTTTCTTACAATCTCTTGCTTGGTTTGACCTTGGACACATCACATGTCATGCATGCATCGCATCATTGTTTAGGTTTAATGCATTAAGTTCATTCATAATAATCAACGATATAGACATGATGTTGATCCAAATCCTTGGAATATACATGTCCCCTCACTTTGATTAACCCTTTCACATTCCTACTACTGCCTTAGTGCCTAACATCCCATACCTTGAGTTTTATGACTATAGACTTGATATTCAAGTCACTTTAGCTTGACTTCGATGATGATGATGAACCTAATGAATTGCAAAACATAATCAATAAAAACCATTTACCAAATGCAGTTACACTTCGGCTTCCTCCGGTTCTACTACCTCGGATCGATTTCCTCCTATTTTAGAATCTGAGGAACCTCCTTGTAATGTTGCCTCCTCTAGTCATCATCATGACAACCCACTTGAAAATGATGAACTCGATATCACACATCTCTTCGCGGACCCACCATCCACACATTCTTTTAGCAGAATAGGGGGTCATAACCCGCATGATACCTTTGACTCAATAGGGCTGATTATGATGACATTACAACTCATTCTACTTCACCTATCATTAATGAAGACTACATCTTATCTCATGTTGAATCATGCCATTTAGATGTTCTTCATTACCAACACAACTTGGAAAGAATGCATACCTTTAACCATAATACCCACATGATTGACACTTCTTTTGGGGCATCTCACGATGCCACTTCTCTCACCAACCATATTTTGGGGCACCTCATGATGCCCACCCTCCCTTTAAATAAAAATTCAACTCCAAGAAATATTCAAATAATAACACCTTCTTTTAACAACATTCTCCAAATTAACTACTTCATTACTTACTATTTTACTCTAGTTTCATCCCACTTGGGTTTATCCTTCCCACTTGGATTTATACACCATTGTTTCCTACCTTGTTTCCTACCTTGGATACTTTGGTAATTTATCTATCTCTTCAAGCCCGCTAACTCCATGGCATCACATCCTGGTTAGTGCCTTTTATCACACTTTATCATCCTTATAACATCTACCAACTAGTTTTTACACTCTTTAGCATTGTTATCCACCTCTCGGCTATCCCTCCCATGACCTCCTAGCTAAGTGATTTATGTCTTATTTTACTGATTATCTTCTAGTGTTTCTTTTCAATCTTGTTTATTCAAGGTTCCAAGTAACTATTGCGCCCGCCACAAGCAAGCCGAGCAACATCGACAAGTAAGTATGAGGTAGGTATATTTCATTTAGCATTCATTCTTTCTTTATAATGCTTCCATTTCAACACTTTACTTTCAGCATTTCCTTTTGATTTCATGTTGCATAGATCTTTTTTTCGAAGATCATCTTGTGTTTCACTATTGTGACACAATGATCTTCGGTTATGTATACACCATATTTTTTATGTTTGCTAACCATTTCTTTTGTGCAAGGGCTATTAATGATGCATTCTCCTCCTGAGCGGGTGCCTTAAAGGGCTGTCGGGATTGGGGTATGATCGGACTTGGTCATGTGGGCTAGACCACAACATTTGAGAGATGTCGTTATTAGCCTTAGTCACCCCATACATGCCTTGTTTCTCCTCTTTGTTCACACATTACACCCATTATGTCCACTTATCCCATTATGTTCACTTGCTTCCTCTTGTTGCATGTTATTATCCTTGCTTTCGGTCACTCTAGACCTTCATCATTTATCCCCATTGATATTTTGGCCTCCATTCCTCATGTTTCTAACCTCTAATCTTAGGATTTCCCCAAGGCCGACACCATCGCCCATGGGCGATGGCACCTATTTTGGTTTTCTCATGTCCAACGCCATCGCCCATGAGCAGGTATATATACACCATCACCTTCTTGTTATTTTCATCACTTACAGCACAACTACTATGTTATCACTTGTTTATCTACTCTTGCTCGCACTTATTGACACTTATTGGCTGACTTTGGAGTCTTGGAGCTTATCTCTTTTGCATTTGGGTCACCATAGTGAGATAGGATTGGAGATCTTCTTGTTGAGCTTTCCCCTTCTCCACCCATAGCAATTATCTCTCGGTGTTGTTGTCTCTGGGGAGGATTATGTATTAGCGGTCACACACACGCTACAAGTATCTCTAACCCTCTTTAGTCTCTTATTTTGCATGTGTTTGTTGTATGTTGGTCATTCATTGTTATAGATTAGAGTAGATATATGTTTGTTTTGATCTATTGCTTTGTCTTATTACTTACTACACCCCTTGGCTTTATCCACCCCTTGGTTATCTCTCTTCTATTTCAAAATCCTAGTAGGATACATATCTTTATCTTGGTTGTAGGCCTTGGAAACCTATAGCTATTATCCTCTAGATTTATGACTTAAACGCTCCTTGAGCACCTTTGTATCTGCACAATGGGGCTAGTCTTAGATTGGATCCCTACTAGTTTCAACTTCAACTATTCAAAGGATTCTTGGTGTTTGTTTCCCCATCAAAAAGAGACCTTTTTGGGTGCAGTTCTACAAGGGACATGCAACAGCTGCAAACCATTCGATAAATCTTCTATTATATCCAACATGATGTTTTAAGTCCACACAAACACTATGAAGCATTATTTTGTTGTATGGCACCACAACTTAAGACTTCCTTAATGTCAGTGCTTGGTGAGCTTTTCTATACATTTTTATTCATTCTCGTAATGCTTATAAACAAGTCTTCTCATAAATCAGTGAATTATCAACAAGGACATTTACATTGTCAGTTTTAAATAAATGCATAAGGAATCTTTAGAGCATCGTTTTTAAGGAATTCATAAGATGTTTTGGGATACGCATAGATATTGTTTTCCACCACAGATATTGTTTTCAAATTATCTTCTTCAGCAATGCCAATTTAGTTATACAGTAAAAATTTATCCATAAAGAAATGCAAAATAGAAAAACAATTTTTACTAGGCATAACATTGACATTACACCATCATGTACATATCCTTTCATATTCTTACGCATACGCAAAAACAATCTCTAGATTTCATTAAATATTCAAATGAAATCTCCTACCAGGATACAAATCGGATCCTATACAAATCATGAGTAGTTTGTGTCATGTACCTATACTGGTTTCTTATTTGGGGAGTTTTATTACATTTATATCAGATATATAACAAAATATTCAATACCTCCCACATAGTAGTAGGAAATTCATGTTCTTCGTTGGATGTCATTCATAGCTACTTTTTAGTTACATGTACTACTTTACATCCCCTTTGTTTGCCTGGATGGCTGAAATATCAATTGCATTTATTTATTTCCTGTATCAGAACTTGTCTTACTTACATGTTGGTCTTCTCCCAATTCCTTTCCACATTATAAAATGCTGAGAGCAGTCCATAGTCTTCTAACACTTTTTTATAAGAGATCTCATCCTCACAGAATTTGTCTTACTGGAGTTCTTCATCCTCTGTTATGGTTATATTCTAGACTGCACGGAAACGCCATATAGGTCCTCGTACCAGCCTGGAAACGTACCAGGTACTGGTACGAGGACTGGTACGCTGTGGGTACATCTGGAAACGTACCCACAGACACAGGGTATGTTACGGGTACGGTTTTGCCATACCCGTAACGTACCCTGTGTCTGTGGGTACGTTTCCGGACGTACCTGTCCAAAAAAAACTCACCAAAGACAGCATTTCTTTCCTTTTTTGGCAATTCTTTCCTTTTTTGGATTTTTGGTGAAAAAAATTGCCATTTTTGGAAAGGGTCCGGGAAGATGTAGCAACAAAAACTTGCATGTGCCATAACTTTCATTCTGTGGCTCTGTTTCAGGTGTCGTTTTCTCTAAAAGTGTATATTTTCTCGAGCTCTATGCATTAATGGCAATATTTTTCTTATTTTCATAAAATCCATTTTTGCACCTTTTGGACCAAGCAACTTCTTGCAATCTTCTAAAAGAATCACGAGCTTTGATCGCCTGTAGACAAATTAGTAATTAAAAATGTTGGATAGTTTTCCAAAACTCAGCGAGTATTCTCCCATGCTCGGACTAATCGTCCCACCTGCCAGCTTGGATCCATATTTTTCCTGCTTAGTTATGATGTTTCGGGAAATATGCCAGACAATACTATCGTGCTGAGTGGATCAAGGAAGGTCACCATGAACAATCAAAACTCCTTGAATCTTATCACAGTCACTAAGATAAATAACTGTGATAGAGAAATATGAAGCAAATGGAGTTGCCATGTTCAACTCCTTCCTTTCAGATAATTTTTATTACCACACTTGTTTTCTTGATCATTTCCTTAGAATGTACAATCTAAATACTTATTTATTTTGAAAAGCAATGTATCAGTAATTTGATACTTTGTAAATTGATTTGTTATAGATGAGTGGTAAAAGACCTCTTCTGCTACTACATGATGTAATGTGAAAAGAAAGACTTCGCCAAATATAGGTGTAAATGCACCATGACTAAGTATTAAATTTCAATAAGTATGCAATGTATGAGAATTAAATTTCAATAAGTATGCAAATGCTTATTTATATTTATAATTTATATACATATATATAAAACATACCCAAAAGCGTACCGTACCCGCGATTTTTAAAAATTTGCCGTTTCAGCATACAAAAACCGTACCCGTACCCGTATCCGTGCAGTCTAGGTTCTATTCAAGTCCCGCCTATGCATTACTTGTTCCTCTTCACAATCAGAACCTAATCCAAAGTTAGATGCTTCCTCTCCAATCACCTAGTTCACCAAGTCAAATGCAGGCTCCTATTTTCCAATTGCTGAAGTGTTTCTGCCCAAGTGGACCTAATGGTAATGGCATGTGTACTCCATCAAAACTGGAGGGATTAGGGTATGTGCCCCGAATATGAACAATATATAAGGTGTTTGGAAATGCAATCACTATGTGGATTCTCCACAAGGGGACTCTCATACACCAAATTGTTCTCTCGCTTGGCTGTGACCTCAAAAATTAACCTTACCTTTTTAGATGTTGGCATGGAATGTTCATGCTCAAAGTGACCTTCAATGTTCCACTTTGTACAGTACTTACCCTTTAATCCTTCCATTTGTCCACCATGAGTTTTTTACGAAGTGCACATCTTATCTGAGGGCAGCCAATGTGTCATCAACATAACATTTTATTTTCAAAAACTACTGCATTTCAGCAACATTGTGTCCTCAATTGTCACTCATAGTATGTCGCATACAATTCCAAATTTGTAAAATTGTCGACATCCAAGCTGACATTATGAATTTTAAGTATTATTGCAAAACAATTTAAAAGGAGAAGCCATAGAGGGAATTGAGTTTCAAGATATGGCAAGGATCTGAAAATTTCTCAGGTAAAGCCATGGTGTAGATTGGGTTTTAAGAGATAAAATGCCAATCTACCAGCTGGTAGTGTATCATATCTAAGCTTTGACTTATAACAGTATATTATTCAGCCACTTAATTAGAAAAACTTTAAATGAAGATGGATCATAGTTTATCAGCTGAATAAAGTTAAGACGACAATATATAAATAAAATCAGAGAAAAATACACTTCGAAAATACCCTTAAACTAGGTTGAAGGATATGTTCAACAATCGTTAAAGAGTGAAGACGAGCAAGGGACAACAAGGTAGACATTGAAAATATAGGAAAAATATAGAAGAAATATGCGAAACCATAAAAAAGATCTCATAGTTATGCATCAAATTACACTTTTCTATGAACAAATTTTAAATAGATAAATCATTATTTTCCTTAATACTAATCACTAGATATGTCACAAGGTTCGCCGAATTTTTACCTAAAAATTTGAAATTTGGCGATTAAAATCTGACAACCAAAAATTCGGCCAAATTCGTTGCAGATTCACCGAGGGTTTCGCAAATGTGCGCATTATATGACAGGGAGGTAGTCATGTGACCCGGCTCGAGGAGTTGCGTGGAGGTCTTTGTTCACACTTCGCATTCGCAGGCACAGTTTCATTTTTCGGTATGTCCCGTCATCACACAGCCCACAGGAGATTCGAGCATGGCATGGGCAGACTCCAAAGGCTTGAGCGGAGCTCAGGGATTGCGACCAAATCATCAATACGGAAGGCTTTAATCGTGACTTCGCAGAGAGGAGCTTTTCATCGCTACAGAAGGCTTTATTGTAATTTGTTTTTTATTTTGTTTTTAATATTTTATTGCTAAAGCGGGTTGATGGGACCCATTCCCAATAACAACAGGCCTAAAACCCCTAAAAGATAAAAACAAATGGCCGATACCCCAAGATTATAAACCTACGAAATATTACTTATCCAAATGACAAAAAGAGGCTATTTCCCAACCTGGGTCAAAAAATAATCCTCTATACTACCTATTCAACCTTTTTTATTTTTCTTATTCTTAACTTCTTGCCATTTACCATTCCCATCTATAATAGCTAACTGAAGAGGATTAGCTGACACCATCTGATTGTCCGACAAAGATTCTTGCTCTGAATCTGATTTGGCAGGAGAAAGACCCCTTTTCGTACCACTGACAACTAAAATCCCCTGCGATTCCCGAACATTTTCCGTTTTTCCACATTCCACACTCTCCGCTACCATATTCTCCTCATTTACATTGCATGGCTCCGCCTTGAATGTTGCCACCTCAACCAACTCGGATCCAAAGATCCCCAACCTTTGGTCAATCTCGAACCATTCTTCTTAATTGGTTTCTTCATCATTGGACAAGATGCTTGCAAATGACCCGGTTTTTGCAATTTCTACATCGAAAAGCCGTATTTTCGTAGTCTAAGGGTTGAGAATGCAGAAAGTTTCCAAATTTTAAATTAATTCAATCTAGCAGCCCTTTACTCAGATCGACTTCCACACAGATATGGGCGAGGAACACAGTCCCGCATGAGATCTATCAATGTCTTCTTTTAAAAATCTGCCCAATACATTGCCAATATCTTCCAATGCATACCAAAGGTGCAGAGGAAGATTGGGAAGTCTCACCCAAACCGGTGTTTTGGAGATCGATAGTGTTCGGGTCAAATTCAAGGAACCAAGGAGTCAAAAATAAACCAGAGGTACCCCAGAACCATGGCCCATCTAAGAGGCATCATTGAAAGTCCCCGCTTCTCTAAAATGAACCACAAAAAAACCTCGGAACAAAGGAAGATTTCACATTTATCTGTCCAATTTTGAAATATCCATTGATACAATGTTGTAGAAGAAGGCCATATTCCATTGAATCAGCCTATTATGGCATCCCAAGATAAATTTTGGTAATATTCCTCCACTTCCTGGCCTTCGATGACCAACGACGAGATTTCTTCAGCAATATCAACCAAGTACGGTTGATTTCCTAGTTTATTGCCTTTGGCTTTACCTAGGGCATCCTTGAATGAAGCCATTCCGCTACCCTGAGCACCTCCTTTTAGATTTCCTTTTGTATTGACTACACATGAGCCTTGCCCGGCCACTATTTTGGATTTTTCAATACCAGGTTTAGGGTTAGGGCACAACCACCTAGCCATAGCATCTGCCACGCCATCAATTGTGACCCGCGACCCCGATAGCTCCACCTCCTTGCCTCCCCGTGATCCCTGCTCCACTCTTTGTTGGATTACGGCACCGATTCCAACCTCTTTGACGGGCTCATGCAGCTTGATCACCATACCTTTTTCGCTCTCTCTCACTCGTCATCAAGTTTGAAGGTATTAAGGACGTGTATGAATCTGATTCTAAATTCGGGAGGATTGTTCTCGTTTTAAATATTTTATTCATTCATTATTTTTATTTTAGTTTAGATAATAGTTAGATCTTTTAAAAGTTTTTAAAGTTTGGTTTTATTTTATTTGTTTTATATATTTTTTCTAACTACATATTTAATATGTATTAATATTTTATCTTTTTATGTTTAAAATTATTTGCTTTTAATCTTTATTTTATTTATATTTATATAAAAATATATAATTATTTTTATTTTTTATTTTATTTTTTGGTCAAACTTAATGGCGATTTTTTTTTCGAACTTTATCTACTAACGAACTTCAACCAAACTTTATCCTCGCCAAACTCGAACTCGAACTCGAACCTTGTGACTTAGGTCACTAGTGACCAAACCAATGCATTCCAATATTATATCCATGGTAAAAATCCTTGAGTCATGAGATACAAAATTAAAAAATTTAAATCAGTCTAAGTAAGAACACCATACAGATCCTTTTCACTAAAATAATAGACTATTACTATGTTACCTGGTACTAGCCTAGATACCCCCATCCTGCTGAAGTGAGTCCAGATACGACAATGCCATATTCATGACATACTCAACCAGGATCTGAGGTACCCAGAGCATACCCAACTGTCAATCGGCAGTCATAATAAAAACGTAAATGAAAATTTTAATAACACAGAAAATCACAAATGAAACTGAATCCTAAACTTCAATGCAAATTCTGCATAGTGGCACTAGCAGGAATGACACTCTCACTAGTTCCAAGACATATGGCTCTAATGAACCAATTGCTAATTTGGATTGTCTTGATGAAGAGCAATATGATGATTTGTTCACGTAGTGCTCGAGTCTGACTATGGCCATTGACTATTTCCTTATTTTAAATAGATAATAAAAACCTTTGTAATCATGTCATGACTCGTTTGATACATTGAATTACCAATTATCAGTACTGTTTAGTTATATTTTGTTTATTTTATGCATATAATATGGTTAATTTTGTTTTTGCTTTATACTTTTATTATTTTTTCTATTTACTGTGAGTAGTGTTAACTCTAAACTACTCTTAAAATCTTTAGAACTGACATGTACCTTTATCGTTGGTTCTTTGAAAATGCCTAATGTAATCATGTCATGACACATTTGATATATATAATCGTCAACTATCAGTAATGTTTCATTATGTTTTTTTTTTTATGCATATAACATTGACATTATGGTTAATTTAATTTATTTTGTTTGTATTTTTATATTTTTATTATTTTCGTATGGACTTACCCAAGCCGAACCACACCAAGAACCGAGAAAAAGTAAGCACCCCTTGAACTTGTACTCTGTACCAATGCCATGGTAACTTAGGATTATCATATTGACTTGGAATTCTACTTTTTATTAGTTGACTTGGAATTCTACTTTTATTAGCAACGAAACAACTATAGAGTAAATCTTGAAGAGAATCTTGTGTACAAAGAAACAACTACAAATTAAAATTGAACAGAAACCCAAAACTCACAACTTTGTGTGTAGAGAAACATGTCCAGAAAGCATTGCACATAAATACAAGAAAATGTGCATAATCACTTAAAACAAAGAAACCCCTTTAGGAAATTCCACAAAGGTTAAAATTATAACTCTTATTATTCCTTTTTAAACACTTTATGTTCACTTTGGAAATGAAACTATGTTTCCTCATTTACAAAATTTGTTATGCAGGTCCTTCATTTTTAGCCACTCTCTTCCTACCTTTGAAAATAGCACATAAGGATTACTATGTATTGATTTTTCTCTAGTTACTTGGTTCCATAATAGAAGGCAAGCCCCTTTTGAGTTTCTGACCACCTCTTGTCCCCCTTATTTTTGGCATTGATGAGGCATCCCAGGTGTTGCCTTCAGTGCCTTCAGGGATTTACCATGACTGGTGTCGACTCAAAACCGATCCTAAAATCTGTAGAACTGACACATGTCTATTCATCATTGGTTTTTACAAATATCTATTGCAAATCAGCACATCCCTCACCATCTAGCGTTGTTACATCATCTCAATCAACATCTCGTATCATAGGTGCCTACCAATAGTTAATATTGAAAACGCTAGCAGTGCACCCTAAATCTAACTTCTCCACTCTTCAACATAAAAGCATGTTTCTCTTCAAATAGCGGATGAAGCAGTAAGTACACCAGGTCCTTTCAACATGAATGAAACTAACAATTTGAAAAAAAGGCAAATAATAAACATATTAAGCAGTGAAGCTCCATCCACTTGCATTTCACACAACCCAATCATGTTCTCCAATGCAATAGTCATTTGATTCCCTCAATCCCTTCACAAAAAGAAGGTTTCATCCAATAAGCTTTGCAAATGAAAGAAATTGTCGTTACAATATCCTAGACTCCTAGACTCACCTAGACTTAGTCACCTTTGCAATGGAAGTTATAAACCCCTTCTTTACCTCTTGATCATCAACAAACCAGTTGAAGTTAATTGCATATGTCATGATATGTAAAGGAGCATTAGCCGCATCTTGCCTTCACTGCACAATGGATTGAATCTGCTCAGTCTAGAATGCCCGTGTCTCTTGAATGGTAGCTCTCACTTTGCTAAGCATATTTATCAAATGTCTTGTAAATCTCTACTTTTACAATAATCATTCTACACTCTCAACTTCAAGCTCTTCCCATCGTTTGTCTTGGTCTCTCTCCTCAGAGACCACTCAAATATGACTAACTAATCTAGGGCCTCTTGCACCTCAATCATCCTCTAACAAAATAAATTAGCCATTATGTCTTGTAACTACAAGTTTGAGTGATTCCTTCCATGTAAAAGCTAAGTTACCGAAACGCCACCCCTAGGGCACTGGTACGGGTACAAAACATACCCAGTACGAGTGCGAAACATACCCAGTATAGGTATGGCTCTGATACACGCCGGAAATGCCCTGAAAATGGCTGGGCATGTCAAGGTACAGATGAGTACGTCTACGGCCGTACCCAGACCTGCCCAGCCGTTTCCAGGGCATTTCCAGGCCTGAAACAGTTTTTTATTTTTTTCTACTTTAAATTTAATATATCATTACAGCAGAAATTACAGTTTTTGCAGCAGCATTATTCTACGGAAGGTACCAAATAGAAGCCATCAAAAACAAGGACAAAAATAGCATGTATGAGATAAATGTAATAAACACCTCAACTAGATGTGGTAGGGATGATGCTTGTGCCCAGGTTCAATGAAATTATGAGTAGTTTGTTGTGGTTATTTAGCTTGTTTTGTTTTTCATATGCATAATATGTGGTTAATTCCTATTTATTAGGCTGGAATTTATATATTTTTAATATTTATATATATTTTGTACGGCTGTATCCAACACCATATCCGGGGCCAAAAAAAAAAATTGCCGTATTCATACCCGTATCCAAAACATATCAGCAACTTAGTGCAAAAGAAATGTAAAACACCAACAAACTGTGATAATTGTAGATTAACATCCGCACATCTTTGGTTTGCATCACTACATTCCTCACCCAAACAATCTTGCCAATGTTTTTGAATGAAAAGTTCGCTGCATCCACAAAACATCATAAAATATATATGTAGGTACCTACGATAAGTCACCAACCCAATGGATTTGCCTAAATGGGCTACATCTGCCACGACTTGGCATCCTCTCTAGAAAACTCAAATTAGAAAGCGACCCCCTTGTGCTTTTCAAGACAATCAACATCTCTAATATCTATCCATATGAAAATGGAGCACCTTCTAATCACCCAAATTCACCTTGGTCCCTCTATCATCAATTTAACGGTAACCTTCTAGCCTTTCAAGCGCAGTTGTTCCAGGTTTAATTTTTCCTAGGGCCGTACATGTGCTGCCTTCTTAAACATAACATAACAGGATGAATAAACAACATGGAATGAAATACCATTGAGAAAAGGAAAATCTTCCAATCACTACATCGACATCTCTGTACACTTGCATGTTATATATCTCTACAACAGTAACTGTAGACATTTTATATTTGGAAGACAGCTCTCCTCTATCTGCATTTTTTTAACCCTTTGATGTGTACTAGCAATTGAATGAGGAGCAGTTAGAAAGGTTCCCACCATAAGCTGCAACTGCTTTCAGTCTAGCTTGCCTCTACTCTACTAGCAACCTTAGACATTCAGCCTTCTCTTCAGGAGTTGCAGTTTCTCACTCCACCTGAACATTTCTAATATCTAGCCATCCGTGCATCAAAATGGAGCTGCAACTGCTTTCAGTCTAGCTTGCCTCTACTCACCCAAGTTCACCTTGACCCCTTTGTCGTCAATTTAACATTCTAGCCTTTCAAGTACAATTGTTCCAAGTTTAATTTCTCCTAGGGGCCTACACGAGCTGCCATCATGAACATCATGTACCATGATGAATGAACATCATGAAATGAAATGCCATTGGCAGAGAAAAATCTGCCAATTACAACACCCGCATCTCTGTGCTCTTGTGTGTTGTATATCTCTACTATTGTACCTGTAGCCCTGATTTTATATTTGGAAGACACCTTCCCTCTCTCTAAATTAACACACTGTTGCATATTGGCGATTGAATGAGAGGAGATCAAAAAAATTCTCCTCAATATGCAGCTAGTGCTTTTTGTCTACTTTGTGTCACTAGCAACCTAAGATATTTAAACTCTTCTTCAAGAGTTACAGTTTTTCACTCTTGCTCAATTTTTTTGTGAGAGGAGATCTCTTACTTTGTTGTAACTTCCTTTAAAACATATGGCCTAGGAAATGGTCTGAGACCACATTATTTCTGGTTTGTTGTTGTCTAATACCGTAACAAAATGAAGCATGGGTTTATTGATTTTGAAAGGCCCCTTCCCGTAAATCCCCATAATTTGGAAGGGGCCTGTGTATGCTCTTGAGTTACAATTTCACTCCCTGTTTCTACCATTGGCAAGTAGAGTTTCAGCTCCATATTCGGAATTTTCACTGGCCATCACTAAGACCGGCTTTGGGTCTTTGGTGTTTGGAGCTACATGCACATATATACTGGGCCGAGTTAATCTCGTGCTACTCATCTATCTCTGTCCCACATTGGTGGCGTTTCAACGCCCATATAGGAATAAATAGATCTAGGGTGCGTGCCATCACTAAGACCGGCTTCGGGTCTTTGGTGTTTGGAGCTACATGCACATATATACTGGGCCGAGTTAATCTCGTGCTACTCATCTATCTCTATCTCTGTAGCTGCCCAATTCTTTTTGGGATTGTTTCCAGCAGTTCACTTCCTGAAAGGCAATGAAGAATCAAAAAAAAAAAAATTGAAGGGAAATGAAAAACAATCAACCCTAACTCACTCCCATCAAGCTCTGCAGAACCAAAACACTTGGAAAATCTACCCTGTACACAGAAAATTGATCAGACAGTAGCAAAAGAAGCTCAATCCAAAGCTCCTCTTCCACTTGCCTCCCCAAACTGCTCAATCTGCCCAAAACAAGTAGATTATGGTTTGGGGGAGAAAATGAGGATGGTTGAACCCTTGTGGGCCCTCAATCTTTTTCAATTTCATGTGGGTTTGGGGCAGTTATTTTGGGAGCGTAAGTCCCAAAACCATACAGGGAGATTTCCAGGATGTTTCAGCAGAGCCAGCCAGATCAAGGACAGCCTCAAACGCATCCCTAGCACATTTGGGAGAGATAAGAGATATTTCAACCCTGTCCCCTAATCACCTGCGCACAGATTGGAGATGACTTACAGAAACCATAGAGGTGCATGTACATACAAATCCCACGGAGCAATTTTAACCAGTTTACCAGTTTTAACCACATCAACTACATTATTCAATTAAAGTTATCATTAGAAATTAGAATCATTTAACAGACCAAACATACGCTCATCATTGCCAAAAACAAACTAAAGCTACAAAAAGAATGAGCTGAAATCAGTGCACAAACCTGTTGAGATGCTCTCTGCTGACTTGAAGATGTCGGCAAAGGCAACAATGGTTGACTTTGTGCTGCCTGAGGCTGTGAGTTATGCGGTCTTGAAATCAAAGGTTGAGATACTTTCAACGACTCAGCAGACAATTGACTTATAGATGATGATGTAATGGCCACTGGCTGCAATAGTTGTCCTGGAGTAACTAAAGTAGGTGCTTCTGATGTTGGAAGATTGAAAGAAGTTTGACCGCCAAGTGCAGAAGACTGAGACATGGATTGGGAGGCTGATGTGGATCCAGAAATTACACGAGGTTTACTTGAGGCTGGTGTCAAAACAACACTAACTTCTTGTTTTGAAGACCCTGTCATAATACTTGATGATGATGCAGTATTAAGTGGAACAGAAGATAGTAAAGACCCAGCATCGATTGTTGTTGTACTTGTAGCGGTAGCAACAGGTATCGGGGTTGAGAAAACTGAAGAGACAGGGGAATTTGACAAAATGCTAACAGGTTGCTGTAAAGGACTAGTGAATGCCAATGAAGCAGTCGTCATGAGTGAGGAAGAAGTTGCAATAGTCTGTTGCACATGCTGTTGCTGTGTTAGTGAAGATGGCACACCTGGGTGTGGGTGGAACGGCACAGGTTGCTGTGGTAAATGAGGAAGTCCAGCAGGAGGCCTATAATATCCCTGCCAATACATCGGCATTCCCAAACCCATTCCATTTGCCCCTGGTGGTGAAGGTGGATGTCCCCACGATCCTAAATTTGTGCCAGCTGGATACATTGGAGGCATGCCACCTGGAAATGGTGAAGGTACCACACCTGAATATGGATCCTGGGAGCTCATATCTGATAAAGAGCCACCTCCAGATGGCCCAAATTGTGTAGAAACTGAAGCCGGTCGAGAATATTGTGACTACGAAGAAAATTAGCACAGATACGTCAGTAAAGATAAATCCGAAATGGACTGAAGTTTTAACAATAAACTCTTTGAGATGATTTTCTTTCAGACACCAAACATACCTGAAGAGAGATAATAGCTGGGTCGCTATGTAATTGAGAAGCCGTCTGAGCTGGAGGTGAAGACTTCACTTGCAAATCCTGGAAAGAAAAAACTGAAAAATATTACTAAATTTACATTTGTGAACAATAAAGTCTCAATTTAAAATGGTAAGAGCACGATACTCTATGGCAATGATATGTATTGGTCATTAGAAGAGCCGCATTAAAATTTGACTTTGATTCAAGAAAACAATCCACAGAAGATGTGTCATCATAGAGTTTGAGATCCTAAAGGAAAGCTCAAACCCAGTGAAAAGATAGTTCTGTGTTTTTCCGGAAAACTGAAAAAGGATTTGTCAAAAACTCTGCAATATTAGTCTAAAATGCTAAGAAAGATATCTGCATCTACTGATCTTAAGAAATATGCATATCTAAAACACTCAACATAAAAGTATCAAACCATGCATTTCATTTTGTTCAGCAGTCCACCATTTTTAAAATGCACTGCTCTTTTTTTCCTTTGATATATAGATTCTCCACGGTTATACTTGTCAACTGGCAATGACAAGCAAGCATGGAGAATGATCACTAGCCATAATCAATCGGTGTTAAACAATCACTTTGCCAAATACCAGAGCTGCCAAATTTGCAAGCCTTGCAATGAACCAAGCAAATTAGGGACCTAATAGCCAAACTCTTGAAAATCATGGTAGAGTGAAGATAGATGAAGAAATAATAAATTGGAAATGAGAGCAAAAACATGGTCAGTTTAATAATATCTACAAGCACCAATCTGTTCTTGGATATAAATTTCAGAAAAGAAAATTGTATTATCATTGAACACAGATACGATTTGAAATCAAATTAGATAAATAAATAATTATAACATTATAATATGTATATAATAACAATAACCATCAAACATTAGTATAGCATTAATTTCAAATAAGTAAAGTAAAAAGTCAAAGAGATGAATGCTTACAACATAGCATTTAAGCAGTCCATCAGGCTGTGGTTAGTGGTTGAGAAAGGGCATCACTATCCGTAAAACCCAGGTTCACATCCGACAGGTGTAGAGCCCTTGCTTGAAATGGGGAGTTTTGACCCAAAGGAATTTTCAGAAAATGAAACCAGGTTAATGGTAATCAATTTGTCATTGTGTATGTGAGAAGTGAAGATCAGCTTGTTGATATTTTAACCAAGGGATTGTTGCAATAAATTCATGACATGATAATGGCATTTCTGCTCTTTGTATCGAAGGGGGAAATGTTGAGCATGATGCCAATATGGGCACCCGATTAGTTGCTAACTAGAATAAGTTTTTGTGTTTTGGGAGTTTAGGAGTTTTTTGGTTGTGCAAAATTCTGTTTTTGGAATTTTATTTTTAGATTGGAAGTGTCAGTTAGAGTGCAGTTCACTAGATGTGCACTTAACTGAGTTCAAATCATTATTCATTCATCCCCAAGAGGTGGGGCGTCATTTCTATGTTTAGATGACTAAATTTAGTCTTATCTTGATCCATTTCTATTATTAGAAGAGGTTGGGGCGCCTAGGTTGACTAGGATACATGATGTGTCACTTAAACTAATATCGACTTCTTACATGTTGACCATATATTATTAGTGGATGATACTTGTCATCTTGAGTCTATTTTTAGTTGTCTTTAGTTGACTTTAGTTCACTTAGGAGTTATAATTCTTATTATTAGTCTTTAACTTGTCATGCAAAAATAGACAAGTTTTGTTGTAATGGCTATATTAGCATTGTTTCTTTATTAATTGAAAAAATAATAGTGGGGTGAATACATCCAAGTACTTTTTGCATTGGGTTATTCGCTAATTTTATTGCAGATATTCACAAAGGAAGACCAACAAGCTTAAGATTCATTTATGTGAAGTTATACAGTGCATATTTTGTCATCAATCTCACTTACAAGCTAAGAAACTGCATTCAAATTCATGGAATATAAAATTCATAAAAATTTGGTACTAAAAAATCAGCTATAAAATTTGTGATTAAATTCGACTAACCCACATTTCTTAAAAAATTAACATTTTATACATTTCATATAAGTAATTTGTAAACATATAAAAACCACATTAAAATAAAAACATTAAATTAAATTTATATAATAAAAACTAAAAAAAAAAACTATAAAATAAAATTATAAGAAATGAATATATTCTATAAGTTATAAAAAAACTATAATATCTAAATTATAAAAAACTATCAAATATATACAAATTGAAATCCCAACCAAATATTATTCAAAATATATTTGATTTCTATTAAAAACATAATTAAAAAAACATTTTTAAAGTTTACAAAACAAACTAAAAACAAAAGAAAATCTTAATAAATAAATAATATTAAAAAGTCAATTTAAAAAACTTATAACCAGAGCCTGCACCAATTGTTGGAATATGCACAAAGAAGAAAGAATACAGAAGGCAAAAACTGCGCTGTTGTAAATGATACAGGCAGAGGTTTATTTATAATATGGAGGTGGTTACAATCTGGTTACACAGTTGCAACTGCATAACTGTCGAATAGGCTATATAAGCATCGTATTTTAACACCCCCTCTTAATGACTAACCTAGAAACTATACCAAGTTTATCCCGAAACTTGACAAACAAGAAAGCACCAAGAGGTTTAGTCATTACATCAGTAGACTGCTCTTGAGAAGGACAGAAATGAAGAGAGATTTCACCGAGTCAACCAATTGTGAATCTAGTGATGATGAATCTCAATATGTTTAGTGCGGGCATGATAGATAGGATTTTTGACCATCTTCAACACACCTTGATTATCACAAAAAGTGAAAGAGGTGTAGCAGTGATCTGTGAAAACTGAAAATCAACCAAAATCGATGAAGCCATACCGCTTCGCAACCAAAGACTAACAACCTTGTATTACCTTACGTCATGGAAGAGATAGCCACATGTGCTTGCCCCTTCCGCTTCTTCAGGGCACTTAGTCGCTTCTGACAATCCCTCTTCACATGACCAAGTTTGTGACAATAGTAACACCTTACCGGAAATTTAGGAGAGGAAGGCGACGCATCAGCCTGTCGCTTCCACTTTCCTTTGGACTGTGCAGCAAATGCACTCTCAGATTGTCCAGAACTGGACTCTTGAACTTGTGTCTGTCTCCGTTCCTTCTGCAACAGGTAGGAACACACCTTGTCAAACGTAAGAGTTTGACTCTCGCCCATTAAATGAAGAGCCTCCACGAACGAGTCATACGAGAAGGGCAAACTGTTTAAAATGAGAGCCACCATATCATCATCATCAACCGGCTTGTTGATGGAAGCAAGCTGATCTCGGAGATCTTTCATCCGAAGTAGGTGCTCAGACAGCGATCCACCTTGTAATTTTACGGAAAAAAGCATATTTTGAGGCGGTATAGAACCCGACTCTTCTCAGACATCCGATATTTGTCCTTCAGACTGACCCACAATTTACTCACCTCAGTGGCATTCCGGACCTCAGGTATCAATTCATCCGATACCGACAATTTTAATAGTAGAAGAGCCTCTCGATGACGTTTTTCATAATCATCGAAATTTGTTGTAGGTCTACTCTCGACACCCATGATTATTTTCTCAAAACCACAAAATTCTGCCAGTGTCAAGATCTTATGGCTCCACACATTAAAATTCGTGCCCGTTAATTTTTGTGTATCCGGCAAAATCAAATTTGCAATGTTTGACATTTTATTATTCCAAAGTAATGGAAAATAATAAAATATCCAATTTTCCAGCAAATATAAGTAATAATAAAACAATTATTATTACTTATGTCTCCAAATTTAATCACGCAAAAACAAGGTAAAAATAATTTCACCGACTTTGCAGTTTGAAGGAAATAAATCAAATGATGCCCTCGAACTTGTCACGACTCTGCTCCAACATCACCGAATTTATGCTCAAGACCCACTTTTTGTTGGTGCTTTGGCCTTGACGTTTTTCTCTCTCCAGCGACTCTGCCTTATTTGCCCTCTTATTTGCCCTCACGAATGGAGGTCTGAATGTCTTCTGTCTCTGCCCTCACGTATTTGCGATTGTATTTACATTGGAAAACGTGATCGCTTTTTACGCGAAAAACGTGATTGTTTTGCGGCGTGTTTGCGCCACGATGCCCACGTTTGTTCCACGATTTTGCTTACAACCACGACTCCTTCAGCGCCTTCAGACAGCGATGCCAACTCCTTTCTTATGCCTGCGTCGACCTCTCCTCTCGTCGACCTCTCCTCTCACCGATGCCTAAGCTCTGATACCAATGTTGGAATAAGCACAAAGAAGAAAGAATACAGAAGGCAAAAGCTACTGCTGTTGTAATGATACAGCAGAGGTTTATTTATAATATGGAGGTGGTTACATCTGTTACACATTCTGTTCGCATAAGCTGTCGAATAGGCTATATAAGCATCGTATTTTAACACCAATTAGGGGAATAATTGCACGGGAATCCCATTCCCATGACCTGGAAGAATATTTTCTTGCAGGTCAATTAGATCGGGATTTCCATAGGTCATTCTTGGCCAAAGGCCATCTCCAACTTGAAACAGCTCTTCCAATCTCAAGCGGGCTTCAAAAACGCTATTTGAAAAAGGAAAAAGGAAAAACAACAACGCGGAAACTACGGGCGAATCGAACGGAAAGGGAAAAAATACAACATCGAAGATATAGATGAACCAGAATGGAAAGGGCAAAACAACAGCACGGAAGATACAAATGAAATAGGACACAATTTTATTCACGAATTTGAATGAATTTCATCTCGCACTTTCTAGACTCGGCGATTTTCGATTTTTCTCAATGAAATACGCCAAATGCGGTGACAAAGCTTACAAGCATACTACTTTATTTGTTAGTCATTCTGGGCACAATTGGATGATCACTAGCTTTAATTAGAGAGCATTTCAGATCTTATTTGCACTCTATCCATAACATTAAAAACCTTGAAGAAGTACAGGGTTTGATGCCTCTTCGGCATAGTTACCAGGTTCGGAAATCCGATTAAATTCGGAAGGGCAAAAAAATCCGAAAATACGGAGTTCTCGAAAAAATCCGAAAAAATCCGGAAAAATCCGGTTCGGAATATATATACATATATTATTATAAATTTATATTGTTGTATACTTATATCATTATATATAGACAAATCATACAAAAGAGCATCCATCTACCATAATCATCATCATCATAATGATTCTTTCAAAAGATTGCAAGAAGTTGCTTGGTCCAAAAAGGTACAAAAATGGATTTTATGAAAATAAGAAAAATATTGCCATCAACGCGTAGAGCTCGAGAAAATATATACTTTTAGAGAAGACGACACCTAAAACGGAGCCACAGAATAAAAGTTATGGCACATGCAAGTTTTTGCTGCTACATCTTCCCGGACCCTTTCCAAAAATGGCAAATTTTTTTCCATACTTGCGATTTTTTCACCAAAACAAAAAAATATGCCAAAAAAGGAAAATTTTTTTTTTCCTGCAAAAACAAGGCCGAACCGAACCGGATTTATTCGGTTGCTTCAAAAAGTACGGTTCGAACCGGATTTCATACAGATCCGGCCGAACACAGTAACTATGCTCTTCGAGTATTGCTACATAGGTATTGCGGGGACAACTCAACCCGATCAGACTAATCCCTTTTAGGACCCTAAGCAAAGAAGAAAAAGCCTTAATCTGCTGCACAACTACAATCACAAAATTTCAATCATGGAAGATGAAGCTACAAATACAAAAGAACACACTGCCAAAGCCAAGATCCAACCAAAGCCTACAAAGAACAAAACCGTCCATCTTGGATAAAGACGCCCGAGTGACTGTCTACAACAAGCAACTTCATTCTCCACTCATATTTACACTGCCAAATTTTCAAGACAGCTCAACAACACTTTGCACATCCTTTCCTACACACTCTCAAATCACTATAACTCTGTCTCAATCCGAAATTGTTGCAATATTTTCTAACCCTGACTTGTACCTACCTTATTCAGCTCACCTAAGCTTATGCAATTGCTGTATTTATCTAAACAGCAATCTAGGATCTGTGATTTACTAGTATTTACTGTATTTTTGCTCTGGACCACCTTTACACAAAGTACTATATCATAACTAGATAATCACTAAACCCTTATTTTTCTACTACACCAAGGTAGGTGTTAGGGTTAAGCTAGGTCAAAAGTGGTTATTTAAGCAATTGTAATACATGGATAGATCTTCTATCAGCCCTAGAGAGGACTTACTACAACTTTTTATGTACATATACTTTTCTAGTTTCATGAATGTGAAGAATACAAGCAAATTGGATGAAGTTTGCTTTGTTGTTTTAGTGCCCTTTGATTATGAATCATACGGATGCCAATAACACTTCCAATTGCTCTCTTGTATGTGTTACTTTGATAATGCAATCTTTGTATTGTAAGTCTTTATGAATAGTCTATGTAGTACATTTATACAATCTGGATGTAAGAAATATATTGTGCTTGCAGGTGATCTTTGTTCTCAATGCTGCGGTTGTTTGTGTTCCTATCTTTATGTGAGAGAGAAGCGTACTTTGTATTTACCCCAAGTTATCCAAGTAATTTTCTATATTTGCTTTGTTCTGGATCTCTCCCATCTTTACCGACTTTGTCCTTTCTATTTTGTTTTATATTTCCTTTGTGCACCAAAAAAACCCCAAAATACTCCTGCCATATGAGCGAGTTGTCCCTCTCAAACATAGATGAATATCACTCATTCATGGTGATGAATATCACTCATTCATGGTGACTTCTCCAATGTCGCGAGATAGGTCATTGTTCATTGAGCAAAGTTTGTCAAAAAATTGAATTAACTACATCGACATAAAATCTTGTCAACACCACTCTCAGTGGAACCATTGTGGAATGAAAATCCATGTTTCCAAAAAGAGGCCCCTTGTTATTATGAAACAAAAACACCAAAAGTAGGCAGTCACAGAGATTCGCATACGCTATTCCAGCTATTAGAAGAGCAAAGATATGGCAGTCTTTGACAACCATCGGCAGGTATAAGTTTCCTCTGTTCCTGCTAATTGGCGAGTTATGTCTATTTTGGCATTGCAAGAAAGACAAAAATTAATGATTGGAAAAAGGATCGTGTGGCAAGCTTCAATTAAAGGAAAAGGGTTCTCCCCACATTCTTAATGTGGATGTATTAGTAGCCTTTTACTTCGTCCAGAGACAAATCAATTTCTAGTGTTATGAGGGCTAGCTCTCACATTTCTTCGGCCAGAACTCCTCTGCCTCCAAGGTTAACTCCACAAGATTTTACCAGTCTGGGTAATTCTATAGATGGCATTCTCTAGGGCAGCCTTGGGACCATGTGGTGATTGTTGATACTGATGATCCTTCTACTACTGATGTTACTAGTTCTAGAAATTCTACACAATGTTTTAGCAGTTTAAAGCATAGTTACCAAAGTCTCGGGAAGCAGGGATAGGGGATGGAGGGACAGATTTCAAGGATGGCAAAAAAATCCCAAATTTGGGGGACGGTAGGGGGCGGCTATTAAAATAATATATAAAATTTAATATTCAAACATTTAAAATTTATTCATAAAAATTAGGGATTTAAATTGTATTTAATGTATTTTAGGTACTTTCCAAATTATAATTCAATGTTTTTGGTAAAAATAACACCTTTTTAAGGTAAATGTATCAGAAAAAGATCGATAGATTTTAAAAAGGGGTACATCCTCCAAGTCCTCAAAACATTCGGAACATCCGGAATGTCACCAAAATCCTACGGACGCATCCCCGCGTAACACTGGTTTAAGGTAATCTTACCTCTTTACCTCCCAAAAAATATCAACAATATTTGAATTTTGACTCGTAGAAGCTTTAGCCTTATAATAATCATGTTACATAGAATTGACATAGAGAATGTGTAGTCTTCATAAATTGTCACCTAAGAATCAAGAAAGGCTGCAGCTTTCATGCACTAGGAATCACATTCGCATGCTCTTTTCAAAATAGATTCAAATTGAGCGAGACTCTTCAGATTAAACAAGAGCATAAAGAAAACAACATAAAGAAATACAAATAAAAATAAAATAAATCCTTCAGGTGAGACAATAGGAACTAAAATTTTATCTGGATGATAGAAATCATGATACATTCAAGCAAACTAGTAATTGAGAAAAAGTAGTGACGTACAAATGCATCTTTGGGAAACACATACTACTTACAAGTCTTTGCAAAGTGACAAGGGAATGAGCATATAGACTAATCGTATTCTGTAAAGTAGATTATCTTACCGAATTAACCCACATAAAGAAGGCAATTAAGTTCATAAAGAGGGTGGTACAGATTTCTACAAATCACTTAAAGCACTTCAGGATCATATACCTTTATATCACTGCCGCGAAAAATGATATAATCATACACTTTGTCACTAGGAGGAATTTGTGGACCATCTTTCTTGCGTCCTTCAGTACCAAAAGATCGCACTGCAATAGCAAAAGAGAAATAAATAAACATCAATCAATGTTATGGGCACATTATTCAGTGTACATGTTTTTGGCTACACTAGTACATTATCAACATTAAACAAACAACAATTCCCCACCAATAAAAGTGCATTCAAGATCTAGTTGAGAAATGAGAGTAAAACATGCAGGCACAAATAAACATGCTTTCCAATAGGCACAACTTCTATTTTTTTATCTTATTTGAGCCTTTTGGTCAGCTCTTTGACATGTGTTATGTTTGATGGCAAAATTACTTATCATTTTATCGTTTATTATTGCTTATGATTTTGGTATTATTGTTTATTGTTTCTTATGATTTTGGTATTGGTACTTAAACCCCGCCCACACCACTGTGCTTATGAATGTAGTTCTGCCTGTTGGCAAAAATTACAATGAGAGCATAATCCAGTGCACTAGCATTGGTCAGATATGAGAAAAAGGGCAATGTTTCAGGGCAGACCTGATTTCTCAAGAAAAAATAACTGCGTATCTAACTGAGCAATTCCAACCATTTTAATCCTATTGTCATTTCAGAAGATATTTAGTGTAACTAATCGACCAATGCCAACCTACTAACAAAATATACTAAGAGTACATTCATAACAGGTAATAACTTGAACTTTCAAGAAAAACTTTTGGGCCATCAAGTGTATCACATACTTGTTCAGATGGGAAAAGTTCTCATAGAGAAGTTTATGATTATAAAATTCTGACCACCATTCATATTTGAAAACAATGGCTTTACTACCTTGCAGAGAAACTCTAGCCCGTCAACCTACTTATAGAAATATCACACCAATAAAGCATTTTAAGTACAGCATCATTTTTCTTCAACTTTAAAAAATATTTGTACTATATTAGAAAGCTAAAATAATGTGCCATCTACTCCTCTAAACTATGCAAAGCTCGCAACAATTAAAGCAGAGGATTTGGTCAAATTAAAAACTGAACTAAGGCCGGCCACAAGAAGACCACAAATGGTATTAGTGAAGAGTCAAAATGTGAATACAAGGTAAAATAGCATCAGTGGAGTCGGGATGCAGAAAGAAAGACTATGGATGTTTTGAAGAAATATTTCCAAGAATCTCTGCAGAGGCTTAATGGTCCTCATGTTCATGGTTGGGTGATGGGACCAATTCATTTGATCGAGCTTGGCACTTGGGCAAATGGTTCCTACTACAAGAGCATTGGAGAGAAATTCAGTGTCGTAGTGCCTGATGCTGTTAGCACCAAGCTCAGAAGGAATGTTCAGAAGGTTGTTAAGGTAACAACCTCTGAAATTATTGCCTTTCGGGCAGGTATTTATTTAAGTCTTAAATGGTCTCTTAGAAACATTAGAGAGATAGATCCTGAAAGAAACTGCATTACTCTACATGACAATGTGCGGAGCTGCCTTTCGACTGGGGTGCTTCGAGAGCTGACACAGGTGTGAATAATGGGCTTTACCAATCATATGACTAGGATGATTCATCCTGCAATTCCTATCCCCTCAAAAATTTCTTCGCACCTTTGCCTTGAACTCAGGTGTGTTGAGAATCGCGTTTGAGCACTGAGCCTCGTTAGCCCAATATCAAAAATCAAAAATATTGCTAAAGCTCTGGTTACTAAGCTCTCCCCTCCAGCATGTGTAGAATATGCCGACAGACACTGGGATCAAGCCAACCAGGGTAATGAGGAGCAGTCAACTCAAATGATGATAGACATTGTAAATGCGCTCCGAGCATCGTTGACATCTACCAAGACCTATTCATTGTTTTTGTTTAATACATCCAATTTCTAGAATACAAAAAGTGGTACACATATAGTTGCCGTTATGTTTGCTTGTAGCATTTTTTCGTCAGTACAGAATATTTACAGTGCAGTTAGGGGCCTGGAGTCAGATCAATCGATTTAATAGTTAGGAGATGAGCGTTAGAACCAACGCCCAATCGCGTGTGGCAAGCTGTCTCGCTAGATATGCAGAAGTTGAAAAGGAAAGAAAAGAGAAGTATAGTTCAATGTACAGGACGTATCTCGTGCATATGAGAGCTCACTGCACTTGGAATACAGGATGGAAATAAGGTTACTTTTGCTGAGGAATTTCTTCGCAGAAACGGGGCAAAATTGAAAGAAAAGATAGGAAATATTGAATATATTACAGGGCAATTATTTCAGAAGGAAAGCCGTAATTTAGATAGAAGAGAAATAATAAAGAAAGGAAAACCGACCATCCTGCAAAGCAATGTTGGAGTTGTCAGTGTCAATGGTGTAGAGGATGCCCTCGTAGCGTATTTCACTCTTGGAAGTCAGGCTTATTAGGCTGCCGATGTATGAATCCGCGCTGCTTCCACTCCTTTCCCCATTTTCAAAACCCTGGATTACAGATCTACACTAATTGTAAAGGGCGAAAATAAGCTACACTACATCCCCTGGATTGCTTTGATTCTGCACAAGGAAAACGAAACCCCTCCAGAACAAGAAAAGAAATGAAACAATTGTTTGACAGCGTTAATGTTCGTGCAGCTTCGGCTTGGTTAAAGAGGTTTGAGCTTTTTCACAGCTTATGTCGCACGACAGCGTCCGATTGAGGGTGTGATTGGCAAATTATGGTGTATGCGGATTTCGTTCTTCTCTCCCTAATCTCTCTTTCTATTGCGTTTCAAAGTTTTGTCTCATTTTCTTTTTCCTCTTATTATTATTTTTGTTGGGTTGAGATCCGCGTCGTCCTTGGGGAGATAAGCATAAGGATATTTTTAAGATTATATTTGCAATGAACGCATGGATTTTACCCTAGTTTCCTAACAACTAGCAATCGCATGTGTACAATGCAATGTGAACGCCGAACGGTATATGTTATTTGATTTAGAGGGATAGTTATTACTTTTGTAGTTGATGTTGATGAGGGGTGTGATTGATAGTGTAAGTGTAGGAGTATAGATGAAGCATTACATTTAAGGGTTCTATCTGTACATTTCAAAATTGTTACAAATTCATACATACACATTTGCAAATCTCATATTATGAGTGGTTGATTTTTGCGGAGACTATTTTATTTGAACTAAACATGAATACATGAAGACTTTCTTATATTTGCAAATTTTATATCATAAGTGGTTGCCTTTTGTGGCCAATTTTATTTGCACTAAACATGAATACATTTGATATCACTTTGGATACAAGAAGTTTGAGTAAATTAGTAGTGGAGGTGCTATCAAAGTAGAGGGTAGTATTTACGACAGTTGTTTTTGTTGAGTGATAGTAGTCTTGACTCCTCATTTCTTCTTCATAACATAATCATTGTACTCACCGTGTAGGATGTCCCACAGACTTCCATTTACCATGTAATCATAATACAATAGGTTTCCATGTGGAGAAAGCAAATATCCATGCAGACTCACAAGATTCCGATGTTTGATGCTTCTAACTCAGTTTCCAGCCAAGTGCTCAAACATCTTGTTACCCTTAATTCTACCATGGTAAATGTTTAATGTTGATTGTTTTGTATTAGGGCTCTAATCATAATTTTGCCTCATTTTGCATTGTGGCTTTCAAAACTTCTTATAACTGGGAGCTAAACCTAGCCGCTGTGATTGAGAATCGAAGCTCTGTTTTGGCATTTTGAGTTTTCTTTGCCGCCATGGGGAAGCCGTATTTGGTTTGAATCTGGTGCATTTTCTTCACTCTGAGTGATTCTCCACCATGGCCGCCATGATAGTTTATTCTGAGCTCTGGTTTCACACTGGATATTTGGCCATTGAAGGTGAATTTGGAGCTCTTTTTTCAGATTTTATCTGCCATGGGCACGTATTAGCTGAGTGTGGGTTCATCATTTTCTTCTGTGATGGAGATTTATGAGCCCTGCAAATCATGATTTGGAGCCGAGAGCTTCTGTGTTGCTATGCACTTGGTCGGGAGGGGTTTTGTGATTTTTTTGGTTCTGGTTGTTTTATTTTTCACTCTGCGTCTATGCATGTGGCGCCATCGTTGATGCTTTTTTTTTATCTACACGAGATCTACTTTTCTGAGGGTCGAGATTTTCCTCTATTGTGCTTTACAAAACTTGATTTTATCATTGTCCTTTTGATGCGATAGAAGGTAATCATTTCCTTTTTCTCAAAACTCGACCTCACGTTTACTCTTTTTCTGTCTGGGTCGAACGCACTCCATCAATATTCAATCACTCTGCATTTTGTTGTTTTGGGTCTTCACGACCATCGCTAGAGGGAGAAAACTCTGTTTTTCACATTTGTAAGTATGTTTGTTCACAAATATTCCGTCATTCCAGTATTGAAACCTAGATTTCGCGCGATCAATAATCTTAAAAAGCATTAAACAAAGAAAACGTCTGATGTACCGTCCAAACCGTCAAATTTAAGATAGTCATAGAAACGTCCGCGCAAGTGCCTTTCCCATAGGGGGAACGCCTTCGGCGTAATAACCCCAAAAAAAAAAAAAAAAAGAGGAGCAATCCTTATTTTATTTTGACAAGTGTATACACTTGAAAATGGTATGTACAAATGTGAAGTGGCTTCAAAGGTGCTCTAAGATTTTGTATGTCACCTCTTATTTATGTGGTATTTTCATTTTTCTCGAGTGTTCATATTGTTTTATGGTCTAGTTGGGGCACCGGATAGAATAGAGGGGTAGTGGATGGGCCATAGATCGAATTAGATAGGGCCTCCTCTCTCTGAGTCTAGTCATCAACTACTTTTGCAAATTCTCTATTCTTTAGGTATAGTCTAGTCACCCCTATATATTTTCAAGCATGCTCTCATTAATTCTTGGCATTTAATTCGTCTTTTTTAGTGCCTTAAACATTTAAATATAGCACATATCCAACTATTTCTAACTTTGATTATAGAAGATAGTGAGAATGGCTCCATAACAAGTGAGGAAATTTGCTTCCTGGGCTTCCAAAAAGGTAATGAACCTAAAACTTCACTTTATGTTTTGATTAATGTTGCTTTTGTTGAGCCATGTTATTAAGTGGTATAATAACAACTCGTAAACAACGACCTTATAGCTTATTATGTTGGTCATATCCCCTCCGCAGACTTCCTCCAAACCTGGATCAAACTCCATTTCCAGCCCAATGGGATTCATGTCTCACGTATTAGGAACCTTACCAAAGGATTTTTTTGTTTTCCTTGAATGAGCCTTTGCAAGTTCAAGCACTTCTCACTAAGTCAAATTGTTGGTTCTTGTGTAATACTTCCTCGGTGTTTTCACCATGGACTTGGGACTTGAAATTCTATTACCAAGCTTCTCTCAAAGTCCTTGTTTGAGTCAATCTTCATGGCCTCCCAATTCCTCTCAAGTATTTCATTTCGAGAGATTAGACCTATAGGGCAAGTTATCTACCATGAAGTAGACCACTTTTATTCAACTCGACCAAACAAGCATGTATCTATTAAGGTTGACTTTGATAAAAGCCTTGAAGGAGTCGTTTGATATTCAAGTTAGATCTAAGCATTTTTCTAAAAAAAAAAAATCGCCTATATCAATCTTCCTAACATGTGCTTTAGATGTCAAGCCCCCGACAATTGAATACGAGATTATCCCCTTATCGCTCAACACAAGCCTACTAAGGGACTTTTACTAGTTGAACAAGAAAAGGTGTAAGCCAATAATTATGGCTAGACTACCATGAAAAATAAAAAAAATTGCCTATAGGGAATAAAGATTCATTTAAACTAAGATAGTTACAAATGCCAAACCCTAACAAAAATGCATAAGACTGAAATCTCTCTCATCCCGCATGCGTTTCTTCCCCTTGGCCAAAACCAACCCGAACCCTTACAGAGCCAAGAAAAATTTTCAACCCTCTAGCTACTCTAGTAGTCCACCCCGAGTGTGACGCTTGATTTTTGCAAGCTATCATGGTAATCTCTTTTCATGATGTTGTAACCAGTAGAAATGAAGATAATTATGATAAGATGTATCTTTTAATCTTAAAAGGAATGTGTTACTGATCTGGACCCTTGTTTACTGTAATTTGTTTACTTGGGACGGAGGATAATATAACTTGTGTTTTGCAAAAATGAGACAACAGACTTGTTTGTATGTTGATGAACTCTTGTTGCTGATTGACAGCACACCTTGAATCAATTCCATTGATCCAAGGTATGTTGTGGCCTTCTTGTGATCGCTTTGTCGATTTACTTCTAAACCAGAATGAAGTCTGAAACCAGACTGAAGGTTGATATAAATGTTGCAGCACCTGATTTCAGGTATAAATATCCGGTACATAGATGCCAATGGAAAAGGTTCGATTCCCGAACCACATACAAGTTGTAACGCTAGACAACGTAAGACAATAAGAGCCTGGATGCAAGTGACACAGGTATGTGTTGAACATAGGACGAAACGTCCTGCATTGTGTTGAATGTGAACGCCAGTCGGAAAGACTTGTTGGAAACTATTAAATAAATAGTATGGGGATTAAATTCTAACCTACAACTAAGTTTTATCCTATAACCTAACTACTACCCTACATGGATTTTAAATTGCATGGGATGAAAATTGATGCAAATCCTAATAACTTAAGAACTAGGTGAAAAACCTAGCTATGGACTATAAAATCCTAAACTATTACTAACCTATGGAAGGGGACTTATGGACCCATGTTGGTGAAGCGGATAAGATGGAGAGGTTAGAGATTTATTAGGACAATAAATGATGTCCTTACAGTTTCAGGCCAAGTTTGGTGGGAACATGGGAAAAGTTGGAGGCATCCAACTAGCTAAGAAGCTAAGAAGGAATTACATGCAAAAATTTGAAAAAGAACTGCCAAACCCGAGTCGGTGGTGGCGTGAAAATTTAGGAAAAAGCAATGCATTCAATGCATTAATGATCTTGGCCTTAGCGACCAGCTCGCCTTGGAAAGAGGATAGAGGAAAATTTGTTGGTCATTGTGTTCATTCGGGTTTTTAGTTGCTCTGCATTTCTTCCATGGTTCTGTCGAACCTGCTGTTATTTTTTGTTATTGTTGCTGTTGTTTGGAGTAGCCACGGCTATTTTTGAGCCTGAGGAAGTTAGAGGATTGTTTGGAAAGCTTTACTACTGTCGCCGTGGAAAAGAATAGCTCCTGTGGGCGCGGTTTTCTTCGAGCCACAAGAAAAATTAACAGGCATGTTGAGCCCTTCTCCTTAAATCGTTTTGCTCTTGTTTAAGCGTCTCATTAAAACAACTCTGCTCTTATGATTGGGTGTTTTTGAAAAATGGAATGGTTGATTTAGTTAATGTGATTTTCGGGTTGAAATGTCTGTTGAGAAAGAATTTGAATTGGGTATTTCTTTGCAAATGGGTAAATCGAATGAATTTGTCCATGCTGTGTGAGTTTGTTTTGACAGTGTTGGGTATTCGTTCTATTACCCAATATGGGTTTGAGTTGTTGAATGTATTAGCTATGCGTGTATTATTTTCTGAGTTCTGTGCTTTTTTTTGTAAATATGGAAGGATAAAATGATTCGTATGACCTCTGGTTTGAGCTGTCATTATAAAACGAACTCGACTTGGGTATTCTTGTTGCGTTTTGAAGAAAATGAGTGTTTTTCTTACTGAAATAATTAATGGAATGAATTTTTCTCTTTACGTTGTTTTGAATTCTAGAAATAATGGCAATAGGGCTTCACTGTGCATTACGGGTCAAACTTGTTGTAGGTAACAACAATGTGCAAATTGTTATCTATGATTTGTGTGCATTAATGGATATGGAAAGCCGTAAAAATATTTGACAAGACTGTTGTATAACTGTTCCTCTGGTTATAATACAGTGTATGAGGTATGAATCCTTCTATGAATAGTAAGAGCATAGTAGCATCTTTACATTGTTTGTTCTAGTTGGATACGATGTTCTACCTACTTGTTCTTGGTATTCGTATATGCCTGTTTGAAAGGAAGTTCTGATCTGAATGGGAATAGGATAGCCAGTCTATAGAATGGACTGGGTAGAACATGCAAATTATACGCTGCGTCTTGTTGAACTCAATATATATATTTATATATATAATTTACGGATTGTAAATTCTTCATTGTTTTCATTAAAACGGAATATGAGTGGATTTCTTACTTGCTGTTTGGAAAGTGAATTCTCTTATCATTTAAATGAAAGCATGATTTGTTGTTGCTGTACACTTTTACTTGATATTTCTGGATGAGAATGTCCATTGAGTGAAATATTTCAAAGGAAATGATTGTATTTAGAGGTACCTTTGATACTAATGCTTACGGACCAGATGCAAATGAATTCTGGCCAACTTTCTGAAAGGTAGTTAGTGGTTTTTGAATACTTATATACATATTTATTCAGAAGGGATCACACTATTGGATCAGGTCTGTTCTAAATAGTGGTTATCCGGTTAGGCAGTAAGAAGAGGTAATATGATCCTTCTTCCTTTTATTTGATTATTGACTTTATTTACTTCTCTTTGGGCTGTTATCATTGATTGATATCACGTCTGAATTAAATTACTCAGTACAGTTATGATGAAAGGAAAGAGAGTGTTGGATGGATAATTTGAAGTAATGTTCATTTCTTCTCTTATACAGTTGAAAATCTATACTTGTTATGGAATGAATTTTGTACTGCCTTGGCATAAGCATCTGCATTTAATTGTTGTTTACTTTCTTTTGAATTGAAAGAAGTATTATGCTGATTGATGAAATTGAGAAATGACACCAGTATTGTCATGGCGAATGACTGCTTTTCTCTTCTGCATTTGATTGTTTGAAATTGAATGAGTAGTATGAGAGGAAAGTAGTTCTGTTGGAATTCTTACTTGAAATTTATCTCTTGAAATTTCAACTGTTAAAAAGAGAATGGAACTGACAGCAAATACATTAGAAACAACATTATATACATATGTGTATTAGCTCATACAAATGTTTTTAATCTGGAACTACTTAGAAGAAATTACTTCTGTAGTAATCGTTTGGGAGAAAGTCAGTAATCTTTTGTTTGATTGTGATAGTAATTAGAAGATTGGGTTGTTAAGTTGTTCATCCTTATCAATACTTAATTGTAGATGATGTCCATCTCAGTTTATTAACGTTTCATAAAAGCAGAGTTCTTTTATTGAGACAGTTAATTAAGAGCACCTCATTTTAATGATAAGTGCTCAATATGCTCAGTTCAATGAACTGACCCGTGCAAGTAAATTTTGCAGATGGTCCTTTGAGTAAAAATGAAGACATGGTTGTTTTCTGATGCTTCTTCTGAGTAGCTAAGGATGGATCGTATTTGATAGTTATTATTCCTCTACGAGGAAATGGGAAAAGAAGAAGTTACATTCTTCTTTCCTTATGTGTTGTAATGTTATTTGATATAAATGAAGTCCAGTTGTTTGACGTAATATCTGTATAGATTGTAACTCTTATGGATTGAATACAAGGAAAGGTGTGATATTTTAATGGCTGTATCACTTTGAACCTGTTTGAATAAGATTGAGAATATAATATTATTCTTTGATTTGGAATTAATCAAATGATAGTGAATAGATTTTAAAAGGGCATAATATCTATTCTTTCTTGGGGATACAACTTTTAAGTTGGAATGTGCAATTAATTCATACTTGGGTTAATATGAATTTTAAACTGACATTGAAAAGGGGTTTAAATGAATATCAACTCTTAATTGAATGATATTCGAGATTAATTTAAAAGCTAAGGAATATCAAATAACAAAAGAGGCAATTGAACCTTGTATTCGAGACTTCATTAATATCCTTGTAGTGTTTAAATTCATAGGATATTAGATATGAGGAAACATATCTATTCGTAACAAACCTTAACTGAAGTAAGGTTAAGGTGAATAATTGAATACCTTCTTTTAAGAATAGACCTCGTATAAATGATGTCTAATAAGATGGAATTCTGAATTTAAATACAATTGTGGATAAGACTTGGTTAAGTTTAATAGGTTAAACTTACTACGTTCAGCTGTAGTGGACTGTTAGTCCAAAGCTTGTAGTAAAGAACCAAGATGGAAATATGCGATCCTTCGGTATGGAGGAGTAAATGTATATTAAGCTATAAGACAATTTAAGTCTTTCTTAGCTACATAATCGTAATGAATAATGAGATTAGAGGATCAAAGACAATTGTTGAAACCTATTCTTAAAATACTAAAGATAAGAATCTAATCACTCAGGCTGGATGTGTATTCCTTGAAGAGAGGATTCCGTAGGACCTTGACACACGCCAGCTGCAATATGGTGCCTTCATGAAGGCGGGGCCTTCATGACGACACAATGTTGTAGGCCGACATGTTACAACGCCCCCCGAATCAAATCATCAAGTTTACATAAGTTTGGAACTAGTTATTTAGACGATGATAGGAATGTGACCGCGTATACGAAGTGACTCCGGAGAGCTAAAGGTAAATAGACACACGCAGATCGCTTAGGGGCGACACGGTATGTCCGTGTACCTTTAGTAAACACGAGTGCCTTCCTATACTCACTCATATTGCTAGTTAGGGTTAGTGCTTGACCTTGGACGGAAGGACCGACAGAGATCGGAAAATACCATTCTAGATAACAGAGATTTAAGTGGGGTGAAAGACTTATTCCATTGATGTGTATAACGTCTAGGAATACGATCATGCAAAGCATGTGAAAATCTTTGGCCAAAGTATCGCAAGTTGCTGATTGCGTTGTCCTAATCACCTAGTTTAAGAAGTAGGATATCGGATGAATATCGATAATGATATTCGAGATAGGCCTCTTAAAAGGATCACTTCGATAACCAAAACGGTAAGAGAACCTTGTATACTTAGTATACAATGTGTTATGATCCTCATGTGCGAATTTCACTAATGCCTCGAGGTTTTGGTGTAACGGTTCGTTACATTTGGTATCAGAGCGACCACCCGTGTTCGAATCCCACTCAATTGGTTACGCCGTGTAGCCGGTTGTGGGGTGCCTAAACGTCGGTGAAGCGGGGGGCTCGTACGTATGGGAGTGCGGGCGCAAACCTAGCCCAAGTCGGGCTCTACGGAAGCGTGGTGGGATGTTATGATCCTCATGTGCGGATTTCACTAATGCCTCGAGGTTTTGGTGTAACCATTTAAATAGGATGGGTAACACCTAATCCCAATGTAGGCCGACCCATTTCCCAATATAATTAATTCCTATGTAAGCCCATATAACTAACTAAGGGGATGTGTGCCACATGTCGGCATCTCCGTCAACCCATATATATTATATTACCACATCCTAAGGTACATAGCATAATGATACTCACATCCTTTAAATAGGATGGGTAACACCTAATCCCAATGTAGGCCGACCCATTCCCCAATATAATTAATTCCTATGTAAGCCCATATAACTAACTAAGGGGATGTGTGCCACATGTCGGCATCTCCGTCAACCCATATATATTATATTACCATATCCCAAGGTACATAGCATAATGATACTCACATCCTTTAAATAGGATGGGTAACACCTAATCCCAATGTAGGCCGACCCATTCCCCAATATAATTAATTCCTATGTGAGCCCATATAACTAACTAAGGGGATGTGTGCCACATGTCGGCATCTCCATCAACCCATATATATTATATTACCATATCCCAAGGTACATAGCACAATGCGTGGATTATCATGAAGGATCGGTAAGTCGTTGAGTCATGAAATGAGAGATCGCTGAAACTCCGAGCCATAAAATGGGAGATTGGTAGTTCTTCGAGTCATTTACAACAACATATGGTATTTGTTATATGATTGAATGGCATTGAATGTGTGTTCCATATTGTAAATATGCGAACAGAGAACATTGGTTTTAAAAAGAAATTGTGTGATCCGAATTACATTAATTGACAGAGAACAATTATTAAAACTTGAACGTGTGTTTGAATTACATAATTCGAATGCAGAACGTTGTATAATTTTTTTTTCCCTTGTTCTAGTATCGTAAAATGGGGATGTTACACTTTGAGGTGGTCACGAGTCATGTAGGCGAGTTAATGGGGTTAAATGTTGTTCCATTTCCATCGAAATTTTTCTTAAACCAAACTAATGTGTTATTATATCTAATAATTTGTTGCTTTAAACTCTAGCACGTGTTTTTAGGATGGATAAGGGAAATTAATATGGACGAGTTTCCTACATGAATTTTATCACGTGAAATGTAAGAGGTCTCATAAAGTCTTCATGAAAAATGTATGTGCACTTTGTTTGTTAGTGTATTAGAAATTTAGATTTTGTTTGTTATAAGAATTTAAAATTGTAAGTTTATTGCTTAAGAATTCATTGAAATGTATTGTATCGGACTTCGCGCATTATCATACCTTACACAATGACGGTTGTCATGGTGCCGAGCCGTATTTATCTCCTAGATTTAAGTGTTTAATCGTTGCCTCGGGAGAAGATTTGTCGCGTCAAGCTATATGGGTCATCATTGAAATGAATGGGTCTTATTTCGGCATCATTAATGTTTATACGTTTAATGATGGCCCCAAAAGAATGACATTTTAGAGGTGTTTAGCTAAAAATTGCCGTTAGATTTCTAACTTATGTGTGGCGACTTCAATATGATTAAGCATTACAAAGACAAAGGTGTCATCTCTATGTGATGATGTGCTAATGAATGTGAAGCATGGTTTTATTATAATTTTTTTTGGGGATTTTCAAATCCATGTAGGCACCTAAATTTGGTAATTTATCATTTGGCAATGACAACATTAGCTTTATCCCTAACTCATGACTTGTGTGCACTTTCCCAACCGAATTGTCTATCCTTAGTGTCATGCGCATGACTTGTTCTCCTGATAACATTGCTTAATCACTCACATGACTACTTACATTGGTCGATAATGGTATATTCCTTGGAGACATCATTATCATAACTTTGTAGAAGGAATAGTTGTGTACGCCACTTTTGTTCATGCCACATTATTCGAAACTAAATAATAAGAGAGGCGTTCTTAGGGTTCTAGCGGCGAGTTTAGGGTTTTGCATGTCGAGAACAAAGAGTTTATCTACAAAGTGAGAGATTTGTTTCCATTAATGCCTTTATTCAGCCTCTTTTATAGAGCCTAACTCGCTTAGTGGGCTTTAAATATGGCGTCGCTCGACTCTAGTCCAGTTATTTCAACTGCAACGAGAGAGCGACGATTCTATGAAAAATGGCTCTAGGGAAATGCCCTCGCAAGTTAATGCTGAAAGTATTCCACGAGGTAATGATACTTCCCATGATATTGTTTTACCACTTTCAATTTGATTCCACCTGTAAATGGCTAGAACAATTATAATTAACAGGGTATTTTGTTGGAAGGACTCCCTGTGAAAGTATGCTTAAATCATGGGTCCAAACTGTTTGGACGACGCATGGTATTAAACTGGATTCTATCCAGAACCTAACCCATGGTTTTTTTTGCCTTCATTTTGTTGATCCTAGTCATGCTTCCCTTATCTTGCATAAGCAACAAACTTGGTATGTAAGAAGCTCCCTGCTGGTTTTGTCTCCCTAGACCAGGGACTTTGTAGTCTCTGACCAGATGGCTCTTAAGGTCCCCATTTGGGTTGAGTTCCCAGGGATTCCTATGCCTTGTTGGCATTTTTTAGAGTGTATTGTTGCCACCCTCGACCATGTTATCTACACAGAGCCTAACAGGTTTTTTGCAACTCGTCTGTAGAAGAGGGTTTGTATATAACTTGATCTTTCGAAGGACCTAAAAGAGTTCATTGCCATCCAAGTTCGTGATGAGTATTTCACTCAGAAGGTGGTATACATCAATCTTCCGAATACTTGTTTTCACTTGTCAATCTTTTGAGCATAAAATTTGGGATTGTCCCTTGTTGGCCGCTCGTCGAGCCACTTCAAAGCCTCTGGGCGATCCTCACCCTCAACCTGAAGAGGAGGGCTGGCACACAGTGGGTGGCCGAAAAGCCAACAAGAACAAAGCCACTCATGTCGGGCCTTTGCAACATGGTTCAGCTATTCAAGCCGGAAAGGCAATTCCAAATGCTTCCAGCTCAACTACAAAGCAACCTTCGGATACCAAGTTACCTCTGGTTCATACGAAGGTAATGGCTAGCAGTATGGTTGGTTCTTCAAGCAAATTGGCACCTTTGGCCTCAAACACTCAGCTTGCTCTTTTGCAGAATGAGGGTGGTCTTCAACCGTTACTTGTTTCTAACAAAGTGGTTTCTCCACGAAAGTAGGCGGTTTGGCGTTCTCACAGCCCTCCTCGCGTGCACGAGGAGGGGGAGTATAGCCCTAACAATCGGTGGGCTACTCAACTATCTAATTTCTTTATAGTTAACCAAAGAATGGTTTTGTAGAACATTTTTAGACCCTTGATGGTTTGAGCGAGCTAGACTCAAAATGCATCTGGACAATGTTTCCTCGTGAATTGCTACTCATGGAATGTTTAGGGTCTCACAAACTCCACTTGCAAATACACAGTGCGAGATTTTAGGAAAATCTTCCTAGATATGGATATTATGTGTTTACAGGAGATCAAAGTTACAGGTTTTTTTCTTGCTTCTGTCGCCAAGACTATTTGGCCTGACAATTTAGCTATCCCTAACAACCATGCAACTGACATAGGTGGAATGATCACATTTATTTCTTTGAAGTGGCGGCCGCATTACGTCAATCATGGATGTGACCCTGACAACCGTATTCTCTAGGTGTTATTCAATATTGAAAATATCTCCTTTGGGATTATTAATGTCTATGTGCCTAATAAGGAGTCTAAAAGGACGTCACTTTGGCAGTGGGTGGCTGACGACCTTCCAAATGCACATTGGTTAATCAATGGGGATTTTAATATGGTTGAGCATCCCAATGACAAAATGGGCCTTCTACCCATGAGATGGCCAGCTGGCGAAAGGGAAGCTTGGTTTTACATGCGTAATAAATTTGGGTTTTATGACCCTAATTATTCACGTCACACTAAATGCTGCCATGGTACACTTGGTCTAATCTTAGAAATGGCCAAGATCGAGTTTTTAAAAGGCTAGATCATGTCATGATCTCTTTACAACCTTTCTTTAAATTTGCTAGTTGTTACTCTCTTTTGGTGGAAGCTTTGTTGGCCATTGTTCTTTCCGACCACATTCTGATTCAGTTCCGTATTAAATGGACTTTTCAACTGCCAAAAATTAAAAATACACAGTTTTATTTAAATACTGTTTTATTGCATCATGACCCAACTTTGTCACACATCCGCCAAATTTGGAACCTTGCACCTCGCCCTCTTGGTAAAGTGGGTTGGGTAAGTTGGTGGAAAGACACTATAATTTGACTCACTAAATTCCTACGGATGTATGGTGTTCAGCTCGCTAAATTCCAGTGGCAGGCCTATTCCACCACCTCCAGCCGAGTTGAGCCGCTCAACGGTGGCACTCGAATAGGCTCCTTTCAATGTGGCTCTGCAACTCCAAGTTGTAAAACTACAGCAAAAAAATTGCATTGTTGATGACTACACAACTCGGGGTGCTCAGATTAAGGCTCGACTACACTAGCTTAAAATTGGAGACCGTAACACCAAAGAGTTTTACTAGTGGCTTAAGGCCAAGCACATAAACCAACAAATTTATGCCATTGTTGATGCTGGTGTTCGGATTTCAAACACTCCTTAGATGGTCCAAGCCTTAGTTAGGCACTATGTTCAGGTTTTAAAAGCGCAAGACGAGTCTCCTGAGCAAAAAGCCACACTCGTTGAATGCCTCTCGGTAGTTCCTTGTAAGATTTCACCTGCTCACAGAGTCATCTGTGATAGATTGCTTACTCTAGAGGACTTATATGAAGTTGTTTCCCTTATGGCCAATGATAAAGCTCCTGGAATGGATGGCTTCCCTTGTGAGTTTTACAAAGCCCTTTGGGACATGGTTGGTCGGGATTTATTGCAAGTCTACCTCGAGGCTCTCCACTCAAGGTCCCTCGGTGCCCTTATTAATCGGGGTCACATAAAGTTCATCCTTAAAGTAGGAGACCCGGAGCTCATCTACAATTGGCGGATGATTACCTTGCTCAATGTTTTATACAAGAGCATAGCTAATGCTTTAGCTCTTTGGCTTTGGCCCATTATCGTTAGTCCCGAGCAAAGTGATTTCATTTAAAGCGGTACATTTTGGATAATATTTTGGTTGTCTAGGAAGGTATGGAGTGGGCAAGAACCTCTAAACAGCTAGCAATTTTTGTCAAAATTGACTTTGAAAAAGCCTATGACAGGATTGAATGACATTTCATTCTTGCAATGCTTGAAGCGTTGGGCTTCGGTTCAGTTTTCATCACCTCTGTCAAAATGCTTTTTGCAGATGCCACGACCTCTTTATCTGTTAATGGTCATAGTTCCGAGCAATTTGGGTTTTTTCATTCTATTAGACAAGGTTTTCCTTTAGCGCCTCCTCTTTATGTGCTAGCCGCTGAAGGTGTCGGTTCCTCCTTGCCCATGCTCGTGATCAAGGGCTTGTGAGGAGTATTCAACTCCCTTCTACGACTCCCCTTCAGCTTGTCAATGGGCATTTTACAAATGATTCCTTCCTCACGCTCTTGGAGGAGGAAGCGAATATCAACAATGTCATGCAATGTTTGGACACGTATTGTTTAGCTTCAGGTTCTAGTATCCAATGGAGAAAGACCCAGTGCTTGAAATCTTTTCTCCCTAAACCTGGTTGGCTAAATCATTTTGACTGGAAGTATATCCAGCATGGAGAAAATTTTAAATTTATGGGCATTCCCTTTGCTTTCGATGCTTCTCCCAGTCAACTTTGGCAATATGTTATTGACAAGGTTTCCCATGAAGTTAGAGTACTTGGATTACTAAACCCCTTTCGCTTGTAGGAAAATTTCAGATTTTCTCCAAGATATTGGTAACCACACATGTTTATTATTCTTCGTGTTGGGTGCCAGCTAAAGCCTCTTACAAGAAATTGGAGAAACTCCTCAGATATTTCCTTTGGGCTAGCTCGAGCTTGGCAAAGGCTTTCATAGAGTTGCTTGGGAGTATTGTTGTCTCCCTAGGGATTTTGGAGGTCTTGGTCTGACTGACATTGGCCGCTAGGGGTCTACTCTTGCAGCCAAGTGGATCATTTGGGCCTGCGCACTGCAACGAAGCTTGGAAAGTGTTGATTCGCAACTGTATTTGTCAAGGCTCCCCATAGGGGTGTAAAAATTGGCAAGGGTTGGATTTTCATAGTCTGCTCATTATCAAAGCCCCGGTTAAGGTTGTGGGCACCTTTGTTGTCAAAAGCATATGGAAAGCTTGGGAGTTACTCAAACCCTTTTTAATCTGGGAAGGGGATGGATTCAGAAATGGGCTATCCATTAATGACCACAACATTTGGTGGTCTCCTCTCATCAATTTTCATGATGTGTCGCTTGCCCAAGTGCCTTGGGTTCATGCTCTTAAGTTGTATCATCGAGGCTTGCACACTCTTAAAGACATATTTTGCAGCAGACTAGATTACTTCTCACTTGGCCTCAAGCTAAAGCCAAGTTTCGGCTTGCTTCGGCTGACAAAGAGTCTTATCAGGAAGTTCTTGATTCCATTCCTGCCGAGATGCTTCACAAAGTTGGTGTCATCTCTCTCAGGCCTTGGTGGAAGGATTGGAAATGGTTTCCAAATACCCCTTTTTAAATTACTCCCCAAGCAAAGGTTATGCTCTGCTCACCCCAGTTACCGATGGTGGCCTTGCTTAACTCCAAATGGTCCATCAATTCTAGATGGTCATCCTGGGAAGCTAGATTTCATACCGTTTGGAAAGCCATCATTCAGCCCAAGCTAGCATGTTTTGCTTGGTGTCTACTTTATCAAGGCCTCCCTCTTGGGCACGATTAGCTCATTACAGGATTGCTCCTTGGCTATGCCCTTTTTATGGGCACATTGAGATGCTTATACATCTGTTCTGGTATTGCCTAAAAGCTCAAGTTATTTGGGCTTGGATCCATGATTTTTTTGGTCGTTTAGACCAGCTCAATTTCATTAGCAACATGCTTTGTTGGGGGATTCTATTTCCATTCCCCATGCTTTTGCGCAAGTGTGGCATACTTTCAAAGTGGAGATCCTTTTTTATATGGAAAGAATGCAATTCTATTGTTTTTGCTAATTCCACAATTTCTTGTATTCTTTCACATTATGATAAGGCCATGCTTATCTCGAATGTGTTCTTACAGATCCAGGACCAGCCCACAAGGTGGAGCTGGAGGTGTGACACCTTCAGACCCTTCTGGATCATTGGGCCAATGCTCCTTGCACTGTGGCACGGGAAACCCCTACCTCCCCTTTTGGGAGTGTTCGTTCAAGAGGGCATCATGGCCGTGGCCGATCGGTAGACCAAGCTCATCATCATCGCTCTCTTAGGCGGTGGCCCGAGCAACAGCATGGCCCTGCCAATCGCGGTGGTTAGGGGTCCCCTCACCATTCTGTGCACCACAGTGGCTGGGGTTCCCACCACCACTCCCTGCCTCCTGTGTAGAGGGATGGGTGGGAATTTAACAAAGTTCCTGGGTTGGCTCGGATTTTCTCCTAACCAGCATGAAGACAAAGATGAAGAAGTTGCTTCAGGCTAGTTGCCCCCTTCTAGATGGCAATGATCTTCCTGGTAGTAACTTGGAGGATAAGGGGCCTCCACCACCCCCGCCACTATGTTTGTTGCGGCGGCCTAGTTTTTTCCTTTGGTTTTCTTGGCATTGTTGTTAAGTTTGTTGTTGCCCCTTGGGCTTGATACTTTAGTCTCCTAGCCGTCATGGCTAGTTTTTTCGTGGGGTGTGCCCTTTACCACCCATATTTTTTTGTGGATAGGTTGTAATATTTTATAAAGTAATATAGACTATTTCATAAAAAAAAACTTTGTAGAATCCCAACACTGTTCATATGGGACAACAAAATGGTTTGGTTTGAACTGTCAGTTTCATCCTTAACCATATAACTGTAGGCACTAAATCATGTACTTTGGGTAATTATCTAGTCCTTATTGCATATTAATATTCATGTGATTCCCAAGTAAGAAAAGTGATAATCAACCCATGTCTTTGACCACCTTTCTTTGCTTTATGTTGCCACATTTGCTCTTACGCACCCTCTTACTTAATCTAACCTCCAATCCTTCAATTTCTCGAGTCTGACACTAGCGCCTAGCTAGGACACCAATGCCAAGTGACCCCATCCCCTCTCGGTGTTCCCGCACTTTGTACTTTACTCACCCCTTTTGGGTCATTTCTAGTTGTTTGAGTACTTTATATTTTTGTATTTGACCTTTTCGTGGTTAATTATGAAATTTAAGCAAGGGAATCATATAAATTTAAAGTTATGTGATAATAATAAAGGGACCAAACAACGAGCATTAGCTATCACCACCTAAGGTTACTTCCAACGACATCTAAGAGCTCCAATGCATCCATCTAGCATCCACCACAAGGGACAAGGGTTGGTTTTGCATCGCACTTCATAGGAGGGGAGTCTATTTTATTCCACACACACATCTATTACATTTCTTTACATCTAGTTATTTACTTGTTATCCAAGTGTGACATGCACAAGAGCCACCTAAGGCACGATTCCACACACACACACACACACACACACACTGAGAACTACATTGGGTATGAAATGTAGTGCAATGCTCAATTGTAAGTTCATCATTGTGACAATTGAGGATAATTTGACCCTTCATTATGCATCTTTCTTTTTGGGACTTGATGTCTATTTGAGGGTTTTGCAAGTTTCTAGCGAGCTTGGTGACCTTAGTGCAAATCTAGAGTGACACAAGGTGAACACCAATGACCAACTTGTGATCCTAGAAAGTTGGGATTCGAGACTTTTCGCAAAACCCGGTGCCCATTTCCAATCTATAGTGCCCTTGCACCCCGCCCCATTTTGGGTGACCCTGTCTAGCTCGCTCGTCCATATATATTTTTTTTCTCGAGCTTTAGTGCAATGGTTAGGGCTTCATATTTTCCAGCTTTTCCAATGTTGTGCATCTTCTAGATTTCTATAAATCAACTAAGGCTTCTCACCCTTCCTTTGTAATTAGGGTTTCATTATTTATTACTTAGTTACTCGGTGTTTATTATTATACTTAATGGTCATACATTTACCACTTTCGCTATAACATTCAAATTAGGCTCTTATTATTCATATTTAGCTTAATCAATAATGGTCTATTTTTCAATTTGATATCTTTTTATGGGTCGTGCTTTCTTGTGGGTCACCTTAATGAGAAATTATACCTATGAACCCCTATATAAGCAAGTCAAATTCATACATTTACTCGCCTAGTAATTTCAAGAACACTCATTATGAGTAACATTCCTAAAGCACTCTAAGCTCTCCTAAATTCCTAAAAAGCAATAACACACTCTAGGAGAAACCCTTATACAAGTTCAAAGAAAATTTAACAACGTTGTAGAGTCGTGCTTCCCGGGCAAGAGACCGTCTAAGCCAAATCAAGCCGGGCATGTCAAACCATTGTTGTACTATCAAGTGATCAAATTGTTAAAGCTAGTTGCATCCATGTAGATATCACATGTTAGGTGGAGAACTATGTGCGGTTTAAGGCCTCTTGAGTATTTCCAATGTAGGTGGTGTATAAATCACACTTCAACCCAACCACTAACCTTTTTGCAAGGTCTCTTAGCAATGGTTAGGGTTTAAAGTTAATTCAGATCATACAAAGGGTTTAACACATGTGTGACACCTATTATTTCATGGTGAAGCATATTTTGAGGGTCACATAAGCACATGATGTTTCAAAACACCAACACACTATCATATGAAAATTTCAAATAGGTATGAAACTATCCAATTGTTCCATACACATGACAATTCCATACCTACTTAGGTTTGCACTTCTCTGATCAAAGACGAAGCACTTACTGAATGTTTCTAATATTTTCACCCTTCTCTCACTGTCGCCGTAGCTTCACGAGTCTATAATCAACTAAGTGCACCCTCTTTCTTGTGTTTTCACCTTCTTAACTGTCATTTCTAATATTTGATCTTGTGAATTATGAATAGTATATTATGATTTCTACATTAATGTTAATTAATCAATCTAAATATATTACTTGTTATTGAGTCTTAATCCTATAATTAATAAATAATTCTAAAATCCCTAAAACCCCCTTATTTGTTTATTTAAAGTTAAACCAATTCTCTCAACCAAAATTAAACATTTAACCCCCAACATTGATTTACTTGGTCTAATTTCTAGGTTGAACTGACATGGTTCCCGAAAGGCTTGATCGTGTTATGTTTTCTAAACATCATGTTTTCACCTTTCATATTGTTAGAGATCATTGTTCATCGATATATGGTGTTTTCTAGTCACATGTTTATCTCCTTTTAGACCATTTGGGGAGCTACTCAATTCAAAGTCTCATCCAAAAATTTATCCCTTGACACTTTACTTTTAATACATGAGGGAACCATCTAACTCATTGATAGGGTGAAGAACTTGGTGTCATATCTTCCTTAAGCTTTCATTTGGATTGAGTAGTGGAATAATGTCATCATCCACACCACCACCTTCCTCCACTACTTCGTAAAACAAGTGACACATGTTTTCATGTAATTGTGTGCATCTTAAAAATTCTAAAGATATCATTTGCTTTTAAAAAGTAAATCCTTTGATCCTTGATCGCAATCCATGGTGGTTGGGCTTAAGCATAAAATCAAGCTCAACAATTCACATGCTACTTGAGGAGCTTAATTTTGGTCCCGATTACACCTTTGATAAATAAATAAGTTTTTAGGGTAAATGTGCTCTTATTTATTCATATGAATAAAGGTTAGCAACAAGTAGTATAATCATATTATTTATTAAAAATGCGTGGATCTCAATATATTATTATTAGCAATTTTCAAGATAGAACATTATAAATTATTGTCAAGAAGGTGAAATCATAAGAAAGAGGGTGAACTTAGTTGATTACAAACTGTAGTCACAAAATCACACACTTGCTATTATTATTATCTTGCCAAGTATGTTGTCTTATATATGGATATCACATAAGAAAAGTATTCACTAATGAGCCATCCCCTAGTCATGTCGCCAGTTAGTTAGTCATTCTCACTTGTCTTGCACAATTGTCAAATATTTTCAAAGTTCCTTCGTCCTCACAGGAGTCTTAGGTGTCGTTATTAGCTTGTTTTTCATCTTTAGTATTTGACTAGGGCACCTAGGGAGGGATTAGGTTGCCCGTGGGTGCCTTGGTCCTTAATTTTAGGCACCTGTGTCCTAGTTGCACTTATTTCTAATATATAGTTTCGAGGTCGGTCCTTTCGGTTATCCCTCCCACTCCCCTAGGTACTAGTCGACATATTAGGTCATTAGTGTCAAAATTTGAACAAGAGGTCCCTATATAAGCACAACATACACACCATTATATGGGCGGACTATTCTATCAAAGGGTTAGTTATCTACTAAGGTAAGGGACTACATTTGGGCATCTACTCGCATCACACTCGCATAGGAAAGGGAAAGTCTCTTCTATTCCATTCCCCATTTTTGCATTCTATCTAGCTTATCGCTTGTTATCTCTGTATCATTGATGAGGGCACCCTAGGAAAATTGTTGCACACACAATCACATAGAACTACATGGGGTCTTAGATGTAGTACATCGCTTAATTGTAAGTCCACCATTGTGGTGACTAAGGACAATCCGACCTATTCATATGCATCTTTCTTTATTTAGGGTTTGATGCTTTGTATGGGTTCTTGTAGGTGGTTCTTCATCGCACAATTACAACATCATCATTGAAGCTAGTTGTAGATACCAAATCACGAACTTTGGAGAAAATATTTAGTCATAGTCTCGTACTACTATTTAGAAAGTTCTTGAACAAATAAAGTACTAATTAAACCTATTTTGGCCATCTTTATTTTATTTTATCTCAACATTCCCGACCTTTATGACGCATACTTCCTTGTTGATATGATCGTTTCATACTTCCCCGCCTAGAAACTAGGGCACCCAGTGCTTGAACCGGGGCGCTCATGGGCGCCTCGAGCCTTTCTCACACCTTTCCCACCTTTTTGGTACCTTATAGGCGTTGCATTCTTTCAAATTGCTTGTGGTCACCCTCGTCATGGTTAATTATGAAATTAGAGCAAGAGAACTCTATAAATACACGCTTATGAGACCATAATGAGGGACCAAACACTAGTCACTACTACTACTACATGCCTAGAGTTGCATCCATTGGAGGTCACTTTACATCCATTAGCTCCACCACATCAAGGGAAAAGTTGGTTCATTTACATCACACACTTCATAGGAGGGGTTTATTCTATTCATGCACCATTCTTGTAGACACCTCGATATCCACTTATGCATTTTTAATGATAAAATGGTACTAATTATACTTTATCTCATCATTTCGTTATAATTAGTGATTTCGCTAATTAACTAATGGTTCTCTCTATTTTGGTCAATGAACGACACTTCATTAGTTAACTTGCTTCTATCACATGCCGATGCCAATTAACGACACTTCGTTAGTTATAATCCTCTTCAAATCAATTAAGTATTTATTTCTAGTTAATTAAGCTTATTTAACATTGTAGTTTATCAATAATATCATTTATTGGTTAAATCTTGCTTTCAAATGCTTCTAATCTCATCAAATTCTTCTTTATTCACTTCTAAATAGCCTAAAAATCTTATTCTAGCTTATTAATTAGTCCAATTGATTAATTAAATGCACTTCAACTCCCATAAAAGGCTAACTAAAGGTTAACTCACCTAGATTTGGTTAACTAAACTAAAGTTACTTTATCCTTTATCCCACATTCATTGTGATTCAAGCTTTCCCCAAAGTAGAAAGCTATATAAAGGACCCTCATGCATCCCCTCAATCTTACACCATGCTTTGATTAGCATCTCATATAATACATATGATCTAAGAGCATTTACTCCATTGTTGGAATAGATTGCATCCATTTCTTCAACTTTGTTAGTAAGAAAAGATATGAACATGGCCTTGTAGCCATTTCATTGATATTTCTTCACCAATTTTGGAGAAATACACCTAATTTGATTGTTTGTGTGCTAATCAGTTCATTTTATTTAGGTAATCATAACATAGTAAGGATGTTAGGAATCTACATAGTTCATTTATATAGATTTCATTAATGCATTCTATTAAACTTTGATCATGATGGATTGTTTGTAGATTAATTTGTATAATTCTAAACTACTTGGTGTTAGTTTAGGTTGTAATTGTTATGCTTTAGTTTATGATGATCACATTTAGCACGCTTGGTGGGACTTTACTCCATTGTCTCATGCATTTTATTTTGAGCTTTGTTGATTTAGTTTCAATTTTGGCTAACCCTCTATTTTGCACATATTGATCTAACTTGTTTTGTTGAGATGTGTTGAGTCTTCCTTGTAGGTATAAAGGAGGCAAAGTGTTGTCAAAATTGGATCTTGATGTGAAAAATTTAAGCTTTCTTCATATTTTCATTTTTTGAGCTTCATTTTTCATCATTTTACATGCTAGTTTTGTCAATTTCTTGAAAATCTTCAATTTTTGAGTGTGTAGGTTAGTGTTTGATAGCGTTGAGTCTTATATTCACTTATTAAGGAGATGGGTTGTTGTAAAAATTGATTATTTGTGAGAAAATTCAATATTTCTCCATGTTTCATTTTAGAGCTTCATTTTTCATCATTTTGCATGCTAGTTTTGTCAATTTGTTTAAAATGTTATGTTTTTGATCATGTATGTTAATGCTTGATAACGTTGAGTCTTCTTTACATATATTAATTGTCAAAATTTAATCTAGGTTGGAAAAAATTGACCTTTTTGCAAATTAAGGGATGTTTTTTTGACATTTTGGGGTACATGTTATGTGCATACACGCGAGCATAAGAGCATATGTGTAACCCACCTTCCAGAGGCCATAACTTTTGATCCCAAACTTGAAATGACTCCATTTTTTTTTGCATTAGAAAGGTATTGAAATGAAAAATGCAATGAAAACATGAATTAAGGATTTTATACTTACATAAATTATAGTTTTTTTACTTTATTGTAAAATTGGTCATTTTCTAACATGTCTAATGCTTTGATGAATGTCGTATTTCCATACTTTACTTGATTTAGACCAAAGCTTGTGTATGCTCTTCTCTTGAACCTTTTGGTGATATTGAGAATCAAAAATAACTTTGATCTCTATCTTTTTAACATTTGTATTAACTTGTAAATTTCATTATTCATTTTGCTTAAGGGAATGAACCTTTTACAAAGCATTTTTATGGTCATTTGATTTGAAGTTTTCCATTTCTATCTAGTTGGGCTAAAGTTTGTATATGCTCTTCTCTTGCACCTTAGGGTGATCTTGAGAATAAAAAGTAAATTTAGTCTTCATTTTCTAACATTTGGTTAATTGGAAACTTCATCTTTCATTTTTGACCTAAGGGAATGGACATTTACCTAGAAATAGATGTGAATGAGATGCAAGCATTTCCTTGAACGGTTCAGTTAATTACAAAGCTTTTCTTTACTTTTTAATTGGATTGTTTGTTTTGTATACTCTTCTTTTGTGTCCTTGGATGATCTTGAGAATCAAAAACAACTCTCAATCCTCTTTCTATTAATGTGATTTGTTTGGGGAACTACGAACACTTGGATTTGTATAACCAAAATTGTTTGTCAAAGACTTGGGATCCAAAAAAACTCTAACACATTTTTTTCAGGTTGTCAATGGTGTTCTAAACCTCATTTATTAATCCAAAAGATAAAAAAAACACCACATTCAACACATTATATATGCAGGTTTCGGTTAAGAGCTATGGCTCGTCCGCTTTGAACTAGGAGAAACTCCCTTTGGCATAAGCCTTAAGATAACAAGAGGGATGCTCCCAGAACCCCAAGTAGTCCACATAAGAGGGAACCTTGTGGAAAAAATGGGAAGTGCCTTACTTACCTACTTGATTAGTACACACTTGTGAGAGTAGCATCAAAACTTTCTTCACGCGACCCCAGTGAAAATACAAATGAATGCATTTATTTCTCATTATATTAAAGGGGAAAATTAAAGTTGGGATAATCCAAGGTTTAGTTAGTGCGACTTCCTTGGCAAACCGCACTCACAAAGATTGTTTGTGACAACCTAGTTGAGAGAAAAAAATAGGAAGCCATTTTGTCTTGAGGCCAACTTGACCAACTCAAAACATCGTGTTCTAAAGAACCATTACAAAGCACTAACTTATTTTGGATTCAAAACCTTATTAGTCAAACAAGGGGAGAGTCCATTGAAGTTGGGGCCTAGTGATATTCATCACAAAACTTACAACATGTTACTTTGTCTTAGTTTTTCACTTGCCTTAAGGCAAGGCAAAACTTTACCAAAGTTATACTTAGTTTATTTCATCACCACTTGGTTTTACTCCTTTGTCTTCTTGTTTCCCATTTTGGGACAAAAGAAAACAATGCATGTTATAAATAATCATGTCCACCACTTTTGTAGTCTACTTGCATGACTAGGTTGCAATGTTAGAATGTAAGTGTTGAAAGTGTGAATGGTACGTCTTCATGTTCTAGTAGGCCCTTTGTCTCAAACCCATATTGAGACACATTATCATTGTAGTTAGGTAGTCTCATCATTGACTTCCTTTGATTTGTTACGTTTACACATATACTTATGTCTTGTTTTCCTTGGGAAACTTGATTTAAGTTTCAAAGTTGTATTGTTACGCTACTTGCATAAATAACAACTTCTTGTTATACTTAGACTTAGTTTTTGATCCCAACATTGAATTAAGTTTTGGAGAATGTCGTTACTTTGTTAGCATTATAGTGACATCATTTTGATACTAAAAATCTTGCCTTTGTCTACAAGGCTTGATTTATGTGTCCAAATAGTGTTGTTGCGCTTACTCGCATTTGTGGCCACCTTTTTCATGACTTGGACTTTGTTTGTTTCCAAAACTTGTTTTTAGTATATCTTGTTGGGATTTACGGTCACACCTTTTTATTACTTAGGTCTTGTTTACTTAAACTTGACCTAAGTGGTGACATTGTGTTGTCACTATTTGCCAAACTATACTTGAAAACATTAGGGTGTACATTATTTTGTGATTGATACTTGATCATCAAGTCTTTGAAACTTCTTGTTGCACAAACCTATATATTTGTTTGTCATTCATTATTCACCGGTGTCCTTAGTGCACATTGCCTTTGGAATTTTTTCCATTCTTTGATTGACATTATTTGTGATGATTTGACATCGTTATGCTATTTGGTTTGTTCTAGGGTCCATTTTAAACCAACTTTAGAGAAAACCTTGTTTATGCCTCCCATCACAAGACTGGGGCATCAAAGATTAGGTAAAATCCTCTATTTTTGCCTAAGTTCATTGTCGTACTTGTACACATTTGTCAAACCTTAAAAAAAACATTTCTTATTAAGCAACTCTTGAATCAAATTGAACATTGGAAAAATTTCGTTTGTATCCTTTGAGTTGGTACGATGTTTAGTTGGTCATCGTTATGCTACTCAAATTGAAATAGAACTTTCTTCATTGTAAAGAAGTTCAATCACACTATGTAGGTATAGGCTCTTATACCCAAAACTACCAACAATGATTGATCATCACATGGTTCCTTATATGTATGACAATAAGGAGTCTATGTTTTGACATTACCATCAAAGGATGTCCAACATGGCTAAGCCTCATTTGGTTCTTTTTCGCACTAAAGAACCCCTTTCCCCACCTTCATCTCGTGAGCGGTGGTATGATTCTAGTTCTTCCTATTCTTCTCGGTCTTTTGAATATTTCAATCCAAACGTTCTTTCTAAATATACGATCAAAACTATTATTCGATATGGATCCAAACTATTATTCGATTCCTCTAATTCAACTCCTAAGTCATAATCCTTCCTTTCTTTGCAGGACTCCCTTTATCACCACCAAAAGACATCTTTGTTCTTGGAAGATCCGTGTGACTCCAAGTTACTCCAATCATTCATCTAATTCGACTCCTATGTTTAGGTCCCCCTTCCTTCATATGACCCCCTTCATCACGCCTCAAATAAGTATTCCTCCTATAAAAAGTCGTATGCTGGCTCAAAATCTTCCGTGTCGATCATAAAAGTTGACTTATAAATACTCCGAGGACTTTTGGAAAAATCCTATGAATTTATTGGCACCGTGTCATCTTATGGGGGAAACCATACCCTCTTCTTCCAATTGTGAGACATCTCAAGCCAAGTCTACTTCATCTCTCAAGTCATATTCTTCAATAAAAACCAATTCCTCTTCGGCCCCTAAGTCAAGTTGATCATTCCTTATTCTATTATCATCATTTTTCTAAAGACCAAAGTTTATGTCTATGAAGAACAATTCGTAAAAAGCAATGTGCTAAGATATCTTTTCAGAGAACTATCCAATATTTGTGTGGGAACAATAAGGTCAAACATTCTCCTCGTCAAACATCTTCTAAATCTTCCATACTTGTTGGATATCTTTCTTCTAATCAACCCCATGGTCGATTAGAAACCCATACCAATTAATGTCCTTTAAACAAAGGAATAATCATAAAATTCATGGGGCTACACAAATATATTCCTCTAAAGAATTACAAGCAAGGAATATCTTTAGACTTGATGCATTCACGTATTATAGTGAAGAGGTTGATTCCTTTCATCGAAAAACATAGGAAGACCCTAAGATCATCGAAATTGATCCTCCTCATATACTTACATCTTCACATTCTTCATTGTAGGACGAATTGCCTAGGTCTAGCATTGCTCCGGAGCCTATCTTCTTATCATCCAATGATTCTTTACCTATCATGATTCCTCAATTTCAATCTCACCTTGGGTCACCACCTAAGTAGCCCATCATCTTCACCTATGTGTGGACCACCTTTAAGTAGCCCATTATCATCTTCTATTCTTGGGCCACGTCTTAATAGTCCTTTACCTTCTATTTTAGGGCCATGACATAAGTAGCCTCCAACTTCTATTTTTGGGTTATCTTCGGTAGCTCATCATATTTTATACTTGGGCCACATCCTGTGAACCCTTCATCTTCATCCTATGGACACCTCATGGTAGCCCATCTTCTTCAATTCTTAGACCATATCCTTTTCGTCTTTCATATTCTACTACCGATAGTGGCAAGCTCACCGGCCTTTCTCACATCAATCCTTAACTTCCACTTTCTTCTCCCACTTCTTGAGATTAGACAAGTCACACATTAGCTTCTAAGAAACCCAAATGGTTTCTTCATCAAGCTAATATCAAAATTAAAAGAGCTCCCAAGCTCCCAACAAATCAAATAATCGTAAAATTCAAAATCAAACACGATTCAAGAATGCACACTAACGCAACCATCAAGTATGATGTAAAGTGCATAAACCTCTGGATAAGGAACTCGAAGCCCTTGCGTATGAAATCCATGTTTCAAAATAAATACAATCATTTGTTGAGTATGAGCTCTCCGTTTCACTTGATTCTTAGACGCTTCTTTAAAGCATTGATGAAACAAATAGGGTAACGGGCGTAGGAGGAATACCTGTTCAAATGTTGGTTGATGGGTTGTTGTGTGCGCATGACTTCTAAATCCACGGCTAATTGTGAGAGATTTCTTTTGGTTAGGAGGAATTACCCGTAATGAAAAGCAAGACCACCAAAAGAGTTAAACAATATGTGCAAGAACTACCTAGCGTGTGCTAGATCCGGAAGTGTGGTACTTCCTAGATTTGTCGTCACCCACTATTTTAAACAATTTAATGTGAGAAATGAAGTAAATCCTATTATAATTTGAAATGATCTAGGTATCTCACTTAAAACACAATAAGAAAGATCTAATCTAACAAAGGGTTAGAATAGGATCTCAAGGTCGTATAACTGGATCTAGGTCTCTGCAGTGTCCGACAGAGGTCTCAGGTAGATCACGGGTGAATGAGGGTGATGTTGAATTAGGTGGATAGGTCACTCCATTTTTTGGTTGCTCAGATGAGCACATAGAGGGGACCGATGCTAGCTAGGGGTGACCGACGACGGTTGGGTGTAACCGGTGCTGGTTACTGTGGAAGACTGGGAATGCCACAGAATGGGTTTTGGGTCTCCTTTGTGATTACACAAAGGACTTTGGTTGGTTGGAATGAGGTATTTGGTAGCTTGGGTGGGATTTAGTGAGGTTTTAATGGGTATATGGAGGGGGAGTGTTGAAGGAGGTCAATGGGTGGCTAGGTAAACAATAGGTGATAATATAATAACAAAATGAAATGAACCAGAGAAGTATAATGTTTTACTTACTTGGATTCTGGTCTTGATGCCTGTGAATGAGGGATGGAGGTGTTGGTAAGAGGTTGAAGGCTACAGGTGATCACCAATCGTAGGAGAGCTTTTGCATGGGCTACATGGGCATTCCTTTTTCTTGGTAAGATCAAGTCATTGCTAGGTGGTCATGACAGAGAAAATGCTTGATATCCTTCCTTCAATGCATGTTCTCGCTGAAATTCGATCTCGGAAGATGCAATATCTCTCAGGAAGATCTCAATGTTTGCCAAAATTTTCCAATCTTTTGCCAACCTTAAGACTAAGGTTGTTTTGGGGGTTAAAAGGGTAACGTCGATAATGATTCTAGCTTAACCAAGGTGACGGTTGGGCTAACCGCCTCGGTCAAGGTGGGATTTCCTAGGTTTACTAAACTAGGAGATCCTCCTGATTTTCTTGGATCTCGTGTCATTAACTCGCGATTAGACTGGAAGCTTCTTGTAAGCATGCGGGAATGTGGTTAGAGAGAATGTAGGCATTGATTTTTAGGGTTTTGGTAAGTCTTAGTTAGTTATGGTAACTTACTAAGAATAGGTCTTAGGGTGAGTTGGCTTGATGAGGTGTCTAGGTGAAGTGTATGTGTGGATATTATTTAAATTAAGATATTTAAATAATAAATATGGTGAGGATAATGAATTAATTAAATTAATATTAGTGAGGTGAAGGGGGCCATGGCTAGGTGAATGTGATGAAGGGTGTTTATTTGTCGAGGGACCAAAGGGGAGTGTGACATAATTTTAGTGTCTACATTTTGCCCCTTTTTTGTTGCATAGCTTGTATTGGTAAGCGATGCTAACAAAAAATAAGATGTGGTTGCCCCATGTGTGGGTGAAGGTGATCCCCCTCAAACTAGGAACTGACGAGGCCGAAGGTAGAATCGGTGAGTGGTTTGATAAAATGGTAAATGTGAGAAAGGGGAAGGTGTGGTGGTCCCATAGGTCTATGTGGGCAATCTAGGTAATGGGTCAGGGTCAAAGGTAGCAATAGTCAAATGCACGCACATGTATAAACTACAACACGCTACCAGGGTTGAAGAGTAGGCAAACTCTACATTGTCTAAGGTCGATAGGTTTATCCAAATGAGGTTGAAGTGATTCCGGTATCCAAGGTATAGGATATGGTCAAGAAGCACAACGTAGGTTAGGTGCAAAAATGTTTAGGTATGTTCTAGTACACCAAAGGTAGGGTTAGGATAAATGGTCACGACAATAGGCTAGGTAAGGTCATTAGGTCAACAACACAGGTAACAGTGCCGCAAGGTATAGTGAACACATGAGGTCAAAGGTCACTAGCGATGGTCCAGGTCCAAATATCTAGGTCACGGCACGGTAAGGCCAAGGTAGGGGTAAAATAATGAGTCCCCAAAGGAGGAAAAAGGGAGGTAGTAAATGATGAGGTCAGGAAGGTGAGGTAAATGGTTTGGGTAAAGGTGGGGTGGGGTAAATGATCAGGGTGAAGGTTGGGTGAGGCAAAAAAGAGGTAGGGGTAGGGTAAAAGGCTAAAATTTAGGGCAATGTGCAAGTGATGGTGACCGATGCTAGTCAAGGATAACTAATGTCGGTATAGGACAAACCGACAACGGTAAGGTAGGGGATGAGACCGATCTTTGGTCAAGGGTAATCGACGTCGGTTAGGTTGGGTTTGTTATAAAAACAAAAAATCCATGTGTTTTGTTATTCATTTGTCTTTTAGCTAATCGAGAAAACGACAAAAGAGAGAGAAAAGAGAGAAAATTACTCAGACGGAACAGAGCATTGAGGTGGCGGTGTGAATGGTGGGTGATTGGTTGGTGAGAAGTAGGTCCACAGGATCGGTGTGAGGGATTTGATTGGGTAGAGGTTACGGGTAGCAATTTGGTGATGGTGGAGGACGGAGAGAGGATAAGGCGAGTCACCGGCAAAGCGACGTGCGTGCCATCGAGACGACGACAGTAGCGATGAGGTAAGCGCCCTACTCTAGGTGTATTGAATTAGATAGATTAGAGGATTAGTATATTGTTTTTTTGTAGGTTTTATTTTTGTGGGTGGTTAAAAGCCGAATTTGGGAATGGGGGAATAGTGGGTAAAAAGAGGAATGGGGAGGGTAATAAATGGGATAGGGGGTGGGTGGAGGTCTAAGGGTAGTTTAGGTCATTGTAGGTGGGTAAAAGGGGCAAGGGGAAGGTTTTTAGAAAAGGGGGTTTTGGGAAATCGCGGGTTTTACTGTGATGTGGCTGACCGGCGTCGGTCCAAGTTTGGACGGTGTTGGTAAGGGTGAATGGTATTGGTCACCAAATAGGTGACCGATGCTAGTTAAGGGGTGACCAGGGTCGATAAGGGTGAACCGGTATCGGTCACTAAATAGGTGATCGATGCCGGTTAAGGGGTGACCAGGGTCGGTAAAGATGAACCGTGCCGGCCGACTATTGGGAACAAGGGTCCAAAAGTGATGTGGGCTAGGTGGTTGAGATGGGTAGGGTGAAAATAGGGTGTGGGAAAATGATAATTGGTAAATATGGATATGATAAATGTAGATTAATGTTTTTTTGTATTGGATGTAGGGGAGAGCGCAACTACATATGCGGGACAAGGTTCCACCTCTACTGGTGACAATATGCGCGTTGCAACGACCCCAGAGGAGATGCAACATGTGGAGGTAGTTGGCTTGAGTGGGGTTCGTCGCTATCGGCATGTAGTCCGGCAACCCAATTTGATGGTCGCGCTCATTGATAGATGGGATTCCACGACCAACACGTTCCACCTGCCGACGGGTGAGATTACTATCACCTTGGAGGATGTGTTCAGGATACTACAGTTACCCATATTGGGTACACAAGTCTACTATGTCTCCTCCGAGGCCTCAGAGGAGCTAATTGTGACTATTTTTGGAGAGGGATGGCCAAACCGACATTCCATAGCGCCAACTTGACCTATGGAAATATGTACTTAGCCTTGTCTGGAGGAGATGAGGTTAGTGGTTACTGTTGATGGAGGCGGTGTCTTTGCTTTACACTACCAGATGCGAGAGGTGGATGTTTTCCTAATCACCGATGGGGTACTCCATAATATGATGATAGAAGAGACCTACTTTGCCTGGGAACCAACATTCTTGGTGCAGTTGTATAAGGAGTTGTGGGCATATGGGCAGCTGCGCAGGTTCAACTTATGTTGTACATTTTGACTGCACTGCTGGGCGTATGAGCACATAGTTTGTGTGTGGCCTATAGGGATGCCTCGAGAAGATTCATTCCCCTCGAGATTTGTATGGGTGGGGTATAGGAGATGGGTGTCGGATATTGGAGAGTGGAGATCTGAGAGGCCCACACATGATGTGGCCTATTTTCGACAGTTTCTTGGAGGGTTTGTCCGGAGTGGACATTATCTAGAGGCCATATGTGGGATTCCCCTCATATAGGCATATGCACGAGGAGCTAGCTGAGCTCCAGCTAGAGAGATGGATACAGGGTCACCGTGCCAGGGAGTACGAGATGATCCCAGTGGATAGAGTGTGGCGCGCATCGGGTTAAGGGTTAGTACAGACATATCTCCGCCTTTACCACACGGTACGCAGAGACGACGTGGAGAGGCCCTTACCTCTACCACAACCTACAGTGCCCACAGGGTAGGAGGAGTAGGTAGTGGACCGGCAGATAGATGATGCTGGGTTCAGAGACAGTATAGACAGTGGTGGGTGGCTCACTTACGAGCCATACCACCCAAACCAGGGCAACCGGATCTAGCCACCATCACGGTGCAGAGAGATGCCCTACAGGGGTAGGTGGCTACTCTCATTACCCAGGGCTGGGTATATTGCATATACACAACCGGAGAGATCTCGAGGCAGAGGTAGCGAGCTACGTTTACAGTGTGGCTATCCATAGGCCCAGATGGTTGGTGGAGGAGATGGAGATGGAGAGGAGGGTGATGGTCAGGTGGCAGTTTTATAGGCATAGGTGGCAGGTTTACAGGGCCAGTTGGGCACATCCTAGGCACAGATTGGGGTCTTATAGGCCCAGATACAGCACAGGGGCAAAGGGCACCACCACAAGCACCGGGACCGGGTCCCAGTTCACAGGTAGGAGTGGGGTAGGGTCCCGTAGGATAGGTACAGGGGCCGAGACCTATGGGACAACCACAGACCGTGCCTATATATAGGTTACGGGATGCCCTAGGTGAGTCTAGATAATACCAGGACTAGATGATGGCAGCTAGGATAGATTTCATATCTTATCCGAGTACACATGGCACAATAGGCATCCAATGAGAGGACAAGATCCTGCGCCCACAGTGTGGAGAGCACAGGGGGTCAGCGAGCTTCGAGGCTAAATCAGGCAGAGGCTACCAATGCACAGAGACCAACTCTAGTTGAGGCGCTAGCAGGGACCCAGGAGCCCAAGGTATAGGTGATACAAAGATGGAGGACATTTGCTTTGAGATACGATATGTGGTTGCCTGGTTTTTGATGTATGATAGTCTTTTTATGATTTATACCGGCTTGCATGCCGAGAGATAGTTATATTTTTGATCACATACTGGCCTACGTGCCGATGACGGTGAGAATGTATGAGAGGTTTTGTCTATTTTGAGCATAGACCCGCCTGCGTATGCCGACAATTTTGAGATGATGGACATGAGGAGATAGCCATGTATATTGTATTGAGATACACAGTTATTTATATGATGAGATACATGATATTTCTAGATTTGTTGATGTGGTGATGAGATTTTTGATTTATTGTTTTGATATGGATGGAAATTAGGTGAGTTAGGCATGATGGAGTCAGGTTGGTTTAGGCATGGATCGAGTCAGGTCTTAGGCATGGATCGAGTCAGGTCGTAGGTATGGTTGAGTTAGGTTTATTAGGCATGGTGGAGTTAGGTTTAGTTAGGCATGGTGGAGTCAGGTTTGTTTAGGCATGGTTGAGTTAGGTCTTAGGCATGGATCAAGTCAGGTTGGTATAGACATGGATTGAGTCAGGTTTGTTAGGCATGGATCGAGTCAGGTCGTAGGTATGGTTGAGTTAAGTTTGTTAGGCATGATTGAGTTCGGTTTCCTAGGCATGATTGAGTTCAAAGTTGGTGAAGTTGTGATTCATTATTTTGTGAAATGAATGATAATATGGGTCATATGTGAGATGTGGTATAATCTATGCATAGTGATGATAAAGAAATGGTAGGCGTAATAAATGTATGTTGTGATAAGGATTAAAATATGAAGTAACTTGTTATGTATGTGGTTTAATTTCCAATTTTAGGTATAAAAAGGGAAACAAAGCAAGGTATGATGTAATGTGAGGAACATGGAAGATGAATTGTTTATGGTAGAGAATGACCAAGCTAACTTCCAAGGGCCCCATGCCCTCGGAGTGTTGCCTACATAGTCTCGATGAAAAGGGACCTCAGGCTAATGTAGTTCTCCCATGAGCTAGGGAAGAATATGAGGAGGTATGAAAATGAGTTAGTAGGTTTTAGGCATGGTGTGGGTTTAGGTTTGTTAGGTGTGGGTGGATTATAGGTAAAGTGATGTAGGTGGGGTCGATTGTGGTGAAAGAAGAAGATTACCCCAAAGGTAAGCGTCGAGGACCAAGTCTTGTATAAGGTAATCAAAACGTAAACAAAGACAGTGAAAAGATAAGAGGGGGAAATAAAGCCACCTGATTGGTTAGGATTATACCGAGTAGATCATACCTTGGAAGAGGTGATGAACATAAGACCCTAAAGACATTGCATGAGTGATTGTTCTACGGTGAAAAGTAGTCACATGATCACCAAATGTCTAAGTTCCAAGAAGTCCCTTGAGGCAGTAGGAAATGGGAGTGGGAATGGTAAGAAGGGTGAAAGGTAGGTAATTTTTATATGGTATAGGTAGCATGCGCTTCGGGCAAGAGATCCTAGGTCACAATGGGTAAGTCCATGACTAAAAAGTTTATTGTTTTGACATGTAGTTGAGATAAACTGATCGATGTGGGAAGTCTATATGGGAGGAAGAAAATTTAACTCCTTGAGGTCTTTGTGAAGCTGATCGATGCAGAAAGCTTCGGTTCTTGTTATTTTTTAAGATCATTACATAGCTGTCCTTTAAGGGAGCAGTCTATTTACAACAGTGATTGTTGAGGGGAAGATGTCCTTTTTAGGGAGTCATCTTTTTGTTAGAATTTTGACTCAAGGAGTTAGGCTCCCATGTGAAGGCTTTGAAGTCATGGACTAGACCAAGGTGGAGGATAAGACTCTTGTTCAAAAGGCAAGGTGAAATGACCATGGGATCTCATCTAAAGGTAGATGAAAAGTATCCATGAGAATCATGCTATGTGCAACACTATGGTACACATATTCAAGAGAAGATAACAAGTGATAGGTACTCACATGATTCTTGTTTAATCATTGGTGAGGTGTATGGAGTGGATAGCGCTTAAGGGATGAGCATGGAAAGAGACAAAAAGTGAGGTAGGACTACAAGTCAATAATAGAATGGTCGAAGATGCAAGGCATTAAGGGGCTCAGGTTTGGGTTTACCATTGAGTGAAGATAAACGATAAGCACCTGATCCATAGGTATGAGTCATGATGTATGGTCCAAGCCAATTAGGAGGAAATTTGCCTGTTTGCTTTTTTATACTTTAGTTACATGTTGATTTTCTTTCGGGACAAGGTCACCAACTTGGAAGGTTTGTGCATGGACACATTTTTCGTAGGCACGTTTGATACATTTTGGTAAACTGAAGGTGATCCAGAGCGTTAAGATGACATTCGTCCCAGTAACTCTAGTTATGTTAAACAGTCCCCGACGAAAGTCATCATCATTGAGCATGTCATGGAGAGAAATGCAAAGTGATGGAATCTCGAACTTCGAGAGGCGGGATCGCCTCATGTATCGTAGACCAGAGAAAATGGTGTGGCTGCGGTGGAGGTGCGAATACTAGTGCGGTATGCCCATAGGGCAAAAGGAATGTGCGTATGCCAATCCTTCCTAGTATCGTCAACCACTTTCATAAGAATTTTGTTTAAGGTTTTGTTAGTGGATTCAGCTTGGCCGTTGGTTTATGGGTAATAAGGTGATGAGAAACTAAGCTGAATGCCGAAGGCATCGCATAGTTTTTGTAATGTTTTGTTTTTAAATTGTTTTCCATTGTCAGTGATGAGGTGATGCGAGAACACCAAAGCGAAAAATGATGTGATGATTGATAAACTCACATATTTTCTCAGCTTTTATGGAGATGAGTGGTATGGCTTCCACCCATTTTTTATAATATTCGGTAGCAGTGATGATCCATTGATGGCGTTGGGAAGAATGGGGGTTGATCTCTCCAACAAGATCCAAACCCCATTGAGATAAGGGCCAAAGGTCACGGGTGAGCTACAAGGCATGACTGGGTGTATGATGAAGATTGGCATGTTGTTGGCATTTTACAAAACATTTGACGTAGTTGCAACAATCATGGTTAAGGGCCACCAATAATAGCCTGAAGAATACGCTTAGTAACAACAAGGCCACTGAAGTGACCACCACATATGCCGTCATGAACTTCCTTAATGGTATAAGGAATTTCAAAACTTGTGAGGCATCATAAGAGAATACCATCAAAGCCATGCTTATAGAGGAGTCCCCCTAGGATGATGTAACGAGAGACCTTTTTAAGGAAGGTGCGTTGTCCGTTATGGGTGAGATCAGGAGGTAAGATGGAGAGAGAAAGGTAGTTGGAGTATTGTTTGTACCAAAGGTCACTTGAGTCGAAGGTGACGGTTCCGATGGAGTAAACATCGTGAGGTAAATAAGAAGGTGATTGGAGGTGTTGTACGGTGACAAAGATTTTAGAATTGGCGGGTGAAGTGGGTATTTGGGAAGCTAAGTAGGCCATGGTATCTGCAAATTTGTTGGTTGAACGTGGGATGGTTTGAAGGGTGTAACGGCCAAAAAGGTGGTCAAGCACATCTACATGATGTTTATAATTTTGAAGTATCTCGTTATGACATTGGTATCTACCATTGACTTGGTTTACGACCAATTGAGAATCACCAAAGATGTTGATTGATTTGACATCTAGGGCATATGTGACTTGGAGACCTAGTACGAGCGCTTCGTATTCAACAATATTGTTGTGCAATCAAAATCTAGTTTGAAAGAAAAAGGCATGGGCTCACCATCAAGAGGAATGAGGATAAAAGCAGCCCTTTACCCCCACACCGACACTTGGAATCGTCGAAGAAGAGTGTCATTTGGTAAGGGGGTTCGTCCCAGGAAATGGTAGCAATCGACTCATCTAGAAAGTCAAAATTAGAGGGTTAATCTCTGGATATAGGTGTGTCACCAATTGGTTGGCAATCGCTTGCCCTTGATGGACTTTTGATGAATGAATTCAAGGTTAAGATCAGCTAAGAGCATAAGCCATCGTGCGACATGGCGCTGATTTTGATAAGGTTTGGTGTACATGAAGTGTAAGGGGTCGGTGTTGGTCATAACATAGGTTTTGTGGTTGAGTAGGTAATGGCGGAGTTTAGTGGCAAAAAAAACTAAGGCTAAACAAAGTTTTTTTGGGATGGGTGTATCAGGTTTCATAGTCCAAAAGTGTACGACTTATGTAATAAAGCTGTTTGCTTTCGTGTTGTTCATCGTGATGAGCGAGCATGGCTTCCAAGGAATGATTGGTAGGCTGAGATATATAGGTAAAAAGGTTGATCATCTTTAGGTGGAATGAGTACGGGTGGCTGAAGAAGGTATTGCTTTATGGCCTCAAAAGCTTTTTGGCAGTCATCATCCCATTTAAATGAGACATCCTTCTTGAGTAGATGATGAAATGGTTGACATGGATCAGATAATTGTGAAATGAAACAGTGAATAGACTGCAATTTACCTTGCAAGCTACGGAGTTGTTTAAGGTTAGTGGGTGGAGGAATTTCCAGAATGGCCTTGACTTTAGCAGGGTCAACTTCTATACCATGTAGGGAAACGATAAAGCTCAGGAGCTTGCCTGAAAGGACTGCGAAGACACACTTCTTAGGCTAAAGGCGATACAATATTTAATGAGACAGGTCGAAGATGGTAAGGTGCTTGGAGCAATGTTTAGATTTGGCCAAGAGATCATCCACATAATCTTCCAATATGTGATGCATGATGTCATGGAAGATATAATTCATAGCCCACGATACATGGCACCGAAGCGTTTTAAGGCCAAAAGGCATGGCTCGATAGCAAAAGGTCCCCTAAGGGTGATGAATGAGGTCTTTTGTTGATCCTCTCAGGGCCAAGCGATTTGGTTATAACCCGAGAAGCCATCCATGAGTGATAGCATCTTGTGGTTATAACAAAACATTTGTGAAACTTGTCTTGAACGTTTTTAGTTTGAGTATATGTGTTTGTACTTTTTCCATATCATGTTAGTTGGTAAGTCTTAGTTAGTTATGGTAACTTACTAAGAATAGGTCTTAGGGTGAGTTGGCTTGATGAGGTGTCTAGGTGAAGTGTATGTGTGGATATTATTCAAATTAAGATATTTAAATAATAAATATGGTGAAGATAATGAATTAATTAAATTAAATTAATTAAATTAATATTAGTGAGGTGAAGGGGGCCATGGCTAGGTGAATGTGATGAAGGGTGTTTATTTGTCGAGGGACCAAAGGGGAGTGTGACCTAATTTTAGTGTCTACACTCACCACGATCATCGAGATCGAGAGAGAATATGGCCCTTGATAAACAAACACGCCTAGTCTCCCTTATCAAGGAAATCACGAACATTGTTGTTGGATCTTATCACACCGAGTGACATTGTTGGTCCTAACTTCCTAAAATCTAAAATCTAAAAAATAAAAAATTCAAAAATATAAAAAATGAGAAAACATTAAAAATCAAAGGTACAAAGATCAAATATTGTAATCAGTATTGCATACACATGGATTTTCTTTCTTCCCTTTCTTTCCATTCCTCTGCAAGGAATCTTTCATTTTCATCCCTTTGATGATATTTTGGCTAGCTTATTCACACACATTTTGTGACATTTATCTCTATGGTATCTGTTTGACCTTGGTCTTTCATCACCTTGGTAAATTAAAGAATGATTGACCTCTTAGAGATCCTATCACTATCTACATCTAATAAACTTGTTGTGAAGAACTTTTGGACATATTTGTTGACACTAGCCAATGTCATCATCGCAATCACTTCCACATCCTTCCATCAAGCCATAAGTGATTCTTAACCCCTTGTCAAAACAATCAAGAGAGCTGAAATAAGTTTTCAGAAAGCAAAATAATCAATCAAAATCAAAAGTAAAAAGCAAATCAATATATAACTCTCTCTTGGGGTATTTCCAATATCTCTACCAGGGTGATGGATGCCTGGTCGCGGTGAGCAATGTTGTGATTAGAATCAAATACATCTCCATCAAGGCTATGGATGCTCCGGGGTGACAAAGTGGAGCAATGTACGACTCTCCTTCAACCTTCCATTCAAAAATCAACTTTGAATATAAATCATTCCTACACACTAGCTAAGGGTATCTTCACTTGTTGTTTATCAAATCTTCCCTCCAAGAGGTAATTAATTTCCATGCGCACACACTAGATCTCTATGAGAAAACATGATTAGTATGTTACCAAGTGTCTTTGTTTAGACCTTGTTCAAACTCTTGCTTTAGTGCATGTCTTGTCTCATGATTTGTGCCTTTGGCTAATCAATTTTTCGTCACTAGTCTTCTAGCTACATTTTTCATGTCCTTATATGACATTTACACTTTTCTTCTACTTCGTTCATAACATCCATGTGTATAAGATTTCCTTTTTACTATGTTTGAGGGAAACTTTGTTCCTTCTTTCAATAAACAATCTTCTACTTCTTTCTATCAACGACTTCTTGGCCAACTTACGCTAGGGCATCCTTGCTCCTTATTGGCACTTCATTGGTTTGTGTTCATCATCAGGTTGAACATATCTATTTTGGCCTTGATCCAACCTATCCTCTTGTATATACATGTGAGTTTTACCTTTGTATATTCCCATCTCACGTTGGGGGCATCTTCGCATATTCACCTTCTTGTATAGGCGTGTAACATTCTTCCTCTTGTACACCGTATCTATCATCCGAGGCATCTATGCTTCTTCATTTTCATGTACATAACTTTGGAAAACTTTCAAAAGAAAATACATTCGTATAAATTTTAAAAATCCAAAAACATTCAAATATGTTTCATCGGAAAATCAAAACATTCAAATATGTTTCAAAAAACCCAAACAACTTGGTAAAACATCGAAAACCCAAACAAATTGGTAAAACATCACAAATTGAAAAAAATGGTAAAAATTCTAAAAAATTGTAAAAAATCAAAAATTGGTAAAAAGCATGCACGCAACTGAATCCTGTGTCAAACACATTGTATTCAAACATATCTTTCTTGTATTTTCACTTGTTTTTGTAATGATGACTTGCAGATCATTTTGATCTATCCCCATTTACAACATTGGTTTGCTTGTTATGTCTATATTATCTTGGCACAATGAGTTTCCTGGTACTATGTCGTAGCGCATGAATGCTTTTTCATCGGACCCTTAAGTCCTCCATTATTCCCCTCACATACATCCTTGCTCAGGGAACCATTTTTAACCCTTGTCATTAAATAGAACATTCGGGAACTAAATCTTGATAACAAAACATTTGTGAAACTGCTTGAATGTTGTTAGTTTGAGTATATGTGTTTGTACTTTTTTCCTGTCATGTTAGTTTGTTTACTTTCTTGTATTACATTGCATTTTGTATGTTGTATTATGTATGTTGCATGGAGTCAAGATTTTTAGCAATGAACAAATGTTAGTATTATAGATTTTCATGTTATTTTATACTTTTGTTGTATGTGTACATTTTAATAAGGGCCATAACGTTGGTTCTACAAGCAAAGTGATGAAATACAACTTTTTCTTGAACAAGTTTGATGTAAAGAGATATTTCCATCTTCATCTCTCACTTCTCATTACTATCACAGTTTCTTCTACGTGAATTCTTCTATCCCTTTTATTCATTTTCGATCATCGATTGAATTATTCTATAACCCCATGACACTCGAGGGGTATATGTCATTCTACTAAATTTTCATTTAAAATTTCTGGTCTACTATCTTTGAAGTGGCATTGCTTACGCTAGCCCAAATAGGGGAAAATGTAGACACCTCAAAATCCACTTACGCATTTTTAATGCTAAAACGATACTAATTATCCTTTATCTCACCATTTATATTATAATTAGTGATTTATGCTAATTAACTAACATTTCTCTCTATTTTTGTCAATTAATGACACTTTTGAGTTAACTCGCTTCTATCACATTATAGATTCCAATTAATGACACTTCGTTAGTTATAATCCTCTTCAAATCAATTAATTAACTATTTCTAGTTAATTAAGCCTATTGAACATTGTGTTTTATCAATAATCTCATTTATTGGTTATATCTCGCTTTCAAATGCTTCTAATCTCATCAAATTCCTCTTTATTCACCTCCAAATAGCCTAAAAAGCTTATTGTAGCCTATTAATTAGTCCACTTGATTAATTAAATGCACTTTAACTCCCATAAAAGGCTAACTAAAGGTTAACTCACCTAGCTTTGGTTAACTAAACTAAAGTTACTTTATCTGTTATCCCACATTCATTGTGATTTAAGCTTTCCCCAAAGTAGAATGCTATATAAAGGACCCTCATGCATCCCCTCAATCTTACTCCATGCTTTGATTAGCATCTCATAGAATACATATGATCTAAGAGCATTTACTCCATTGTTGGAATAGATTGCATCCATCTCTTCAACTTTGTTAGTAAGAAAAGATACGAACATGGCCTTGTAGCCATTTCATTGAGATTTCTTAACCATATTTGGAGCAATACACCTAATTTGATTGTTTGTGTGCTAATTAGGTTCATTTTATTTAGACAATCATAACATAGTAAGGATGTTAGGGATCTAGATAGTTCATTTATGTAGATTTCATTAATGTATTATATTAAGCTTTGATCATGATGGATTGTTTGTAAATTAATTTGCATAATTATAAACTACTTGGTGTTGGTTTAGGTTATAGTTGTAATGCTTTAGTTTATGATGATCACAATTCTCACTACATTTATTACTAGTTATTGGCTCGTTATTACACAAAGTGTGATTTGCACAAGAGCACCTAGGGCACATGTTTGCGCACACCACATAGAACTACACGAGGTTTAAGATGTAGTACAATGCTCAATTAGTAAGCCCACCATTGTGGCAACTGAGGTCATTCCAACCTATGTATATGCATTCTTTTTTATTCTTCCCTAGGGTTTGATACTTGTTTTGCATGTGTTGTAGACCATTCCTTCCTCTTGGAGCATGCATAACATTAGGTGTAGTACTCGGGATTTATTGGGATAGACAACAAAGATTCCCGATCATCTCTGGGACCTATGAACACCAACTCTAGGCCTTTTTCCTGAACAAGGGCATTTGTTTACATACTAGAGCACCCGTGGGTGCCCTAGTCCTCTACCAGTGCTCCAATCCACTAGTATCACCTAGATTTGCCTTCTGGGACCTCTGCATAGTTGCTCATGCTTCAAGATTCTCCAAATCGACTCTACGACATAGTCCAACAAGCTCCTGTTACCAACTAAGTCATCTTTCTTTTCTTTTTTGCTTTAGGGGTTTATAATCTCTTTCATTTAGTGATTAGGACATAACTTAGGTTTATTTACTATTGCTACACTATTCTATTTCCTTTATTACACTATTGTTACTATTTAGATTAACTAGACCAAACCCCCTTTAGGTTTAATTTTAGTTAATCATTTTGGTGAACCCAACATCATTCACACTTAGGATCCTCCTCTTTCTTTTGTCATGGGTTGTCAAATTTATTTACCTGATTTACTTAGGAGATATCTGTTATCCAATTTGCACCCCCCAAGGTAAAATTGATAACATGCATCGAATACTCAAGTCCCAGCATAAATAGATTGATTCAGGCAAAAATCATGTTTCTGGGTCCCCTCGATTTTTCTAACTCTCCCGTCCGAGTTGAAAAAGAGCAAGTTCGAGAAAAGGTGAAAAAGTTGCAAAAACAAGCTTAGGCCAGAAAATCATGAAAATGGCTAAGTCCTAGTCTAGGTAGTCCTTGGGAAAGTCGGGACATCGGGGCGCGAATCGGCCGAAAGGGCGCCAGGCGGGCCGCAGAGCATAAGGACATCCGGCCGTGAGGACACACGGGGCGCAGAAAAGGCGAATCGCCCAAGGTAAAAGCAAAATCGACTAATCTATGAAAGGACAGTCCGGACATTTGGGCTATGAGGACACGAGGGACGCGAACCGCCCAGATCGGCGGTCAGAACTTCGATTCGGACATCTATTATAGAGGGATGCGGAAGATGCGGATAGCCGAGGGAGCCGAGAGCCAATCACATTACGCCACGTGTCATCGGCCGAAAAAAGGGATGAGAGAAGCCCGAATCGGGTGGATCGAAGTTTTGTCCCAGGCATTTCGGGACATCCGGACAAAGGGACACGAAGGGCGCGAAAATCCGAGCAGCCCGCGGACGAATCGATTACGCCACGTGTCACAAGGGAGGACGTCCAAAATTTCAAAGGGCAAGGTTTGAAGCGCTGGCCCGAGCCAATCAAAAGAGGACACGTGTCCTAAGAAGAAGGGGAGTGCGGAGCTTAGGGAGGATTTGGAAAATTTGGCCAAGTTTTGGCCGAAAAGCTAAAAAGTAATGGATGACCCCATGCCCCTGTCGACCAATCAATGCATGCCACGTGTCCCAAGTGGCGGGGACGCGGGGGAAAAGTGGAAAATTTTCCAAAAAGTTAAAAAGGTCAAATTTCAAGGGAAAACCCATGGGTAAGCGAAGGAGAGAGAATTACGCATCCAATCAACGCTTGACACGTGTCATCCAAGTGGCAGAACGTGGGAAAAGATTTCAAAATCCATTTTTGCCTGCTTTGTGCCCTAAATCTTCGGGATCGCCATATCTTTCGATCCATAGCTCGATTTGCACGTTCTTTATATCATTGGAAAGCTTATAAAATTCTCTACATGATTCGGGCTAATCTTGAATTTTGGTTCAATGGAGAGAGAAAGTTAAGAAACAGCTCGACGTGTGTTCATGACCGAAGTGACATTTCAGCGACCAGATTTAATGTAGAATGGGTTGCATTCTCCTCCATTTCGGTCAAAAATGGCAGGGTATGGGTTTGTAAGGTCCTCCATGCTGATTTAATGCATTTGTAGTTAAGGAGGAATGGGTTCCCACGTTTTGGTATGTTTTCTCTCTCTGGGCTCGACCCATGCAATGTAAAAGCCATTTGGCTCATTTCTAAAGTGTGGAACATTTTTGGACATAGCAATCTTCTTCTTTCACCTTCAAAGAAGTGATCTGTAGGCAAGAATCGAGAACTCTTCAAAGATCAGTAATAGCTTTTACCTCTCTGAGGTTGTAATGTAGTGTTCGGCATTGGAAATAGTAATGCAAGCTTTGTGAATGGGTTTCATCCTTTGTTTGTGTTATTTGCTTCATTTTAGATCGTAAATTATATCTTCTCACTGCGTATGTTTTATGCTGCAATCTTTGGTTTGTGTCTATTTGCATGACAAAAATATTCACCACTCCTTTTTGGTGCATCACCATCTTTAGTTAGTTTCAATTTTTGCACTTCTAGCCCCGTCTCTCCTTGCGCAATTTAAAGTAGGATTAGGATCCGAACCTCTCGTAGTTGTGCAACCATTAGATCTAAATCGAGGAGTTTGAGGAACCAACCTCTAATCTAGAGATTCCTCTCTCGCTACCAAGTCCCACACTTAGAGAGAGGTTTCCATGTTGTGCATTCACACTAGATGCCCGAAACATCAACCTAGAAGCCCGATCGCATCCGGGGTGCTTTGTGACCTCGCAACAACAGCTTTGGCATGCCCAAAGGGGACACTAGAGGTCTCATTTTTATTGCAGCAAAGTTGATATGCATCTGCTGCAATTTTCTTGCTTTGAAAAGAGCTATTATTTACATATCTAGCGACTCCAAGGGGAAGAATCAACTGGTTTCAAAGAAGGTGCGGGCAGCCCGAAAACTCATGAGAAGAATCACCACAAGGTCAAGAGTTGGAGAAGAAGAAGTGCTTTGTTTGAATACCTCGCAATTATCTCCAAGAAAAGGCAAAGAGGAAGAAGGATTCAAAGGTCTCCATCTCCACCAAACAGAACTCTCTCAACTCCTCCACTGGTAGGCCTTTCATTCAGCCAACAAGGGTTTTAAGGCCAATCAGAATGGCACAAAACAACCCCTACGTCAACTTCACAGGCAACAGCCCACTTGCCCTCAATGCACAACATCCAATTCCCATTGCAGCCTTGAAGAACATTCCTTACTTCACTGGAGAAAATCGGACTACTCTAGGTGATCATGTTAAAGTCATTGCTAACCTTTGTGCAATCCATGAAATCAATGAGATGCAAGTGGTCATTAAGTTACGGGCATCTTCATTCAAGGGTAAAGCGTTACAATGGTTTAGGAGCCTTGAGTTGGTTCTATCACAAATTGGAATCACCGTGTATAGCACTTCATGAGCAATTTGGAGAAAAGGGAGACAACTTGTCTCTTTTGGAGCAAATGACAACCATCAAGAGAGCTCTCAATGAGCAAACACCGATTTCAACTTCGATTTCAAAAGACTTGGGAGAGAATTCCAAAGGCGAGTTAGGCCAACAACAAAGGTGCTTTTCTCTACTATCTCAAAGCTCTAAATTCTGATATTTCTATGTTGATTCAGTCCATGGGAGGCATAACTATCCCTATGGCTTATAAAGCATTGCCATTAGGCTGAAAATTGTTTGATCCAAGCCGGAAAACTTGCCCCTAGACCCCCATGCCATTGCTTTCCAAGTTTAGAGATTCCAAACACCAATCAATCACCTAATTTGGCTCCTTCTCCCACTCCTAGAAATCGGAGTTCAAATGAAGCTTCCACTTCATCTCCAAGTGCCCCAAATGAGCTTCAAGAAGTCATGAAGCAATTGCAAAACCTAGGTAATGAGTGGTTACTCTCAAGAGACAAGAAACCCAAGGTTTTAGACCTTCTTATCAACCCCAAGCTCACTTAACAGCAGCCATACCAACCACAAAGACCTCCTAACCTAGCTACAATTATGAATCAAACAAGGCCTCTTGCCAATAGACCATTTCAGCCCTATAATCCGAACGCCATATCGCCTCTAAGGCATTAGTGCCAACACAAAACAACATTGCTCGGAGTATGATTGGTGCTTTCCATGCAATGAGCCTCATAACCAATCCATGTGCTTCAATGGTGCTTTGAATCAAGCACTAATGGTGACAAATGCACCGGTGTGGAGGGTGAGATCACCAAGGAAACAATCAACAACAAGAAGCATTCTAATAGCAATCAGCCCCAAATGACACCACATTGGTAAATTGGCAAGCGTGAGGATTTCGTGGCATGAATTAAGCAAGCTTTCTCAAGGTGTTGCAGCCAACACAAGATTAAAAAGGAGGAATTTGGGTGAAGAGAAGCCATTAGCCCCAACGAATCCACAACCTTCCATGGCTCCACAAGTGGTTGGCAAACAAAATCCAATTTCAAATGCACAAGGGCAGCCAAGAACAAATTCTAAGCCAACTCAAATATCAGGTTGTTCTTTGCCCACATGCAAGGAGCGAATGTGCAAGCCAAGGGACAACAAAGAGATCCTTCATCACCATTCAACATCATTGATTAGATGAAGAAGACAAACGTCAATATATCAATGTGGGAATCCTATCCATCCTGTGCCAAAGAGATCTGCTGTAGTTCTGCCATGAAGGACCTGACAACTTCGAATCAAGAAGTTCGATGCAAGACAAGGTGCTCACAAATGTTGCTCTAGCTTTGAGGGAAATCATGGAGGATAGCAAGGTAAAATGTTGAAGCCCCCTCCTTTCTATGTTTCATTAATCATTGGAAATCAGCTAGTACATAATTGCATGATAGACTCCGGGCAAGTAGCTTGGTAATGCCTAAACAGATAGCTGATCAGCTAGGGCTCTAGTATGAAACAACATCCAAAGGGGTAGTGTAGTTGGATGGGACAGTAGTAGCAACAGTTGGAGTGATTAGAAACTTGAGTCTTACCTTGCATGCATGTCCAAATGTTGTTGTTTTACAAGATGTATCGACATAAACCTTCCACCACTCTTTGCCCTATGCTTGTCAAGGACTTCACACCAAGATTGGGGGTATTTGTCCACCGATTGGTCACACATGCTATTCGTAACGAGGTATGGAACTAAGGCTACAATCAGGTCGAACCTATTGCAAACTTCCATATTGAGCCTTACACTCCAAGCCGATTAATGCTAATTGCTCAAAGATTTGATCAAGAAGATCACCCAAGCAACCGATGAGGTGACACCAAGGTTGGAAGCATCCTAGATCTAACTCTTGATGAATGGGCAAACAAGATACATACATTTGATCCTTATCAAGAAGTGGAAGATTCTGAGCTAGGGGTCTATTGCATACATGAAGAAAATTAGCCTATTCCTAAGCATCACCAAGCCAAACCACAAAGATGACAATGAGGTATGGCGGTTATTTTTGATGGATCAAGGAGTAGACAAGGTGCGGGAGGTGGAGCTATGCTTGTTTCACCTCAAGGAATAAAGCACTATTCACTTTTAGATTTCGGTTTGCATGCTCCATAACACCGCCAATATGAAGCCTTGGTGCAAGGGATGCATTGGGCAATCAAGAGAGAAATAAAGAACTTGCAAGTCTTTGTAATAATGTGAATTGATTATAAATCGGTCAAGGGACAACATACGCCAAGAATGATCTACTCGGAGTGCTACAAGAACAGGTGTGGGACCTCATGGAAGATTTTGAAGGGTTTGGCATCAAGTCCATTCCCGTGAAAGAGAATCAAGCTACTTGACAAGCTTGCATGCAGTAGAGGGCAGATTTTGACATTGTGGAAAGCATTCAACAAGACAAGGTACAAACCAAACATCCATGTGATTGTAAGGCCTTGATCTTTGGATAACAATGTCGGGCTTGGAAAGTATTTGAAAATGACTAGCAAATCATCCATTTCTTGCGAGAAGAAGCTAAGTTCTCACCAAGAATCAAGAAAGATTGGAGCAGCAAGATATGGTGACCAAGTGGTACAGTGAGAACTAACAAGCTGCCCAAGGGACTTATCACTTTGGAGTCCATTTTTAACCCCAATGACCAGTTTAGGAAGGAGAAAGCAAACATTCAGTCAAGAGAGAGGATTCAAGATCCATCTTGGTAGAAGAGAACAAACCATTGCAGATTGGAAGGATGATAACTGAACAAGAAAGGTATGAGTTCATGCAGCTGTGTCAAGAGTTCCCGACGTGTTTGCTTAGAGCTATGAAGACTTGAAAGGTTTCAATCCCAATTTAGCTCAAAGATACCATTGAATTGGATCCAAGTACTAAGCCCTCGTCAAAGTAAAACAAAGACCACTCATCCACACATGGAGCCTCTCATGAGGAAAGAATTGGACAAGTTGGTTGAGTCAAGGATCATATTCCCAATCAAGCATTCTAGTTGGGTTGCCAACTTAGTTCCAAATCGAAAGAAGAAGAGTGGAGAGATCAAATCGTGTGTTGACTTGTGAGACTGAATAGAGCCTCTCTCAAGGACCATTACCCACTCCCTTCCATGGAGCAAATCTTTGCAGTTGTAGCTGGTTCATAAAGGTTCTCATTGCTTGATGGCTACTCGTGCTACAATCGATTATGGTGAAGGAAGGGGACCAGCTTCAAGACAGCCTTCACACGACCAAATGGGGAAATTTTGCATACGGAAAAATGCCATTTGGGCTATCCAACGCTCGGTGCTTTACCTTCCAAAGGGAAATGGACATGGCATTCAAAGGTTTGATTAGCAATGTGGTGCTAGTCTACCTTGATGATATCACTATTTTTTCCAAAAACGCAGCAGACCACCTCTCTCATTTGAGGCAAGTCTTCACAAGGTGTAGGAGATTTGGAGTGTCTTTGAATCCTAAGAAGTGCATCTTTCTTGCACATGAAGGAAAGCTCCTTGGCCATGTTGTCTCCAAAGAAGGATTAGCAATCGATCCAGAGAGGGTTGAAGCCATAAGAGCACTACCATTGCCAAGCCACAAGAAAGCCCTTCAGAGTTTCTTGGGAAGGATAAACTTTGTTCAGAGGTTTGTCCCAAATTTTGTAGCCCTTGTCAAGCCCATCACCAAAATGTTAAAGAAGAGCATGGCTTTCAAGTGGACAACAGAAGGCAAGGAGAGTTTTGAGGCAATCAAAGAAGCCATCTCCCAAGCACCAACTCTCATCAACCCGGACTTCTCCAAGGATTTCATCCTCTATGCATTTGGAGGTAATGACACTATTTCTGCCATTTTGGTACAACAGAACAAGGATAATGATGAGCAATAATCGCCTTCTTCACCTGAGCCTAGATGACTATGAGGTGAGGTACTCTTTCATTGAGAAGCATGTACTTGTAGTAATCGAAGCTTGAAGAAATTCATGCATTTAGTTTCAAACAACAAGGTCCAGTTGCTGGTCTCACATGCTGGGGTTAAGGACTTCCTCCTTAACAAAGATTTGAATGAGAAAAGGGCAGGTTGGATCACCCGTGTCATGGAGTATGACATTGAGATCAAGATCACCAAGCTGGTAAGGGGAAAGGATTGTGTGAGCAGCTGGTTTTGGGGAAGCAAAGAGAAGTATACAATGAAGAAGAGGTTGTTTTGACACCCAGACAGCCATGAGCCAAGTGGCAATCAAGAAGAAGACAATGCTGCCCCCACTCCTTGCTGGACCGAAGGCATCATACACTTCCTAGGCACGAGCCTATGCCCTCCCGGAGATGAACAAGACCCAAAGGAGACACTTTAGATTGCAGGCTGTCCCGTATGCCATTGTTGATGGAGTTTTGTTCAAGAAAGATGTGAATGGAGTGCTACTGAGATGCATTAACACAAACTAGATTCAAAGGGTGTTGGAAGAATTTCATGGCGTACCACCCATGGTGGTCATTTTGCACCAAGAGTGATAGCTCTAAGAATCATGAAGGCTGGTTATTATTGGCCTAAGATCTTCAAAGTGATTGCTATGCATGGATCAAGAGATGTAAGAATTGTGCATTCTTCACAGAAAAGAGAAGCTTATCGCTGCCCTTCCATTGCATCCAATCTCGGTTGACCAGCCATTCATGCAATGGGGTTTGGACTTCATTGAGTCATTAATCCCGATTCAAGCCAAGGGCACAAATGGATTTTGATGACCACAGACTACTTCACCAAATAGACAAGCGAGTACCGAAAGAGGCAAATGAGTCTAGCATCTTAGAATTTTATGAGGGGATAACAACTAGATTTGGTGTACCTGCTACAATAATCTCTGATAATGCATTGGCATTCATTGGATCTAAGGTGACCGAGTGGGTGTCAAGAACGGTATTTACCTAAGCACTTCATCACACTATTACCGTCAAGGTAATGGCCAGCCGAGTCTACAAACAAGAACTTGTTGAGGATCATTAGGAGGACTCTTGATGAGAATCGAGGTCTTGGCATACCAAACCGAAATCATCCTTATGGGCCGATAGGATAACTCCCAAAAGATCCATAGTAACTCTCCATTCAAACTTGTCATGGAAGAGAGGAAATCTTGCCCATGTCTCTTGAGTTGCCAACATTGGAACTCATGAAGCAGCTGGAGTTGCTAGAGTTTGGACCCATGGAGGTGAGGTATGCAGAGTTGATGGAGCTGCAAGAGATCAGAAATCAGGCATCCCAAGCAATGGAGAAGGATCAAGCTTTGATCAAGAAGACCTTTGATAGGAAGGCCAAGGATAGATCTTTTCAAGTTGGAGATCTAGTGTTGAAATGGGATGTGGATAGAGCAAAACCGGGAAGGCATTCAAAATTTGATGCCATTTGGAGTGGCCCATACATGGTCACAAAGTGCAAGAGCAGCAATGCTTTCCAATTGGCCTCATTGGATGGTGAAGAACTACAGATTCCAGTGAATGGAATCTATCTCAAGCGTTAGCTTTCTGAGGGAATTTCACTACCTTGTAAATATTAGTTTAGGTGTTTACTCCTCCAAGTGCTTGTGCACATTGTTTTACCAGTAAGTTAGTTTTGTTTTCCCTAAGTGCTTTCGCACAACTTGCTATCCATGAAGATGTTTTGCAGCCCTTGCTTCCATCAGGTGATATTCCATCTTCCTCCTTGCACATTCTGAGTCAGTTAGGGGTTCTAAACAGAATATTTGATGACTCCATGCCCAATGGACTGCTTCAGTAATCGGTATCCTTTACAGCCGAGCAGTGTAACCCCATTGAGTCACCAAATTGTTATCCAATTTGCACCCCCAAGGTAAAATTGATAACATGCATCAGAATACTCAAGTCCTAGGCAAATAGATTGATTCAGGGGAAAAAAATCATGTTTCTAGGGTCCCCTCAGATTTTTTCTAACTCTCCTGTCCAGGTTGAAAAGAGAAAGTTCTGAGAAAAGGTGAAAAAGTTGCAAAAAACAAGCTTGGGCCAGGAAAAATCATGAAAAATGGCTAAGTCCTAGTCCAGGTGGTCCTTGGGACAGTTGGGACATCGGGCGCGAATCGGCTGAAAGGGCGCTAGGCGGAGTCGTAGAGGGCAGGGACATCCGGGCCGTGAGGACACGCGGACGCGGAAAGGCGAACTGGCCGAAGGTAAAAGCAAAATCGACTAATCTACTTGAAAGCGGACACCGGGACATTTGGGCTATGAGGACACGAGGGACACGAACCGCCCAGATCGGCCAGCGCAGAGAACTTCAGTTCGGGACATCTATTATAGAGGGACATGAAAGATGCGGATAGCCGAGGGAGCCGAGAGCCAATCACATTACGCCACGTGTCATCGGCCGAAAGAGGGACAGAGAAGCCCGAATCGGGCGGATCGGAAGTTTTTGTCCCAGCATTCGGGACATCCGGACAAAGGGACACGAAGGGCGCGAAAAGCCGACAGCCCGCTGGACGACGAATCGATTATGCCACATGTCACAAGGAGGACGTCCAAAATTTCAAAGGGCAAGGTTTGAAGCGCCCGAGCCAATCAGAAGAGGACACGTGTCCTAAGAAGAAGGGGAGTGCAGAGCTTAGGGAGGATTTGGAAAATTTGGCCAAGTTTTGGCCGAAAAGCTAAAAGTAAAGGACGACCCCACGCCCCTGTCGACCAATCAATGCATGCCACGTGTCCCAAGTGGCGGGGCGCGGAGGAAAAGTGGAAAATTCTCCAAAAAGTTAAAAAGGTCAAATTTCAAGGGAAAACCCACGGATAAGCGAAGGAGAGAGACTTATGCATCCAATCAGTGCTTGACACGTGTCATCCAAGTGGCGTAACGTGGGAAAAGATTTCAAAATCTGCTTTTTGCTTGTTTTGGGCCCTAAATCTTCAGATCGCCATATCTTTCGATCCGAGATCGATTTGCACGTTCTTTATATCATTGGAAAGCTTATAAAATTCTATACATGATTCTAGGGCTAATATTGAATTTTAGTTCAATCTGGAGAGAGAAAGTTAAGAAACAGCTCGACGTGTGTTCATGACCAAGTGACATTTCAAATGACTGATTTAATGTAGAATGGGTTGCATTCTCCTCCATTTCGGTCAAAAATGGCAGGGTATGGGTTTGTAAGGTCCTCCATGCTGATTTAATGCATTTGCAGCTAAGGAGGAATGGGTTCCCACGTTTTGGTACGTTTTCTCTCTCCCGGGCTCGACCCATGCAATGTAAAAGCCAGCTTTGGCTCATTTCTAAAGTGTGGAATATTTTTGGACATAAGCAATCTTCTTCTTTCACCTCCAAGAAGTGACTATAGGTAAGAATCGAAACTCTTCAAAGACTCGTAATAGTTTTACCTCTCGAGGTTGTAATGCAGTGTTCGGCATTGGAAATAGTAATGCAAGCTTTGTGAATGGGTTTCAGTCCTTTGTTTGTGTTATTTGCTTCATTTCGATCGTAAATTATATCTTCTCAAATTTCCAGCGTATGTTTATGCTGAAATCTTTGGTTTGTGTCTATTCGCATGACAAAAATATTCACCACTCCTTTTGGTGCATCACCATCTTTAGTTAGTTTCAATTTTTGCACTTCTAGCCCCGTCTCCTTGTAATTTAAAGTAGGATTAGGATCCAAACCTCTCGTAGTTGTGCAAACATTAGATCTAAATCGAGAGGAGTTTGAGGAACCAACCTCTAATCTGGAGATTCCTCTCTCGCTTAACAAGTCCCACACTTGGAGAGAGGTTTCCATGTTGTGCAATCACACTTGGATGCAGAAACATCAACCTAGAAGCCCGATCTCGCATTTAGGGTCTTTGTGACCTCGCAACAACAATATCCTCATTGTTGCGATGTTTTATGAAAATCCCTAGACACTAAGTAGCTTGATGACAATACGCTACCACATGAAATCGATTCTATGCTTCATTGTTTATTTGTTGATCGTAGCCCCAATAATCCTACATCTACTCAACCATTATTAGATTCGATTCACACTTTACATACATTATTCCAAAAATAAATTTGCAGCTATGGAATCCACCATGACATCACTTAGGTCTAAAATTCAATAGCTTAAGGTGCCATCCCCATTACATGTTTGTGTTCCTCCTACTTCTTGTATGCCATCCATGTCCACCACATGTCATATGAATAAAACTTAAGACATGCCATTGCGTAACCTCTCATGTTTGAGTGCACTACTATACCACATGACATTTTTCCTCACCTCCTTAATCATAAGTTGATCACTCTACCAAATATGTAGCATTATTCACCTCATCGGTTAATGAAATATCAAGGTTGTCCATACTACAATTATCATCGAATCAATGGACATAATGACAACGATTGTCATACTTTTCCTTGCATAATCAAAAGCCTTGAGTGTCAAGGTCTTATTTCTTTTATTACATAACAAGCTATCACAAAGGTTACACCCACATGGGCTCCTACGTCTACTCATTTGATTAGTCAAGACCCACCTAAGCAACCACCTAAGGTATCACCTAGTCAACCTAATCAACCACATGTCAAAATTAGTTCACAAAATCCTCCTATTAGGTCATCTACTGCATTACCAACTCTGCACCTAAACAACCTCCCTTAAAGGTTAGTGCCACTTCACCTCCTCTCAAGTCTAAGCTTCAAATAACTACTTTCGTCCCAATAAATAACCCTTCTACTAGTAGTCAAGACACATTGTAAACTCCACCATCTCATGCTAAAACTTCACGACAATCCACACATGTTATACTTGATATGCATTTCGATTAATACACTCTCATTACTTCTATGCCACATGCTTCCACCGATACATGTAACCTTGGTCTTTGATAGGTGATAACCTTATTGACGACTTTACACATTCTTCTTATATGCACTTGGGGGCATAGTATTGACACACCCCCTCCTACATAATCATACATTATACATTTAGTATGCACATCTTCTATACCGACCATTACCTGATGACACACTCTTGTGTTATGGTTCACACTTGACTGTTGAGGGATTATAAGACATGAACCTCACACACTGCACATAGGTACCATACACATCACTACCATACTAGCATACATACTACATCTTGCATTTATTTTACCCTTGCATATCACACACTAGTTTATCTCGCTTGCTTGGCATGTTCATCATACACATTACATACATCATCTACATACACTCATCCTACAAATCTTGATAGTTCACATACCTTTCACTACATGGTCCTCATCATCATGATACACATTTACATCCAATAATTTACAATTATAGGAAGGTTCCTTACATATTATGTCTTCTACTAGATATCATCACATTTTTATATTGGGCTTGTCACTCATATACACTATGCTTGCTTATATTTATCACATAGCCTAGTCATCCTACCTACTACATACTATTGCATTACACCATGCATTTCCACATTGCTTGCATTTACACTGTCACCTATGCATTTCATATAGATTGCATATGTCTTGCATTTAGAGCCACCCTTACCATATTACTAGCATCATACATACCCCTTACTCACCTTACACTACATTTTAGACATTGTATATTCCCACACAGTTATTCATCACATAACCATTAGTATCACCATACACCGTATGCACTACACTCACCACCCTATGACGCACTCTAGTTCCTCAATCCATACTCGACTACCGAGGGTTTACTAATCAAATGGACCTATTTCTATTTACGTTATCATCATTCTATACTATATCCCTAGGTTAGTGACATACGCTTTAGGCTAAATGGTCACCTTTACATTTTATCATCTTGTTATGGTACATGCTTTAGCTATATCACCACTTCCTATATTTTACATCCTCACAACTTACTCTATTCATCATTTAGTGACATACACTTTAGGCTAAATGGTCACCTTTATATTCTATCATCTTATAGTGGTACACACTTTTAGGCTACATCACCACTCTCTAGTTGTATTATCATCGCATATTGCTTATCGTACGCTGACATACACCTTAAGCTAGATGGTCACTCACCTAGCAGTTAGATAACATCACCAACATATTTGACATTATCATCACCAATGTGTTTACTTGCATTGTCATCACTTATTCATCATGTAGTGATATACAACATACGCTAGTTTAGCACTCTACCATTTATTGTGTTGTGGTACATGTTTAGGATATAGGGTCAACGCTTCCATCATCACCGTTAGTCTATATATCATCATCACTACGCACTAGACAACCAACACACACGCACACTAATGCAAGCATTTCCCGATAACACACTCTTGTTTGCGGTTCATTCTTGACTGTTGAGGGGGAAAACCAAATGAACCTCGCTGCATACATTTCCAATCCACTTGGGGGGCACGTGACTCCTACCATTCCATCTTGCATTTCCATCTCCTCCATCATTCCACTACATACTGCATCATTATGGGGGCATTTACTCTTGTTTACTAGTGCTTTTACATGTTCACTTTACTACACATGCTAGATGGATTGCTTATATGTCATTACCATACACACATTCACGTTCACAATTTGTTCTAGTTTTAATATGATCACGGACACATGACTCTTCCATGTCGCATGGATGTTCACCTTCTACCCTTTCGACATTGGTTGTTGGGGGCATCCACATTCGATTCATACAAGTGTTATTGTCTCATTATGTACTTAGCACATTACACTACTTGGGTTTACACGCTATTGACATATTGGTTATCTTTCTAACATGCTAACAGTGTTCCATGTGTAACACTTGTTTTACAGATTCTATGCTACCATGAATACTGTGTGTTTGTTGGCTTTCTATTGCTTATACTTGTTTGTTACTTGTATGCGGGCCTTTCCCTATGTTTGGTGTGCACACTTGTTTGCTTATATGTGGCCACTATGGCCTTTGAGTGTCTTGCGACACTATGAGTGGTGTCTTGTGTTTTACGACCCATGCTTTATGTGGCTTCTTTTTCTTTCTTTCATGATTGCATTACTTATTTTCTTATACACTGTTTGTGTATTTTACACATTATTTTCTATATGCATGTTTGTTTGCACCTAACACTTGGCCGTGACTAGTCACTTATTCGTGCATGCCTTGGTTTCTACTAAGCACTTTCTATGGGTTTGGGTATGTATGTCCTCTTTTAGGGCCGCATCATCCTTTTCATTGACATCACATGTGCCCCCAAAGAGGGGGGCATCATTTGGGGTTACTACATAACTCTTCACTACTATAGTCACTCCAGTTTAGTTCGGCTTATCTGTCCTTGGCGTATGGGTTCGGTTTCAATTCAATTATTGTGGGTTTAGTCACCACAATTTACACCCTTAACATTGTGGGATTACTACTATAATGAGTGGGTTCGGACCGTTCTACAAACTCCATACATAGTGGATTTTATAGGACATGGTGTCATTAGCATTCTGGGAAACAATTGTAGACAAGAGGATACAACAAAGTTACGGACCACCCAAAAGAGCCACAACAATACAAAGATATCTTCACAAATAAGGAAGCAGTTAAAGTGTGGAGAATGACATACTCTTCTCCCAACACTCCTTTGGCCTACTGGTGGCGGAGCACCCAAAAGAACCACATGAATACATGATATCCTTCTACACCCTTTCTCTCGACATGGATCAGGTGCACATGTTCCATTTACATTTACATTTACTATTTATCATATTTGAAATTTTCATATGCACATGCATATTTTACACTGCATTTTTACATACATACATATTTGACTACTTGATCATTTTCTCCTTGCAGGTCCAACCATATGAGAAACAAGTAATCAAATTGGGGGCAACAACAACAACAAACAACACCACGCGGTGATACACTACACTATACTACATTGCACACACATCACATTCTTATGTAGGCACTTCAAATTATACGAAAACTACACACATATGTTTTCTTAGGTTCACTCTTGTCACTCTTTTTCACTAATTTCATCATTAGTTTCCACACTTTACTATTTTATCACTCCACACTTTATCTATTCCATTGACACATTTCTACTTCACTCTTCAGGGGCATCATGTATGTACTTCTATGTACTTTATGTTACCAAACGTTCTGTTCACCAACATAAAGTGGGGGTAAATGTAGACAATAAATCACACACTTTGGGGAAAATATTTAGTCCTAGTCTCATACTACTATTTAGAAAGTTCTTGAACAAAGAAAGTACTAATTAACCCTATTTAGCCATCTTTATTTTATTTTATCTTGACATTCCCGACCTTTATGACACATACGTCCTTGCTAATTTGACCATTCCATACTTCTACATGTAAACTGGGTGTCCATGGGCACCCTAGGCCCACCATGGGCGCTCGAGCCTTTCTCACACCTTTCCCACATTTTTGGTACCTTATAGCCATTACATTCTTTCAAATTGCTTGTGGTCAACCTAATCGGGGTTAATTACAAAATTGGAGCAAGAGAACTCTATAAATACAAAGTTATGAGACCATAATGAGGGACCAAGCACTAGTCACTACTACTACACGCCTAGAGTTGCATCCATTAGAGGTCACTTTGCATCCATTAGCTCCATCACATCAAGGGAAAAGATGGTTCATCTACATCACACACTTCATAGGAGGGGTTTATTCTATTCATGCACCATTCTCACTACATTTATTACTAGTTATTGGCTCACTACTACACAAAGTGTGATTCACACAAGAGCACCTAGGACATGTGTTAACACACACCACATAGAACTACATGAGGTCTGAGATGTAGTGCAACACTCAGTTAGTAAGCCCACCATTGTGGTAGCCGAGGTCAGTCCGACCTATGCATATGCATTCTTTTTTATTCTTCCTTAGGGTTTGATACTTGTTTTGCATGTGTTGTAGGTCATTCCTTCCTCTTGGAACATTCAGAGCATTCTGCAAGTACTCAAGATTTAGTGTGACAAAAAGTGAATATTACTTGTCATCTCTAGGACACGTGAACACCGCCTCCGAGCCTTTTTCCCAGCACAGGGTGTCTATTCTCCATACTAGAGCACCCATGGGTGCCCAGTCCTCTCCCAGGTGCTCCATTCTAGCCATATATCACCCAGATTTACCTTCTGCAGACCTCTGCATAATTGCTCCTACTTCCAGATTCTCCAGTCAACTCTCTGCAACATAGTCCAACAAGTTCCTATTATCGGCTAAGTCATCTTTCTTTCTCTTTCTTGGTTTAGGGTTTTACAATCTCTTTCACTTAGTGCTTGAGACATAACTCGGGTTTATTTAGTGCTACTACACTAGTCTATTTCCTTTATTACACTATTTTTACTATTTAGATTAACTAGACCAAACCCCTTTAGGTTTAATTTTAGTTAATCACTAGTGTGACACTCACATGACAAAGAACGAGATATTACAAAAACCTAATTACTAACTCGAATCAAATCTTAAGCTTTTCTATAGACCATGGTGCCCACAGTGCCCTAATTCTTCCACAAGCACCCCGTCTAGTCAAATTTGTCTCTACGATGTAAGTTTTTGAAGTGCTTCGTCATACCCTATTCTGCCATTCCAAAGACACGCTTAGTTCCGGATCAACTGCGAGGTAAGTTCCGGATCACTGCGAGGTAAGTCCCATTCAGGTTAGTACCTTTTCCCACATATTTCATTTCATTTAAAATATAAAACAAATTATTTAGCATTTGTATTTTATTTTACATTAGTTTTTTCGTTGTTGTACTTGTTTAGATTAGCTTATAATTTTAGATTTTAGTTAATCATTTTGGTGAACTCGTACTTGAGAATAATTTTTCCCTAGGATCCACTTCAAACCCTAATGGTGAAAGATAGTGCTTCCCCCTCTCAGCCCATCATGTCTTAATTTAACATCAATCCCATTTATGATGAGGTTGTTATTGCTAAGCTCACAACTCTTTATAGTAATTGCACCATGCCCGATCATCTTCAATAACAACTCTTAGATCGCGAACAATTTATACATACTAGTTTTGAAAATTATCCTCTTGGCATTAGTGTTGTTTTTGATCTAATAACATTTACTCATATACCTTCCTTATATACAATTTCTAGTGATCCACCATCTAACATTTCTAAGGAAATCCTCGATGATTCTCTCATTGATTATATGTTAGGCATTGATAATAACTCATATGTACCTACTGATTCTTCACCTACTCCAACCATATATATATCTCACGATTCTCCTAGTTCTCATGAGTCATCGCATGCTCATCCACATACATTCTCACATTATGTTGATGAACCTATTGATTCTATACTCCATGATCTCTTTATTTCTACGAATCATTACTCCGATGTAAACGAACTAACGGTAGTCATGATTCTTCTACTTTCCATATGGCTAAGTTTTACTCTCCTACTCCAGCCTCTCCTTCAAAGGTTGTGTCTATTCTTACGCATGGGTATAGTCCATCTCCTACCTATATCTAGTTGTTAATACACCTCCCACATCTCCATCTATTTGTATGGATTCTTCTCCATCTATTAGTGTATCATCTTATCCATCTACTAGTATGGCTTCTTCTCCTTTTATTAGTGTATCATCCTCTCCATGTATTAGTGTGCCTTCTTCTCCATATATTAGTGCATGTCCCATTACTAGCACATCCACACCTCCATCTATCGAGGCTTATGATGTTATTCCTACTAGTTCTCTAGATATACCATGTTCTACATTTTCTATTATTTCTTCGACACCTCCTATTAGTGTGCCTTCAGCATTGAAATCCCCCTCATCTCCTCTTGATATTCCCATGATCACACATAATGGAAAATTATAGTTAATTAATACACTATTACCATCTTTTATCATTCCTCCTCAAGACATTCTATCTCTCACGCATGCGGTTGGTCGATTCTGATATCAAGTTCATTCACTCACTTTAGAAAGTAGAGCTTATTATGCTTCAGTAGATAACAACTCATTACATGGAAATCCAATCCCTAAAAAGATTCATAACTCGACATTTCCAAAAGATTTCATTATGCCTACCTTCACATGCTTTGATGGTACTGGTGATCCTCATTTACATTTACAACACTATCGCCAAGCTATGCATGCATATTCTAATGATAGGTTACTACTTAAGGCCTTTAGACAAAATATTATTGACGATGCATTGCAGCGGTACAGCCATCTTCCATTCGGGTCCATTAACACTTATTATGATATGGAAGATGCCTTTTTATGATGCTTCATCTTCAATAGTGGCTCTAGAGCTACTTACGATTACTTACATACTTTACATCGGGGTGATTTTGAACATATCAAGGATTATATCTTGCACTTTAATGCATATATGCATGAGTTAGTATTTAAACCTACTGAACCAAAAACATAGTTCATCTTTTGTCATAGTTTACTCCTACATCTCAAATAGGGATTACAATATAATACCTATGAGTCATTCATTCTATTATGTTACAAAGTCATAGACCTAAAGCAAGATCTTCTCTCATCACATATCATTGCTCCTCCACATGCTTCTACTTCTATCACATCATCCAACATTCCTCCATCGACACCGGTAGAGCCTCCTATCTGATCTCCATCTCCACCTCGTAAAAAACAACCATGCTCATCCTATTGCATCACAAAATCATAATTCTTCTCTTCCTCCACTCATGCTACTCCTCCTACTCCATTTGTGTCACATGAGCCATTACATTTCTCCAATCACGCTATACCTCACGATATATTGTGTGCTTTACTTAATAGGTGTCTCATTCATCTACCATCTAACCAACATCATCCTCCACATAGATTACAATGTCAGCATGACCAACATTATTGTAACTACCATCACATCAATGGCCATCAAGATAATGATTGTCTCACCTTTCATGAGAGACTAGTACAATTAGAAGAACAAGTCATTATTTCCTTTTGCCCTTGTTCACATGAATGGTCCATTTCTCCTAGACTTCTTTCAAATATATCGATTGCATCAGTTTCTCCATCTAGAGCTCCACTTGTTACTCACTCATCACCATGATTTTCCGTTCACGAGAATTCTCCACCACATCTATACAATTCTCCATTCTGCTCCACTCGCACACACACTTCACCCAATGCATTATGTTGTTATCTCACATAGGTCACTACCACATGCTACACATTCCATTGTTGCTCCACTCAATATGCAATTTGGTTCATATTTTCATTATGCTTCCATCCCACATGCTTCCACCATTATTCGCCTCCTTGGTCTTTGGTAGGTGATTGCTATCACCTTACCCCCAATGACGCACTTGTATTCTTATGGTTCTTACATGATGTTGAGGGTTATACTATAAGAATATTTCATCATGTGCTTTATCAATCCATCTAATGTACTCAATCACTTCCCCATGATTCACTCTTTCTTATACATCTCATTCTTTCTTGTTGAGGGTCCTAACTAAATGAGCCTATTCATCCACACGTTGGGAGGCATCACTAATATCCCCCTCCCTAGTTTCATCATACTAACATATTTACGACCACATTATATCATCACATATTCATTACGACACTTTATTTTTTTCATCATACATTATCTATTTTTACATCTATTATATTCTCATCATTATACTAATTCTACATTACACATTCCATTCGATACACAACTAACCAATCCAATTACGTATGTTATCTATCACATTGCACATTTTGCCCATTGTTACCAACATTATACATACGCATCCATAACATAAACATAATACAACACATTACAATAATTACCAAATCACACATCATCCATTACATTGCAACATTGATATGCAAACCCATCATATATTAAAAGAGTCCATACATATATCAAATACGATCATCCAAAAAAATATATCCGGGGCAAGGGCCCCTACATCATAAACAACAATACAATCATACCTCGTCATCACCATCACTCTTGGTTATCGTAAGAGCCCTATAACTATATGCCTTGCCACTAACTCGTAATCGTTGTTGACGGACTCTTCATATATATCTCACATCATCCGTCATACATCCCACATTCTACATTTAGTTTGCATATACACATTTTACACACTTTGGCACTTTTTATTACACATATGCCTATACTTAGGTTGTCTACATGCTTTGCATACTACACTTCACACATCATATGTCTTACTACATCCTACATTTAGTCTATAGTTACATATCTCACACTAGTCTTCATCATACATACATTTCTACTTGACTTGTCTAAATGCGTTGCACTTTCATCTTACACATTACATGCATCATACATATATTGCATATGTTACATATACATTTCACACATATTTATTCTATCCAAACATCTTGCATATTACATCTTGCATTTATTCCATATCATGTGTCTTAACATTTGTGTATCTACATGTTGTTCATATTATGCATATTAATCACCACATGTTTGCCATGCTCCTATTGTTTACGCGCCTAACATCATACCCTACTCATCCTATATGCTTCATACTATTTTCCATTGCCTTGCATTCTACATTTACACATTTTCATTCATCACATGGTCATATGTATTCATTACATAGTGTACACACATTACCTACTTTATATTTACACATCACATGCATCTTACAATCTTAGACTATATTCATATCCTGCATACTACATTTGGTATTTATGACATCATTCACCATACATATAACACACTTTACAAAAGGAGGAACAAAAACCAACGAGCAAGAAAGAAACAAAAAAGTCCACAAAAGGAGTTAAACATGCTTAACTCTTACAATGAAGATCAAGACTTTAACCAACAAAGAGAGTAAAACAGAAAAAAGAAACCAGCCCTAAACCATCAAAACTACAGAAGTTCACCAAAAGTCTACCAATAGTCCAGAAAACCCAACTAATTTTTAGGAGAAACTTCACTACTACTAACATGACTACCTTTGATCTCAACACCCTCAACCCTTGTCATTCATGTCTTCCTCCAGCTCATCCTCGAAACTACTGATGCACAAATTGAAATTCCTCCTTTTAGTGCCTTCCTCCATCCCTTCCAACCTATCACTCAACTTTTTGACTTGATACTCCAGCTCCAGAACCTTCTGTTTGGACTTCACCTGGTAGAGACAATTTTCTTAGAAACATTAATGACATCCAACATGGTTTCCCTTTGACCAACATTGGTTTCCTCCATCACCTGAAGCACCCCTCTAAATACTGAACCTTTCTACTCCAATCCTCAAAACCCTTAAAATTACCATCCCAACCCCTCTTTCTCGAGGTGCTCACTTCACCACGACCTTCCTCACTCTTCTCTTTTTTAATCCTCCCCACATTTTTACATTTCCCAACCTTCATCTTAGTAAGGCATTCCATGCAAGAGTGAGATCATCCTCTTCCACCTTATCTTTCAGAGAAGAATTCAGAATAGGTTTCCCATTTTCAAACAATAGAAGGATGAGCCCTTCATGCAAAGGCATCTCTACCTTCTCTCTGGAAATGCCATCAAAGAATTTTCAAAGACATAAATAAAAAAAAAGGAATGCTCACCATGACCTTATGGTGAAACATATTCAGAAGGGTCATATGATGAGTATAGATTTTTTGGTATTTTCCTTCCAGAGTGATATACTTCATGATTTGAAGGAAAAATTCTCTCCATATTCCCGGGATACATGACCTGGAAATACCATCAGTAAAGAAAGAGCACCTTTCCTTACCCACGAAGAACAACTCAATTTCATGCTCTCTGCGGGTTCTATCCTTAAATATTTTGAGCCCATCCATTTTCATCTCCATCGCAAGGGAAATGGTGGACTCTGAAACCTCAATTTCCATTCCTCTGACCTTGAACTTTCCCTCTTTCCAAGATTTTCCAAAATCCTTTGATAGGAAGGGTCGTGACCATGTAATTTAGCAATGAAATTACTAAAACCCCCAATCTTAAGCTTGTTCCACAAATGTTGATTAAAAGCTTCAATGTTCTAGCTAGCTAGTTCAACCCTGATTCTATCACCACCCATCTTCACGAAACCAAACTTCCCTATTTTAAACACTTCTCAAAATCAGACCCCCTTTCACACCAACAAAAACCGAGGAATACAACTTATTAAGTAAGTTGTCACAGACCCAGAGCTCACTCATGCCAACATCATCAAACTTAGTGCCCTCTATCTCTAATAATGGTTTCATTAATGTCCATGGGTAAATCATCTCCTTTACACTAGATCTTATAATCATTACTAAGAGCTCCGTAATTAGCCATCTTATCCACACACTTGTTCCCTTGACGCAAAGTATGATTATAAGAAACCTTTACAAAATATTTTAAAGTTTCCTTAACATCATTGAGGATATTTCTTAAGGGCCAATTAATGGAACCCTGATTGTTAAGAGCATTAATAATGATGAGTGAATCACCCTCAATCTGGATGTCCTTGAAACCTTTTTCTTTTTCCAACAAAACCCCCAAAGGAGAGCTCTAGCTTCCACCATATTGTTTGTTTTCCAACCTAATGGACCAACATAAACAAACAACCAATCACCTTCACTGTTTCTTAAAATTCCACCTCCCCCAGCTAGACCCGGATTCCCTTTTGACACCCCATCAAAATTTAACTTAACAACATTTTCCTCAAGCCTGATCCAAATGGAGTTCTTTTTTGGTTTGTGTAATTCCACCGGTCCAAGGGTGAACTTATCAAGAACTTTCTGCTCCCTTTTTGGGTAGGGTTTCTTTGCCTTGCCTTTAAAGAGTTTGATATTTTCCTTATGGCAGCCAAAAAATTTCTTTTAACTTTCAAGAGAAGAGATTTCTAGTCCCGAATATACAATCATTCCTAGCCTTCCATAAACCCCAAAAAAAGGGAGGGCAATATTCCAAGCCCAGACCAAGATGGGAAAATAGAAGGGACTCTCCCATTGAAAACAACAATCCTCAATAGTCAAGGGAAAAATCCATTGGATATTGAACAGATCCAAAATGGAAGCAAAAACATCATGGGAAAAGGAGCAATGAAGGAGGAGATGGTTGACATTTTCCTCCTCTTTCCTACAAAGAGAACATCTATTGGGAAGCTTCATTCCCCTTTTCCTGAGATTATCCACAGTCAAAATTCTATTTTGGACAACCAACCAGTAAAAGATATTAACCTTTGGGATAAGATCCTTCACCCAAAGCTTACCCCAATAATCCATTTTGCATATCATCCTTGAAATTTAACATATAGGTAGATTTTACCAAGAAAATTCCCGAATCTTCCTCTTTCCATTTAATGGAATCCTCCTTGGTCTAGAAAATGGGGATATGGAAATCCCTTAATTTCTTGTTGAGAGCAAAGGGTTGGATATCTCCATCAAATTCTGGAGAGGAGGATCAATGGTTTCCCACCGACAAGATCCTCCTGATCCAAGTCTCTTATCCAAAATTTTCCTTTTTCCTCATAGAACTGAGCAACCCTTTTCTAGATTTCTAGGTTAGCTAAGGGGAAATCCTCGATCCAACTATCATACCAAAAACTGATTCTAGTACCTTTTCCTATCTCCCACATTGTACCTTTGGTTAAGATTTCTTTAGAGGCCACAAAAGAGTTCCAAAAAGAAGACCCTCTAGGAAGATTGTCTTGATTAAAAAAGGATTCCATTCTACCTATATTCCACAAATATTTCATCTTTATGATTTCCACCCAAAGACCTTCCTCTCTAGCAATCCTCCAACCAGCTTTGGCAATCAAGGCCTCATTCATAAGAGAAATATTTTTTAACCCCAAACCCCCACAAAGCTTTGGTTTAGTGACTTTTTCCCAAGCCACAAGAGGGAATTTAAACTTCTCCATAACTCCCATCCAAAGGAATCTCTTCTAGATTTTCTCCAAGGACCCAATAATTTTAGTAGGGAGCTTGAAAAGTGACATCACATAAATGGGAATACCTTGAAGGGAGCTTTGAGAAATTGAATCTTACCAGCCTGAGAAAGCAAGAGACCCTTCCAAGATGAAAGTTTACTATTTACTCTTTCCAGCAGAGCATTCCAAACCGAAATGTCAGGATTCTTTTGGATCAGGGGCATACCCAAATAAGAATCCGAAAATGCTTAATCCTACACCCCAGGATGCATGCTAATCTGGCTTGAACCTGATTCTCCACATTAATGAAAAAAACAACACTTTTATGGAAATTAACCATCTGTCCCAAAACCAATTCATAATCATTAAGAACCACCTTAAAATTGGAGGCTTCATGGACAGAGGCCTTACCCATCATAAAGTTATCATCCAAAAAATTGATTGAGGTAGATAGAGGGAAGACCATTAGAGATTTTTATACCCTGGATATAGTTTGAAAGCATAGCTTGTTGATAGATTCTACTCAAAGATTCAACCATTATAACATAAAGGAAAGGTGAAAGAGGATCACCTTGTCTCAACCTCTACCTACTTGAAAAAACCTTCCGTTTACCATTCACCAAAACCGAATAACTAGCAGTGGATATGCAGGTCATTATCATATTTACCATAAAGTTTATCAAAACCAACCTTTAACAGATAGCCTGAGGAAGGACCATGTTATCCTATCATAGGATTTATGCATATCCAACTTAAGAAACATTTCCGATCTACTAGAGCTTTCAATGGAATGTATGGCTTCTTGAATCACAATAATGTTGTCTAATTTTCCTTCCCAAACAAAAAATCCCTTGATTTCTAGAAATGAAGTTTGGAAGAACCATTCTAATCCTCCCAACTATGATTTTAGTCAGTAATTTATAACTGGTGTTACAGAGACTTATAGGTCTGAAATCCTTAACTTCTTTAGCTCCAAAATTTTCGCACTAGGACTAGGAAAGTGTTATTCATTTGCCTCAAAAGATGACCATTGTTGAAAAAATCTTGGACCATTTCAATGACCTCATGCTTTATCACCTCCCATAATTTTTGAAAGAAAAGGTAGGGGAAACCATCCGGGCCCGAGAGATTTATCCGGTTCCATATCAAAGACCACAAAACAAATTTCCTCCTCCGAGGGACTCCTTAAGAGATCTCTATTTTCAAGAGGGGTGATAACATTCTGGAAAAGATCCAGGACTTTATTCTAACCAGCTCCTCCACCCTCTGCCCCTGCTTAAAAATCTCCTTGAAGTAATTTATTATAGTAACATTGATATCCTTACTTTCCGAGTAGATCTCACCATTCTCACTTCTTATCTCATTAATCTTAAGGAGATTAGCTCTGAAGTGGTAGAGAAATGGAAGAATTTAGTATTCCTATCACCCTCCTTAAGCCATTTTACCCTAGATTTTTGTCTCCAATAAACCTCTTCTTTAGCCAGGATCTCATGGTACTCAGACATGAGTTTTTGTTCTTGATCCTTGAGAACTATTAAGACCATCATTCTCCATAAGTTCCTCAATATTTCTTAAATCCTCAGCAATTCTACTTTTTTCCTAGAAAATATTTCCAAAAGTCTCCTTATTCCATCTTTTAAGGTTACTTTTAATATGCTTCAGTTTAAAACACAATCTGAAACTAGCAACCCCAAGAACTTGAATATCCCACCATTCTTGAATTCTGTTGAAAATATCAGGGTGATCTAACCACATCTTTTCAAATCTGAAAGGTCTAGATTTTTTTGATTGATTCATCCCCAAATCAAGAAGAATGGGATTATGATCCGATCCGATTATGGGAGAGTTTTTAGAGAATATAGTTGATTGATCATACAAAGATGACTCACCACAAATCTATCCAATCTAATCTGAATGAGCTCAGTCCCATCCTCCTATTTTCCCAAGTAAACTTGGAACCTTCCAATTCTAAATCAAACAAACCATTACTAGCCAGAAATCAGCTAAATCCTCCATACTCTCAGAATAAGAGATCGAGCCCCCTTTCTTTTCACCAGGGAAAAGGGGGTATTGAAATCACCTCCAACAATCCAATCTTTATCTTTAAATAGTTGTCTAAAACTCGAGAGATCCTTCCAGAACTTCCTTCTTTCACTGAGTTTATTTGGAACATAAATATTAGAAACATACCAAGATTTTTTAGAGACAATTTCCATGAAACTCATAACCACATGACTAGGGAAGAAAGGATCAAAACACCTTGCACAATTCTAGGATCCCACAAAGTGACAACACCTCCCGAGGCTCCCAGGAGCTACACCCCTCCCAACAACTTTCTTTCCAAATAAACCTACCCACCTCTTTAAATCTATCCATATTCATTTTGGTCTCTTGAAGCATGAAAATATCCGGTTTGTTTTTAACTCTAAGATCCTTAGCAATTCTGTGTTTACTGGGATTATTCAATCCCCTAATGTTCCAAGAGAGGAGGATCATTTAACATTTCTTATTTCGAGGAAACAACTTCCCCAAAGTACTCTAATACCAACATCCACTTCCCTCCTAGAGTTAGTCTCCCTTAATTCCTTATTACTTTTCCTACCCTTAAGAGTTGAGTCTTTACCAATATCAACTCTAGAGTTACTATGAGTGACAAGTTTAGATTTACTTACTGAGTCTTGGGAGAGGCTTCCATATCATACGTATCAACAACATAGTCCGCAAGAATCCCAAAGACATTAGACATGGGTAGGACTTCTTCTTGTCTCTGGACCAAAGGAACTCTGACCAATAGAAGAAACCTCATCCAACGAAGGTCCACAGCCACTTGCAGAGAAAAATATTTCCTTCCGAATCATGGCTAGCCCCTTCCTCTATTTCTAGAACCACCTCTTCCAAAACTAGATCTTCATTTTCATTTTCATCTTCAAATTCATTAACATTTTCATGAAAACCAGAAACAACCAATTCCTTGCAAGGGGTATTAAGATGAACCGAGGGTTCCACTTCTTTTACAACCTCCTGATGATAAGATGATCCTTTGCTTCTACAACTCTTCCATTTTTCCCAATCAGCCTCCATTCCTTAGCCTCCTTATTAGTTGTCCTTTGAGGACCAACAATGGGATCAATATTTTTTTTGAAGAGGACAATTTCTATGATCATGACCTACCATCTTACATTTTCTACAAGCAAAGGGAGATGGATCATAGTCAAATCTCTACACCCAACTCCCTCAGAAGTCAAAGAGTTTGATATTACTTTCTAGAATAGCATCTTGACCCATATTGACACAAAATCTGGCATGAGTAAGTCTAGATTTAGCCTTAGTGACTGATCTAGAGCAATCAGCTTACCCAAGCTTTTCACAATGCCAATAAGGACTTCGGCTCCCAAAACTCTAGGGGTAAGCCTGGAAGGTTGACCCAGATAGGGAACTCAGAAAACATCACATAAGGGTTAAAATCTGGTTCCCATTTCTAAACAACCACATGAGATTTTCCAATAAACCAAGGACCTCCAACTAGAATCTTCACCACATGGTCTTTACTAGGCAAAGAGACTAAGAAAAACCATTTTTTCATATGTTGTCAATATTTGAAACTTCAACAACACCATTAGCCATAAGAATCTCAAGCCTCAATGCCTCTTTTACCCATCCTCTAAAATAGTCAATATTTACTAACTCACCACTTTCAAACATTTTCTAATTCACTCGATCGATATTTCACCATTGATTCCCCTAATGAGCTAACATGGGGGCAACTTATAATTACTATTAACTATGCGATATCTAATTTTTCATCAATTCCCCATAATGACCTAATGGGAGCAACAAACATATAGTTTTCATACAACATATCACGAACAATTCCCCATAATGACCTAATTTGGGGGCATATAATTTCTCTATGTGATATTTCATCAAAATCCCCCTCTTGACCTAACTCTAGGGTAACTAATATAAAATATTCTACTACAATTATACATCGATTTCTATCAACTCCCCTAGTGACTTGACTGGGGAAAATTACGTAAAATCTCTCTACAAGTAAAACAATCAATTATTCAATTAATCAATCAATGCATTCAAATTGCTAACAATCGATAACATACCAATTAATCAATATAAAATAACACAATTGGCCCCTAGATGACCTAACTTGGGAGTTAAGCGCGGCCTCCCGGATGACCTAACTTGGGAGATTATATCTATCACTCTTCCCGGATGATAGAACTTTAGAAGTTATTCTATCTATTTGACATTTGCTTCTAGATGACCTAACTTGAAGCCATCTCATATTTCACACATGTTTCCAGGATGACCTAACTTAGAAGCCATCGTGCGTTTCACATTTGCTTCCGGATGACCTAACTTGAAAGGCATCACATTGCGGTGACACCCATGGAGTGGGGAAAGAGTGCCTTTCCTATACCAGCTTGGGTCAACTGTTTGATCAAATTATTTGGATCTAAAATCACTTAAAATTTGATTCGAGTCCGTCTGCAGTAGCTAGATCTTGAGGATGTATTTAGAGTTTGGATAATAACAAATGTTTCTCCCTACACTCTTGCTCTAGCGGTAGGATGCCCAAATCCTTTGTTTGATTATTCATACACACATGTTTCAATTTGGAATTGATCACTCCTACCCCCATCACCATCACATGATATGTGAAATCATCCATCTTACAATCATTACTTTCATCTAGTACACATCATCATTTCATTACGTCTCTTGTTACGCTACATGGATCAACTCGTTGATCCATATTTCGCACACTATATGGTTATTTGACATGTTTTCTTCATCATATTTGTATGTTCTACTAGAACATGGGCTTCTCGGATTCTATCGGTATGCATATCTATCTACTTTATGTTATTGAGCTTTCTACTCACCAATATAAAGTGAGGGTAAATGTAGTCACAAAATCACACACTTGCTATTATTATTATATCGCCAAGTATGTTGTCTTATATATGGATCTCACATAAGAAAAGTATTCAATAATGACCCATCCCTTAGTCCTATTGTCAATTAGTTAGTCATTGTCATCATATGTTTTACACAGGTCATCATCTATTTTCACGAGTTCTTGTCGTCTCTCACGGGAGTCTTAGGTGTTGTTATTAGCTTGTTTCTAGTCTCTAGTCTTTAACTAGGGCACCTAGGGAGGGGTTAGGATGCCCATGGGTGCCTTGGTCCTTAATTTTAGGCACCCTAGTCCCGGTTGCACTTATTTATAATTTAGAGTTTTGAGGTCGGTCCTTTTAGTTTTCCTTCCCATTCCCTAGGTACTAGTTGGCATGTTGGGTCATTAATGTCAAAATTCCATCAACGAGATCCATATATAAACACAATACACACCATTATATGGGCATACTATTCAGGATAGCTATCTACTAAGGCAAGGGACTGTATTTGGGCATCTAGTCTACATCACACTACATAGGAAAAGGGAAAGTCTATTCTATTCCATCCACCATTTTTGCATTCTATCTAGCTATCACCTGTTATCTTTGGTCATTGATGCTAGGGCACCCTAGGAACATTGTTGCACACACAATCACATAGAACTACATGGGGTATGAGATGTAGTGCAATGCTTAGTTGTAAGTCCACCATTATGGTAGATAAGGATAAGCTGACCTATTCATATACATCTTTATTTATTTAGGGTTTGATGCTTTGTATAGGTTTTTGTAGGTGGTTATTCATTGCACGAATACAACATCATTAGGAAAGCTAGTGCGACACTCACGCAACAAAGACTCGAGATATTGCAAATACCTAACAACCAAGATAGAATCGGATCCTAAGATTTTCTGCACTGTGGCACCCACACATAAGACCAAGGCACCCACATGCACTTAATCCTTCCACACATGTGCCCTAGTCTAGTCAAATCTATCTCTGTTGCAAGTTTCTAAGGTGTTATGTCATACCTGTTCTACCATTCCGAACACGTCCAGCCTCCGTATCACTACGTGGTAAGTCCCATTTAAGTTAGTACCTTTTACCACATATTTCATTTATTTCATTTCATTTAAAATATCAAATAAATTACTTGGCATTTGTATTTCAGTTTACATTAGTTATTTCATTGTTTTACTTGTTTAGATTAGCTTAAAATTTTAGATTTTAGTTAATCACAAACTTAGGAGATGATATGGTAATATTGTACATTTGTACAGGTTGGAAACGGTTTACAAGTGCTTTGATTATGGATTGTGGAAGTACAAACCGAGTAGGTATGGAATCATCAAATGCATATGAAACTATTTGGTGATTTTATACCTATTTGATATTTTGTATGAATGTGTGATGACACTCTATGACTTCTTATGCATGTGAAACCCTTAGCAATATGATTTGATATGAAACCTTCTATATGATGTGAAATAAATTCAAATCCTAACCACAAGTAAGATACCTACAAAAAGGTTAGTAGTTGAATTAAAATACAATTCATACACCTCCTACATTGGTAATACTCTTAAGAGGCCTCAAATGATGCATAAATATCTATGGATCATATGATATTTATATGGATATAACTAACTTTGACAGGTTTGATCACTTGATAATGCAACAATGGCTTGGAGTGCCTAGCTTGACTTGATCTGGATTATCTCTAGCTTGGGAAGCTTGAATCTATAACATAGTTGAGTTTTATTTAGACCCATATAAGGGTTTCTCCTAGAGTGTGATGCTACTTTTTAGGGATTTAGGAGAGCTTAAAGTTCTTTAGGTTTTTGAGGTGAATTTTGGTTTGTTAATATTATAATGAAATACCAAAAACTCTAAAATTAGAAGGGTTTAATGATACTTACACCGAAAAACACAATGTCGAGGTGAGTGGGTACACAAACAATGCAAAAGACTCCTTCTACGGAGTAAGAGGACCTATATGCAATGATAGTTAAACAAGGAAAATATTAGATAAGACTCCTTCTATGGAGTAAGAGGACCTACAATTCTCATTATGTATAAATCATATTTGTATAACTCATTAAGTTAGATTTAATGGCTACTTTATCACTTAACCCCATCTTATCATAACCTTGCTATCTTTCCAATTTACCATGCATTGGTTCCCATTTAAATAAAATCATATATCCATTCACTTTAAAGATGTAATTATCAAGATAGGTTAAGGATCATTCATAATGTCATTTTTAACATAATAAGAAAGTTTCCCTTTTTCTTCCATTTAAGGACTTATTATTTAATCTTAAGTTCCCAACATATAATTTAATATAAGCCTGATAAGGAACAAAAATCATTTAGTAATACCTATATTACATTACTATCACAACTTGATAAGGTTAATATATCAGAATTTTAAACTCATATTAGTTTACCATCAACCCCTTAGATTAATGGACTTAAATATATAGTCCCCTACCCAATTGACACTTTAATCCATACGATATCTACTATGTCATGTATATTTTTGACTTAGGATTAACTAACCAAATCAACATTGATCATAAGGAAAAGATAGATTATCTTTCAAATTACATTAATACAATAAGTTACTTATAATAATGCATAATTCACTTTATTTCATCCACAATAAATATTTCATATTTTAGTCAACAATGACATCATTTTTCAACAATTACATAATACTATGGCACTAGGCCTTCATGGTTCTTCCAAAAAAATCATTTTAAGAACTTTTATCAAGTATCGAATTAAATAAATTCATCAATAAAATAAATGCAACTTTTTATAAGTCTTTCTTCTTTTACCTTTGACGAAATCCATTTGCAAAATTGTTAGCATGTGTCGAGTTCATGAGAACCGAGCATGATAAGTACTAAAACATTAGAGCAAGATGATTTTATCTAACAATTTCATGAAAGGAACATTGCTATTTAATGAAAATTTTCTAAAGTTCCGAATACTACAAATCTTTTAAGCATGCCAAAATGCCACACTTTGTCCGAATAAGAAAGGAAGTCAAATTAAGTCCAAAAAATTACCTAATTCATTTGAAGTCCAAAACAAAGTTTCATAACCCAATTGGAAGGCCAACAAAATAAAAAATGAATACCCAAAACGATATCAATTTCGAGTTCGATATAAGAAAGGGTTCAACCATAAAATGAGTATAGAACCTTAGGGGTCGAATCGATGACCTAAGTCCAACTAAGTCTTCCAAATAGAAAAGAAAACATCCAAAAAGGAGTACACAAAAAGACAAGGATCCAGACTTTATCCACTAAGCTCAAGATTTACGCCAACCCATAAAGGGTGGTATTAAAAAAATAGTTACTCAAAATCGTAAAAATGAGACTAGAAATCCATATCATTAATCATTTACCTTTTCCCATTAAAGAAAGATTTGAAATATTCAAAACTGTTAACACCCAAAATGGGTTTAAACTAATTTTCAATTCTTAAAAGGTATTGAATAAGGATTCACAAAAAGAATGGTCAATAAGACCAAATCAAGAGCCTGCACAGAGACATCCAGAATACAACAAGATAATCCTTTGCTTAGTGCCTATCTTGTTAAGCAAACAATGCTCCCAACCGTTATTTCCTTGTGGGTATCAACCTTGAACCCAATAAACTTTACACTTAATACAACAATATTATACACAACAAGAAGTAAATAGTTTAGCTATATCTTTTCACAATACATTCAAAGAGCCATATATGAAAATAAGAGTCGTTGTAATCAAATTAAAACCAAACATACATAGTAAGCAAGATATACAACTAGAAAAGTAAAAACAATAATCCAACCAAAAAACCCAAAACTTAGAATGAAATTTCAAAAGAAGAGCATATTTATTTTCACAAAACCATTAAATAGAGAAGATTATCATAATGAGTTAGAGCCTATCATGCCTAGTAGGGCTCCTACAAAACTTTTCCAAGCTCTTAGAGTTTCCTTTCAAGATTTCATGAATAGATTCCACAAAAACTTTGCAATAGAATCAACCCAAAACCCATCATCTTATTTTCCTTCATTTTTATAGCTTCAACATTAAATTTCCTTCCTCTAAATTTTCCATGCAATGAAAAGATTGTAAATGCAACAAAAACGAACTACCAGTTTGAAAAATAGGAGATCAACATGCAAAGCCATTGAGCTCGAAAAATCAAAATGAAAGGTAAAACCAACTCTCTTTCCTTTCCACCATTCCATCTCGAGCATTTCCAAGGTGGTTTTCCACTTATTCTGAGATCAATTAATTCCAAGATGGTTTTCCAGTCACCCCATTGAATCTTCCAACCACCTAGTTAGCTTTAGTAACAACTAAATGTTCTAGACAATGCAAAAATCATAACTAGTTACTAGAGTTTAGTACCCACCAAGTTTAACTTGGTTTCCTCCAAAGGTGGCAATAATGCCTTATTTAAACGCCATTAATTCTTAGTACAATGTGGGTTGGCACCCAACTAAACGAGCTTAAACCCTTAGGGTTTTAGTTACCATGGTCAAGTCTTAGGTTAGGTCTAGGTCCTCACATAGGTTTAGACCCCTTAGTGTAAGATACTAACCTTAGCTTAGGTTAGGATATTAATGAAATCCTTATGGTAGTTTAGGGATTAGGACCCCTTAAAATTCACATTTACCATAACTTAGATTGATGGTTATTATAACCAAATATAACTATAATAATATTAGGTTCCTTTAATAATTAATCACTACCTAAGATTAAGTTTAGTTAGGTCTTTAATAATATTCATCAAGAACATTACCCTCTAAAATTTCCAATTCAAAGTAGACATATCAATAGAAGAAAGTATTCATAAGATGTTACAAGATGCCCCCAATGACCTCATATTCGTTAGAGCCTGAATATGATGGTATTTCAAAAAAAAAAGGAGTCACTTTTTCCTAATAAATATGATCGTAATAACTTATTGATCATAGGCATGCCTTGGATCACTGAAATTGATCCAAGGTATGGCCATCCTTTTAAATATAAATGCAATAGTCTAAGGAACAAATTTAATATCATAACTTAGGTAACTTACCCACATGGTTCCAAAAGACTACATTTACTTCCTACCAACTTGGGTTCACATAATGTACTACAAAACTCCATTTAGTGAGTACATGATAATCATTCAACGTTAGTACAATTTTTCCAAAGTATGATTAACATCATATTCTTCTGCAGAAATAAATATATCTATTCTCTACAAACATGACCAATAGTTCAAAGAGTATACTAACTTAGAACAGGAATCACATATCAACGTTTGTAAACTTCCATTACAAAAGCAAGTACATATATCAACATGGCAGAGGCATTACATACCTCCCCTCTAAAAAGCATCATCGTCCCAATGATTAACTTAGTCCACATACATATTTAAGAACATAGGAATAAATATAACTTATTCATCCATAAAATTCTCAAACAATAAATAATTTGTAGAAATTTAAGTTTCTCAAAACTTATTACAACATCAAATTGTTGTATTAGTTCTTCACAAAGAAAAGTATCTTGCCCAAAACTGGCAGAAATCATAGATAATTTTTAGACCAAATGTTAAATTATCAAATAAATCAAAATTAATTTTATTCAAATAGATGAGGAAAAGCAGTTTTCATGTCCTCAAGGTTCTCCCAAGTTGCACTTTCTTCACTAAACTAGTCCCACTAGACCTTGCATTGACTTATTTCACGATTTCACAAGTGCAACTGGTGAGTTTCCAACACCCTTATGAGGTTCAACCATGATTATTCTTGGGTCTTGGACTACAAGGAATTCCAATTTAATACATGTGATAAATTTGAAATGTATTTCTTAAGCAAAGAAATATGAAAAACATCATGCATTCATGCCAATGTGGGAGGTAATGCTAAATGGTAAGCTACATGGCTAATCACTTCCACAATCTCAAAAGGTCCTACAAAATGAGGTGATAACTTGGTTGCTTTGCCAAAAGTAATGGATCTCTTTTTAGGCTTGACATGTAAAAGACTTTTTCACCAAGTTCAAATTTTTTATCAACCCTTTTCAGGTCTGCATAGCTTTTCTACCTATTAGTAGCTTCCTTTAATCATTCATGGATTAATTTTACTTTTTTCCATTTCAATAAGCATTTCAGGTCCAATTACCTCTCTATCTTCAATACTATCCCAACTAACAGGGGTTTTGCACTTTCTTCCATATAATGCTTTGAAAGGTGTCATTTTTAGAGAGGAATGATAAGTGTTATTGTATGCAAATTCAACTAAAGGAAGGTATTCTTCCCATTTGTACTTGCTGGTCCATACATAGTACATTCTCAACATATCTTCCATTACTCTGATTTACTCTCTCTATTTTCCCATCCATTTCTAGATGGTACATAAAACTAAAATTTAGTTTCATTCCTAAGGTTGCATTCAGAGTTTTCCAAAAATGTGAAGTCATTCTTGGGTCTCTATAGAAATAATCAACTTAGGTACACCATGCAATCTGAAAATTTCATGAAAAATATTTTTGTAAGAACATGTGAATCATCTTTTAGATTTCCAACAATGAAATGAGCTACTTTTGTTAATTTTTCAACCACAACTAAAATAACATCATGCTTATTTTTAGACATAGGCAATCCCTTGAACAAAATCCATACTTATTACCTACCATTTATATTGTGGTATGCTATGAGGATATAGTAAACCAAATTGGATGCATATGTTCAACCTTAACACGCTGACATTCAAGGAAATGTGAAATAAAATAATTATGTCCTTTTTCATCCCCTTCCAAAAATATTTTTGTTTTACATCAACAAGCATTTTTGTCACTCTAGGATGTCCTGAGTAAGGTGAATTATGAAATTCAGTCATCAATTTATTCCTTAACTCATTTTTGATGGGGTACATACACCCGATTCTCATACCTTAGGATTTATTCATTATCAAAATTGAAACCTTTGTATCTTGCATCATTAGAATCTGCAACAAGTGTTGTTTTTACTTGCTAAAAATATGGATCAAACATCATTGCTTTCTTTACTTCATCTTTAAACTATGTTCTCAAAGTTACAAGCATGGAAATATGTTTCCTATAACTTAGCGCATCTACCACTCTATTTTCTTTACCTTTAATGTAACTTATGTCAAAATCATATTGAGACAAAAACTCTAACCATCTTTGCTATCTAACATTCAAATTTGGCTATGTGAAAATATATTTCAGCCCAAGGTGGTCATTTTTAGCTCAAAGGGTTTACCTAAGAGATAATGCCTCCATACTTGAAGTGCATGTACTATGGAAGCAAGCTCTAGGTCATGGGAGCATAATTCAACTCATGTAACTTGAGTTTTCTACTTTCATATGCTATAACATGATCATTTTGCAAGTAATATACCCCCTAATCCTTCTCCGAAAGCATTTGTAACTACTGTAAAGCTTCATTTAGATCTAATAGTCAAAATAGGTGTTGTAGTTAACTGTTCTTTTAGTGTTTTAAATGTTGCTTCACATTTATCACTCCAAACAAAAATTTTGTCTTTCTTTTGTAATGAAGTAATTGGGGCAACAACTTTTGAAAAGTCCTTAACGAATTTTCTATAATATCCGGAAAGCCCCATGAAGCTTCTAACTTCATGAACATTCTTAGGTGTTGGCCATTCAATTATGGCTGCAATCTTTGATGGATCAACTGATATTCCATCCTTACTTATAACATGTCCCAAATAATGTACTTTAGTTTTGTAAAAGGAACATTTTGACAATTTTCCAAACAATTTTCTCTTTCTTAAAATCTCAAGTACAATCCTTAAATGCTCATTGTGCTCCTCTATGCTTTTAGAATAGATAAGAATATCATCCAAGAATACAAGTACAAACTTGTCCAAGTATTCTTGAAAGATATTATTCATCAAATTCATGAAAGTTTAGGTGCATTTGTTAAACCAAAAGGTAAAATAGTGAATTCATAGTGCCATACCTTGTTCTAAAAGTTGTTTTATGAATGTCATCATCTTTGATTCTCAACTGATGATATCTAGATCACATATCTATCTTTGAATAAACTGATGCACCACACATATGATCAAATAGATCATCAATCCTAGGAAGAGGATATCTATTTTTTATTGTTTCTTTGTTTAACATTCGATAATCAATGCAAAGTCTAAGTGTTATCCGTATTTCTTTTTAACAAAGATCACCGATGCTCCCCAAGGTGAGACACTCGGTCTAATTAAACCCTTAGACAAAATTTCTTGTAACTATGCCTTTAGTTCAACTAACTTAGTTGTAGTCATGCGGTAAGGTGCCTTGGAAATAGGTTCAATTCTAGGTTTGATTTCTATTGTGAAGTCAAATTCTCATTTCAACGGAAGACCATGTAGTTCTTCTAGAAACACATCATTGTAATCTTGTAACAACACAAATATTTTCCCATAAAATCACTATTTTCTTCTTCTATTTTAGATATTTTTACTACATATAACATGTAACCTTTATTTTTGCCTTCTTAAGTACATGGCTATAGTTTTCTAACTGAAATTTCTCTTTTTACTCCTTAGATGTATACTATTTTCTGTAGATCATCAAGGCATCTTATGTGTTTTTCAAAATAATCAACCTTTTCTTTATGATCAACAAGCCAATTTACACCAATTATGACATCATATGACCCTAAAGGTGCAACATACATGTCTACTTTTGTAGTAAAACTTGGTAATTCTAAGGTTATGCCAAAAAGACATTTATTAACAATGTGGACAACATTATTCCCATAATGAACAATCCATGATTTTTCCATAATTCCATCTTTTCTTTTTAATTTTGAAGCTAATTTATTAGAAATAAATATTTTGTAGCACTAGTATCAAAAATTATAGTTACATGTATACCAAATAATTTACCTAGCACTTCTATGGGCATAGCCTATTTTTCAACTTGCTTATCAGCTACTGCAACATGTATCTTGTGTTGCTGGTTGCTGTCATTTTTCTTTAGAGGGCACTGATTTACGTAATGGTCCTTTCCATAGTTATAACAACCCCCAACAAGTCCCTTTTTAGGCTCAAACTTATTCTTAGCTTTGTAATTACTGTTTTGGCCTCCATAAGTTTTCTGCCCATTATTATTATTCCTTGAAAATTATTTATGTTATTTGCAGTAGGTTTATTTTTTTTGTTTTCTTATTGTTTTCAGCCCCAAACCTATTTTTAGTGCCAAAATTTTTCCATGCCACCTTCTTAGGTGCAAGTGATGAAGAAGAGTTGGATATTTTCTTTTGATTCTCTTCCTTATGCACAAAAATTGCCTTCAATTTTTGTTCTTTCCTTATGGATTTTTCTACAACTCCTCCATGGTGGTTGGGTTGTACATCTACCTCTCCACCTATGATAGGATTCAATCCCATTATGAACTTACGTATTCTGAACTTTTCATCAGTTTGGTACTTGGGATACATACTTGAGAAGCTTGGTAAACTTCTCCCAATATTCAATTATAATTAGTTTTCCTTGAACTAAGTTCTGAAAATTCTTGTCATTTTCTGATCATAATAGAGTTGTGGCAACCAACGCTACCTAAAGTATCCCTTAAACTATTCCCAAGTGATGTTTTCTTCATCAATATTCAGTTTAGCCTTACGGTTTGTCCCACCAAGAAGATGCTTCATGGGAAAGCTGGTAAGCTCCCCATACTACTTTGGTTTCTTTTAAGAAGTTCCTTATTACAAAGTACTTCTCCATTTCACTGAGCCAATTCTTAGCCCCATCTCTCCTAGTGTGGTACCATCAAACTTTGGTGGACTTATCCTTTTTATATCATTAGTAAGTTTATCTACCAACCTTGCCTTCTTATTTTCAAGCTGGTTAGGTGCATTTGCATTCACATTTGTAGCATTATTGTTGGCATTTGCAGCATTGTTATTTGCTGCATTATTGTTATTATCACCACCGAGATTTCCAACATTAACATTATTTTCTGGAGGTGGCTGATTGTTATTATCAGCTTCATCCTCCTCTTCTTTGTTTCCCACTACTTGTTGTAAGACAATCTCTTGTGTCCAATAAGGAAGCAAGGATCTCATCAAGTTTTTGTGTTAGTAGCTGCCTCACCAACGGAGGTTGGTTATTTGTAGCACGTCCCCTTGTTCTAACCATTTTTTGTTAACAAAAAATTAAGTTTTATTAGAGATGGACTCAAATAGGTCCAAGAGATGCAACCTTCAGCTCTGATACTAAAATGTAACATCCTCATTTATGACTTTAGAAAATAGGGGAATTTTTTTAACATAATGTTCACTATTTCTAAATTCACATAATTTAGAAAAAAACATTCCTTGCTAATCCATCACATAACAGTAACCATATACAACTATAATGAATTGGTGTAACCCATCTCTCATTTCATGACTCGGTGTTAAACCGATCTCTCATGTTTCATTAAGTTCATGTGTATACCAAGTATACTTTTGGTTCCTTCACCCTTTAAGGGTCAATCAAGTGTTAATGTCTAAGAATCCTATCTAAGTATCTATTATTGATACTCATTTGATATCACACAACCTTAGACCAGTGACATAAGACAACACAACCAATAATTGTGATACTTTGGCCAAAGTTTTAAACATGTATACCATGTTTTTATTCCAAGATGGCATACTCATCGAAAGGAATATGTCTTTCACCCCACTCAAAACTTTTTATCTAGATTAGACTTCCTTGACTTTTGTCAACCAATTCTGGGTCTATGTTTCACACTAAATAGGATAGCTCACATAAAATAGTCGTGGATCATTCTACTTATGGTGACTAAGGGTAAATAGACATACTCAAATTGACTTACGTTGATTCGGTGTGTTTATTCACCCTAGGTCAACATAAGTTGACGTCAACACTTGGCTATATGCCTATCTCAGTTTAGAGTAAAACAATGACCTAAAATTCCATTTTATGATAGTTGTGTTAGAGGAGTTGAGTGGGATATTGAGGCATAGTGGTTGCTTCATACATTATCACCTAATGACCTATGTCATTAAGTGGGTATTGTGTAGCAACAACTATGTTGCAACAATCCACTTAGTTCTGATAATGAAACTGACATACTTAACGAGCTCATTAATTTCTTAATTTCTAGCTTGTTAATTAGTTTATTTTAACATTAGGTAACATACCTAAGGATCAACTAAGTTTGATATGATTAATCCTAAAGAAAGGATCATAATGCACCTTCTCATAAATTGAAGGTATGCAGATCAAATCTATGTTTATCTTAATGATTTTATTATTCATTCTCCATTAGCCCTTTAAACCTTAATAATCAATCTGATTAAAATAAGTAAAGGACAACATATAATTCTCATTTATTTAAGTCCATAAATATGTATAAATCATATTTGTATAACTGTTAAGTTAGATTTAATGACTTCTTTATCACTTAACCCCATCTTATCATAACCTTGTTATCTTTCCAATTTACCATGCATTGGTTCCCATTTAAATAAGATCATATATCCAATCACTTTATAGATGTAATTATCAACATAGGTTAAGGATCATTCAGTATGTCATTTTTAACATAATAAGAAAGTTTCCCTTTTCTTCCATTTAAGGACTTATTATTTCATCTTAAGTTCCCAACACATAATTTAATATAACCCTGATAAGGAACACAAAATCATTCAGTAATACCTATATTACATTATTTTCACAACCTGATAAGGTTAATATATCAGAATTATAAACTCATATTAGTTTACCATTAACCCCTTAGATTAATGGACTTAAATATATAGTCCCCTACCCAATTGACACTTTAATCCATACGATATCTAATATGTCATGTATATTTTTGACTTAGGATTAACTAACCAAATCAACATTGATCATAATGAAAAGATAGATTATCTTTCAAATTCCATTAATACAATAAGTCACTTATAATAATGTAAAATTCACTTTATTTCATCCACAATAAATATTTCATAAGTATTTCAGTCAAAATGACATCATTTTTCAACAATTACAAGAATACTATGGCACTAGGCCTTCATGGTTCTTCCAACAAAATCATTTCAAGAACTTTTAATACATTCAAGTATCAAATTAAATAACTTCATCAATAAAATAAATGCAAATTCCTATAAGTATTTCTTCTTTCACCTTTCACAAAATCCATCTAAAATTGTTAGCATGTGTCAGTTCATGAGAACTAAGCATGATAAGTACTAAAACATTAGAACAATATGCTTCTATCTAACAATTTCATGAAAGGAACATTGTTATTTAATGAAATTGTTCTAAAGTTCCAAAATTCTATAACTCTTTTAAGCATTCCAAAATTACACAATGTCCAATAAGAAAGGAAGTCAAATTAAGTCACACCTATGAACCAATTAACTATATCAACAAAAGTTCAGTAATCAAGGTAAGTTAAGTCCATTTGACCTTAAGGTCAAAAATAAGAAAACAAGTGTGTTAGGATTTCAATCATATAATCCTATAGATTATATGTTTGAAATCCAAAACCCTATCCTTCATTTTAATATTTACTTATCTAAGCAAATTACTTCAACACACCACATAAATCAATTGGTATGTTAGTCAAATAAGCAATGCAAATCATTTACATAGTAGTCATAGAATTCATTTGTTAATCTAATGATATCATTTATAACTGCAACGTGAAATTACTACAAGAATAATAATATCCAAATATCCATTCAACAATCAAATGTAACTTGATAAAACAATCAAGTTATTTTCCTTTCCTGATTTGTTAACCAAGTCCCTTCACAAAGATTGTTATAGTTATATTATTATCCAAACAGAGTGGTTCCATATGAACCGAATACAACACAATGGGTGTCAAATAGAAAGGATTAAAGCCACTACCAACTATATTAAAATCAATATGAAATCAAATTTAAGCCAACATGAAGATCGGTATATAATCATAGTAGTAAGCTACATTCAATAATCAATAAATTCATTGCAAAAGGCTACCACAAAAAGTCCCAACTAGAACACATGCCAAAAGTGAAATCACTAATCGTTGGCATAGAAAAACAACTTTCCCACCCAACACATACCTAACTTGAGTTTATGAATTCATAGATAATACAATAGCAGAAATAAGCACAATTTCATTCAGTTCCAAACCCATTTCCAAAGAATGAAACACAACTTTAACTTCCTGAGACTATGGATAGGAATCGATCAACTCCATTAACTTGAACTACAACTGTATCCCTTAATGGGTTTGAAATCAAGGTGGTTAAAACCACTTAACAAACACAATAAATTCTACAACTATCCAATTCATTTGAAGTCCAAAATAAAGTTTCATAACCTAGTTGGAATGTCAACAAAATAAAAATAAATATACCTTGAACGATATCAATTTCGAGTTCAATACAAGCAAGGGTTCAACCAAAAATGAGTATAGAACCTCAGGGGTCGAATTGATGACCCAAGTCCAAATAAGTCTGCCAAATAGTAAAACAAACATCCCAGAAAAGAGTACACAAAAGACAAGGATCCAGACTTTATCCACTAAGGTCAAGATTTACGCCAACCCACAAAGGGTGGTATTAAAACAAGAAAATAGTTACTCAAAATCATAAAAAGGGAGACTAGAAATCCATATCAGTAACCATTTACCTTTTTCCTTTAAGGAAAGATTTGAAATATTCAAAATGTTAACACCCAAAATGGGTTTAAACTGATTTTCGAGTCTTAAAAGTTATTGAACCAAGATTCACAAAAAGAATGGTCAATAAGACAAAATTGAGATCCTATATAGAGACATCTAGAAGACAACAAGATAATACTTTGCTTAATGCTTAATGGCTTATTCACTAAATTGGGACATATTCCAAGTAAATTGAGACTCTTGTATTTCAAGTATTAAGAAATCCATCTCCGTTTTTGTGTATATTAGATTCCATTATTACTATTATTGGAATCCATTATTACTATTATTAAATCCATTAGTAGCAATATCGGATTCCACTATTGTCATTATTGGAATTATTCTAGTTTCAATTTCACTATTATTGGATTCCAATATCGCTATTATTTGGATTCTAATTTGGCTAATATTGGATTCCAATAGCACAATTATTAGATTCTAAGTTCACCACTATTGTAATCCAATTTATAAATCCCGATTTTTGGAATTTAGTTTCACTATTTTAGGATTTCTATTTTTTTAATTTTAATCCCCACATAAGCCAAACGACCACTATCTTACATAAGCGTCGTGACCACTATCTTACATAAGCATTGAACTTCTATCTTGATAAACCAAGCATCCACTATCTTACATAAGCCAAGCGGTTGCTATCTTACATAAGAGTCACGGTTGCTATCTTTAATAAGCCTAGTGGGGTTGCTTAACTTACATTGGCTGAAAGTACATGTGACTTGATTTTACTTGTGTTATTATCTACCTTTTTTCTAAATTTTTAGTATAAAAGTTATAAATGTTGACTTTGATTTTTACAACTAGTGGTCCTATCCCTACACATTACCTCTTACTTATGCAGTCATTGGCTTATGCACAATCATTGGATTCTTTCCCCTATGGATTTCAAAAGTTGTATAGCCTAGTATAGACATAGTTTTTTTTCTTACACGCTAAAATTCAAATATTGACTCCAATGGGAGGCCAAAAGTTGGTGATTGCACTTCATATGCGAGAGAGCATAATTTTATGTTTGAAAACTTACACTTGGACATGAAAATGATAGCTCATCATAGTGTGAGAGATTCGTGGCCTCATACATCTTACGAAGTGTGATCCATTGCATGATGATGAAGTGAGATCCATCACACGTCAAAGTGTGATCCCTCGCACGTCGAAGAGTATTGGATTTCACATCAAAGTGCAATTTATCGCACAACGATGTATGATACCTTGTACAACAAAGTACGATCATTTTCAAGACGAAGTGTGAGCATTCACAATTGGAATAGTGGGAATAAGTAATAGATTTTGGGAATAGGTTTGCATGGACTAAATCCTATCCAATTTATTATAACCACTATTGTAATATAATTTATAAATCCCAATTTTTGGATTTTAGTTTCACTATTTTAGGATTTATAGTTTTTTATTATTTGAATCCCCCATGTATAAGCCAAGTAGCCATTATCTTAAATAAGCCTCGTGACCGCTATCTTCAATAAGCCTAACGATTGCTAACTTACATGATGAAAGAGCATGCTAGGTGAAATCAGCCTAGCGGGGTCAAAGTTACATCTGCCTTGCGGCCACTAAGTTACATTTGGATTACTGACCAATAAGTTACATTTTCCTTGCAGCCACTAAGTTACATAAGCCTTATGGCCTCTAAGTTACATGATACCATGATAATCCTAGTGGCCACTATCTTACATAAGTGTATAGGTTGTTAAATTACATAAGCCTAGTGGCCACTAATTTACACAAGAGTAGATTCATCTAAGTGAAATAATCCTAGCGGATGGAAAGTTACACTAGCCAACTTGTAGCAAGTTTCATAAGCCTACCAACCGCTAAGATACATAAAAATAGCGATCGCTAAGTTACATTACCCTAGGTGCCACAAAGTTACATCAACAGCCCTAGGGTTAAATTTGATGGCCACTTATGCCTGTCAAGCAATTTTTAGATGACGATAATTTTACAATATTTCCCTTTAAAAAATACAAAACAATAGTTATTGAAATTCTTCAAATTTATATTTATTTAATATTTTATGTATATTATATATTGATATAATTTTTATATAAATCTATATAAAAAAATACCATGATATTGTAAATATGCAAGTTGCGTGTGATAAAGTCAACTAATTTTATGCTTTTCCATTCTATAAATCATAAAGAACAACAAAGAGTTAAGAATTACATTAAACAAGTTGTTTTGAGGAAATGGATTTGAAAATGTATTTCCATAGGCAATCAATCCTTCGAGAAAATTACATAAGCATTGATCCCTCGCAAGGGTATTAATTATTGTTCTTAAATTTGTGTAAGGTATTGCTAGATAGCTTCATGACCTCATTTTGATGTTTTAATTTGATTTCCTTTCCATGTTTTTCTTGGACTCCATGCCCAGATGACACTGTCTATATCAATATCTGATGTGTCCCTTGATTTTTGCCACCATTGCTTTTTCAACAAGCATTCCTCATACCTTTCTTTTTATGTATTTCCTTTTCTTGTGGGTTCCCACCAGTGTACCCTTATCTTTTGAGTGTTTTTGTGAACATCCTGTATTAGTTTTAGTTCTACCTTGCCCATCCATATAGGTACATTATCATCAACCGGTCTTACTAGTATCATCTTCCCAACATTCACATCCACTATTGGGTTGAATTCCTCTCGAGGTCTATCACAAATAGGTCTAACATATATATCCTTATTTGAAAGGACATTTTGACAATAATAACTATCCATGTCAAGACGTGGTGTACCCACTATCTGATCATACATTGCACTATCTGAATTATTTTTGGCCAAAAGTAATCTCTTCTCATCATGTTACAATTGAAAAAGGGATTCTCTAGGGCATGTAGAACATTTTTCCAATATGCAATCTTTGGAACATAGTATGCTTCTCCACCATTTGTTGAACTCTTTTCCCAGTGTGTGATGTATGCCTGAATGCCTCTCTACATGTCTGCCATCTCTTTGGGTTCTTTGAAGGGTGCCAATGGAGGATCCCCTTCAGGAAAGAAAGGTTCCCATCCATTGTTTTCTAGATCTCAATTGAGTGTGACTAGACGGACTCCAAGATTGATGCTTTGAACTCCATGATGGGCTTATTGTCTTTGACATAGAATTTAAACATATTTGGTTTGCTGATACCCACAATCTTGTGGTTACCATCTAGCAAGTTTGGTTCTAGAAAGGCCTTAAATTCATAGACTTCCTCGATAAGGTATGAAGTGAATGTGTTGGACTCATCTTGGCATGTTTTGTAAGTGTCCATTATTTGTGATAAGGAGAATGTATCCAATTTGCACAATGTTGTTGATAATCGACCGAATGTCCCATGGATGTCTTCATGCGTGTGACCCACTTGGAAGGAAACTCACATACATTGTGTTGAAAACCATTCTAGCTATCAAAGCATGGATGCAAAAAAACAATGTGTGATTTTTTTTATCACTTGTAGCATTATCTAGTTACAACTAAAGAGTTGGTGGTTGTTTTCTAAATGAACTTGAACAACTACTTATAATATTAGTTATATGAGCACCCTCATTTTTCTACTTGTATTCCTTGCACTTGTCATATGCATCATTTTGTAACAGTGCATCATGTAATGGGTGTTTTGACGTCCCTCTACTATATAACAAATCACCATACTTGATCTATAAGTGGTTCTTCTAGCTTCCGGATACATAGTGCTAATGATGTTATTGTGAAGTTTTCTCCTCGCTCAACAAAAGGGAGACCAAAGTGCCCAAACCCCTTGTTTTGTGCCCATGTGTTAGCATACCAGTCAAGGTGATGGGGAGATTAATAGCATTTCTTATTGATTTTACTTTTTTACCCATCCTTGGTATTGTAGTTTTCATCTTGTCCATTTTTTCATGCACAATGCTCAAATAGCTATTAGGATTTTGTTGTGATTGCACTCTACATGCATAGTAAGTTGCATGAAACTTTGAATGTAATCATTGTGCCATTTCTAGTGTTGATCTATTTTGTGCCAGTGTTTTTCTAGACATGAGGTCACTGCATGTTTGTTCTTAAGCTCATGCACTCATCATATTTGGTGAAGAAGTTGTTCTTGGTGATTGAAACATGGGAGAAATGTTCTTTCCATATTTTCTAAGATTTGATTGTGATGTTTGAGGAAGGCCCAACAATGAAAGGCCCTTGTTACACTTTTGTAGTATGTAAGAAAAACTATAACATGCAAGGAAATAGTCTCATTATTACTTTAGTACCATCTTGTCCCACTAAATGAGACATGTGTGGGGATATATTAGAATTCTTCTCCACCATTTTGGATATCAATGCAATAGTTGCAACAATGTTTGACATTTGTTTTTGTTTTCCTATTTTCATTTACTTCCCTCCTCTTGCCATTAATCCAAGATTGTTTATATCTGTAATAGGTGATTTTGTGATTCCATGACATCTGTACCATGCATTCTGACATACATCCCTTCCACATAACTTCAATTTATCTATACTATGTTATGAAGTTTGACCTTGATCACAACTGATAGAATTTGTGGTGAATGTATTAAGTATAAAGTTTTTGATGGTAGGTTCATTCATATCTAGAGTTAAATTCCAACTGTGATTAAAAGCACTTAGAGATAGATTGGAGAGACATCCTTCCTTGCAATAAGGTTTTTCTCAACTTCAGAAAAAATTATTCTCTTGATTTTTCATCATTTTCCATTGCCTTTGATGTACTAGATGGAGTAGAATTTACCTTTTGGTGTTTGCAGGTGTTGTAAGGTATTTTTATCAAGTTTTCATTACTACTACATATGGAGGATTCATATGAATTTGGGTATACCAATTGAGGAAATGGATCTTCAAATGCACTCCACATTTCTACCGACAACTCTTCTAGAATTTCTTTTAGCCTTACTTCCATAATGGAACCATCTTGATGGGCCAAATGGTGGCAAACCATTGGATGAGAGATCCTTTTGATATGGAGCAAACCTTGCAAAAAGGCATAATTAATTTATCAACATGCACCCCAAATGTATTGCCATCTAATTTTTAAAGTGCACCATGTCTCCTTCACAAACATTTGTAATTGTTGCTTCTGCAAAAAATTTGTGTTCTTTTGAACAAAAATGTATGAACTTGGCATAATAACCCCCTGAACTTCAAATTAAAGTCATTGTTTGATGTGGCGGTTATTTCTTGGAGTTCAAAATTTCCATTCACATGAAGTACAATTCTTGTTTCTAGATAAAATAAGTTTTTGATTGGCTAGGCAACTTCATTGTTGCATTGTAGACTTGGATAACAATCATTGCATGTAGTTATAATATTCTCCACAAAAACACCAAAGTGTGTGGGTCCCAACACTACTCCCAAAATCACATGTTGTTCTTGTACCATGGATATAAACCCTTTAGCTATGTCACCTTATTTTTGAGGACACTTATGTTTTAGCACCACGTAGGTTGTAGAAAATTCATCCATGTCTTTAGGAGTTGTGAAACAATGGCTATCACTGGTAGAATTCAAATCCTCATCCTCATTAAATGTATCCTCTGAGTCACTTCTCATGATGTTTTGAATGCCATCACCCCCACATGTGAAACATTTGAAATCACATGCTTAATCATTTGCTTCCTTTCCCATGGGATAAAATATCCCTTGTTTTCAATTTCTACTAGGGTTTCACAACATCAATTATGTATGGCAGTCTCGTTCCTTGCCATTGAATACAATACTTATTGTGACAACAAATAATCTAGACCCCACGTCTCTACAATGGAGTGTATCTTTGGATGGATAAACAAGTCCCTCTGCAACTTTCACACCTTTGGATAGTAAATCCACATGTGTTCCTTCTTCAAAAATAAAGTTCATTTTCAATTGTATCCACAAATAAAAAGGGAAAATTAGTACAAAGAACACTTAAATATTTAACATTGTGTGGAGAATTGAAATCACAATGAGAAAATAAAAATATAAATCTTATATGAACATCTTTAAAACCTCATTTAATCCAAATCTTTAAACATATAATTTTTTTTTACACCCTTTAGATCCCGCTTGTGTGTGTATAATTTTATCCATAAACCACATAGTGTAGGGGAAAGATTAAGATTTTTATAATGCACACAGTCATTGGATTCTTTCCCCTATGGATTTCAATAGTTCTATAGCCTAGTGGCCACTATGATGTAATTATTATTTTTACATGCTAAAATTCAAATATTTGACTAGAATGGGAGGCCATAAGTTGGTGATCGTACTTCAATGTGTGAGCGAGATCAATTCCAAGTTTGAAAACTTACACTGGACGTGATAGTGATAACTGATTGTAGAGAGCAAAAAGTCATCACTCACACATCCACCAAGTTTGATTCCTCAACGATGAAGTGCGATATATCGTATATCAACAAGTGATTCCTCACACGTCGAAGTGTGATCCCTCACATGTCAAACTGAGATCCCTCGCACGTCGAAGTGTGATCCATCACCCGAAAACGAAAAGTACTTGCGTTTTCAAGACAAAGTGTGGATTCACACTTGGCCTTATATTTAGGGCCATTAATACTTTTTCGATGTAAATCGTTCATGTATTTAATTCTCTAATTGATTAGCTATGCTTATTTTATGGTATAGAGTTCAAGTTTTAGTCTTTATTTGATTAACAATGGTGGTATATGATTTGATTCAATTATGTGTATTAATTGTTTCTAATATTTTTATATTGTACATAATATTTTAACAATATAAGTTTATTTTTAATAATTTAGACTTTATTTGATTAACGATGGTGGTATATGCTTTGTTTCAATTATGTGTATTTAATTGTTTCTAAGATTTTTATGTCTTTGTTTTTAATAATTGTATATAATATTAAGTAGAAGTAACACATGCTACATTGTTTTTTATTAATAATTCTCAATATTAAAGACTTAATTTCAATTAAAATTTGAAATTATGTCTCAAACAATGTCGAATTGTAGTTTTCATAGATTAAAAATTATGTTATAAAAATGTTACCTTAATTTTAGATCATGAGTTGCCATGTGTATAATTTTTTCCATAAACCTTATAGTGTAGGGGAAAGATTAAGATTTTTAAAATACAATAACAATTACTCTTTTTTGTAAGGTCAAATGTTACATAATTAATATTGTGCTTCCCTAAACATTAAATAACAATTAAACCATGTAATGTAAAATATGCCACTTGAGAGTATGATTTTATTTTTTTGTATTGCATTTAATATTAAGTGGTACAATATTAAATTTTAATCCACACAAACTTTGCTAACGTCTATATTTAATGCAATAAAATGGAAAAATGTATACTCATTTCAAGGTGACCACACCAAAATAAGGAGCACATACACAAATGGGGGAAGAAAAAAGTTACAGAAAATTTAAAGAGGTAAAGCATTGTTATTTTATTTTGAAGAATTTCAGTTTATACACCCATTTCATAGTGATTATAAATATTGCATTTGTTAGTAGGTAATTAACCAATTTTCAATGGTTCTCCACATGTTTTGATTATGTGATTTTACAAAGCGCAAGACTCCTTGTATATTTATTTTTAGAAAATGGAAAATGAAATTAAGTTTAGATAGAAGATGGAGTACGTAAATTGTTTCATTTGTGATTGTATATGTAACTAATAAATTTGCAGGACATGGAAATATCACCATTTTCCTTGTTTTCACGTTTCGAATCACAAGTTTTCAAATCAACTCCAAGAAAATATGTAGAAATATGGTTTTTTCAACACAACTAAAACTGCCGTGTAAAGGACTTATGTGTGCAAAACTTAGATTGAAATAGTGTCTCAAATTTGGAAGAGAATAAAAGTGGTTTATAGAAATTGGGTCTCCATATATTATTGATGATGTTGATTGTTGGTACCCAAATTTGTTCTCCTTTTCAATCTGAGCAGCATCAAAGATATGACATGAAGCTTGAAGACAGATGGATCATGGTGTGTGTCATTTTGTAGCTGGGGATATGATCTAACTGGCACTCAGATTTGTGGAGAGATGGATAGCACTCAAATAGGACTTGATTTTGTCCTAACTGTTTTAGGTTGTGCCTTTCAACCAAGGTAAGAGAACCTATTTTGTAACCCTCAAATGGTGAAGGAGATGAAGATATCCTTCAATTTGTGCAAATTATGAAAATGGCCTTGGGAAAATATGATCAACACTCCAAATCTAACTTTCACAAGTTTTCACTTCCAGTTATGGAGATACTTTCAATGCATGGCAAGGGTTATTAAGACATTTTGAAATCCTCGATGTCATTTAGCATACTTTAGCAAGAATGGATTTTGATCTTCTTTGGGTATACATGTCAAAACAGGGGGGTAAAACAAGGTAGGATTAATTGTTTTGAATGATTTCTTGGTGGGAGTTTAGATAAGACAAACCAAGGTCCACCCATTGATTGACTCTTTAAGGATTTTAGCAAAATATGGAGAAAATTAATAGTAGAAAATATCAAAAGTTGGTTAATCATCCCTTCAAGTCCATATGTGCATCAAATGGAGGCCCAGATCTGCACTTTTCCACACACTATTTGATCATCTATCACAAAATATTGAGTTAGAATGAACCAATGAAGCATTTAGCAATCACTATTTAATCATGACCTAAGATACACCCAAAGGTTTACAAACAATCTCTGAAATCAAGGAAAGTAAAGTGATTTTAAATTTGTTTCTCTTTATTAGATGAAAGCTCTTACGAATGTGAGATTGCAAATGCCACTAAACTAATCACAGAAATGAGACCATGTATGATCAAGAGAGATTTTAAACACAAGACTCATGTAAGAAACAAGAAACACAAATTTGAAATGCATTATCAAACATAAGCATTCACAAATTTTTCCCAAAGAAAAAACAAAATAACTAAAAAATGATCAGATTTATCAATAGGGGAATGTTTTGAAAACAATCTCAGAGCTTGTTAATGGCTATACATATGCAACCAACTTAACATGATTTGAAATCTGATACAGAGAGTTATATGAGTTTCTCAGGTGGTCACTCAGAGAATGGGCTTCTTCCCAGATTTTCCCATGAAATTTTTAGTTTTCTAGGATTTTTTAAACTCTTCTAACCCTTTGCATGACAAATTCATGCAATATATAGCTTTCAATCTCCTTCGAGCCTTCTTTCCCAAGAAAAGAATATGCCAAAGGATCAAATTTGTTACAAAAATTCCTCATGATTCCTGAGACAGGGACGTTTAATAAAACACGTCCAAAAAGTTGCTAGTTGTCTCAAAAAGAGATGAATCATTGCAAAATTCACATCATTATCCATTGTGGAGGCACATTTTTCATCTTCAAAGCATGCAGACCCCCTTCCTTTCATTATTTCATCCTTATCCCTCTAAAATTTGACTCTGTAACTTTTGGATTTGATATTTCACATTTTGGGGGGTTAGGGTAAAATTTCACTTCAAAAACATATCTGATCTTAAAATTGATCCTCAAAAATGATTGCATTGGTCCTTAAAGGTAAAAAAGACATGATATTTGTCAAAAATTTGATCAAAATCGATGCAAAAACATATTTCCACACTTCCTGGAGCTCAAATGGCGGCCAAACTAAAAAATGCACAATTACCGTTGATCTTCCTTTATCCTTTAATCTGATCCCTCCACATGTCACAATGTGATTGGAAATGGGCTTGGGATCACTTTTTGACATTTTAACACTTTTGGAAAAATGTAAAATTTGACATTTTTCTCTGCCCCTCCACCCTTTGAAAATGAGCTTGACACGTGTTCCAATGTGGTCCCTTTGGAATCGCGGATGATTCTACACATTTCCACCTTTTTTGGAAAAGGATTTTTTCCAAATTATCTCCGTGGGCCCACATCTCTGATTCTATCCCTAACACGTGGCGCAATATGACTGGATACAGAGTCGCGGCTCAATTTTAAACATTTTACCTCTTTTTGGAAAAAGGAAAATTTTCCGTTTTTCCTCCGTGGCTCCGCCCTCCCTCAGGACACGTGTCCTCACCTAATTGGTTGTGGGGCATTACTTTTATTTATATTTTAACAACATTTTCCACAAAGGAATTTTTCAACATTTCCTCTGCACTCCCGCACCTCCTCCTTTCCCTGTCACGTGGCGATTGTTGATTCATGGAGTAGCGCTTAGATTTTTACCTTAACCCATTTTGCCAAAGAATCAAAAATTTAATTTTCCTTTGGCAGATCAACGATCCACGCAAGCTTCAAATTTCCTCTTTGTTGGGGCCACACTTCCTTTTAGAATTTTATTCCATTTTTCCAAAAGGAAAAATTTCCAAATTGCCCCCAAAGCACAACCTCCGCTTTTCCATCATGAGCAAAAAATGCGAACAAGGCATTAATTCAACTTAACAGGCCCACGACATTTTTCATCACTTTAACATTTTTACGCCAAAGGCAAAAAAACTTAAAATACCTCCGCAGCTCCGCCCCTCCACTGTTTTGACTTTTCTAACTGCCACTTATCACCCTCTGTTTGGCTGAGGGCTTGCGGACTTGTGGGGAAAATTTAGACCTTTTTCCAAAAACAAAAAAATGCTAAGTTGCTCGAGTAGACCCGCCGAACCTTGTCCAATCACAAACGACCATGTAGGAGAAGATTTTTGAGCTAAAATTTAATGGGAAAAGGATGCCTGTATGACTAAAAAAAACACAGAAATTACCAGTGACGCCCAAAAATGATTTTTCCTTCGTGGGTGAAGAAATTTTCGATCAAAGGACAAATGGAAAGTGATTCAAAGTAATTTACGACCATGGCAAGGGATTTTGAGGGCAAATAAGTATAAATCGAATAATTTCGAGCTCTAAAGGCCGAAAAAATGGAAAAAATGGCAAAGGCATTTGAATGGGAAAAATTAGGGCAACACAGGGCAAACTTAGAGATTCCTCAAAATTGTGCAAGAATAGAGAAAAAATGAACAAATCAAAGCATTTAAACATAGATACAAGTTTTTTTTCATCAAATTCGAAGGATGGGAAGATCCAAAGCCATTTTTTTCAAAATAGGGAAAAAATGCACTTCTCCTTGTAAAAAAAAATGACATGTGCAACATTGGGCACCAAACATATAAATAAGAGCGCTGCCCGTAGTGAAAATCGGTGAGGACACGTGTCTTGCGGAAGGGCAGAGCCGCGGAGGAAAAACATAAAATTTTCATTTTTTTAAAAAGTGGAAAAATGTTTAAAATTGGTTTGTGACTCATTATCCAGTCATATTGCGCTATGTGTCGTGACACACAAAATGGAGATGTAGGCCCACAGAGATAATTTGGAAAAATTTCCTTTTTCCAAAAAAGGTGGAAATGTGAATAATCACCCGATTCATTGTGAACCATATTAGGGCACATATCGAGGCCCATTTTCAAAGGGCGGAGGGGTAGAAAAATGTCAAATTTTTACATTTTTTCAAAAGTGTTAAAATGTCAAAAAGTGATCCCAAGCCCATTTCCAATCACATTATGACATGTGGAGGGCTCACATTAAAGGATAAAAAGATCAATGATGATTTAAGTTTAGATAAAAGATAAAGTACGTAAATTGTTTCATTTGTGATTGTATATGTAACTAATAAATTTGTAGGACATGGAAATATCACCATTTTCCTTGTTTTCACGTTTTGAATCACAAGTTTTTGAATCAAATCCAAGAAACTATGTAAACAATATGGTTTTTTCAACACAACTAAGCAAACTTCCATGTAAAGGAACTTCTATGTGCAAAACTTAGATGGAAATAATGTCTCAAATTTGCAAGAGAATACAAGTGGCACATAGAAATTGGGTCCTTGCATTCCACATTCACAAATCGATCTAAATTCTCCATATATTGTTGATGATGTTGATGATTCAAAATTAGAAGAAACATTTTCAATAACCCATGCATATGAAAGAGATAGAAATAAAGAGGAGCTGATGAAAGAATACAAAGAAGAGTTGTGGTCAAAATCTGATGTGAAAACATTTATTTCAAAATATGAAGAGGTGTATGAACATTTAAATCATGGATATATCGGCAAGAAACATTGGGATAATATAATAGATTCTTTGAATGAAGTTTGTGGAAAAAATTCACTGGGAAGCAATGTAAATACAAGATGAAAAGTTGAAGAAAACCTTCAAGAAGGAGAAACAATTGGAAAACACAACATTGACAACATAGTCAACATGGACTTTCTATGAAGATATAGATCACATTACACAAAAACACACAAGGTTATTGGTTTTAATGGAAAAGAGAGGGTTAATACAACCACTTCTACTTCTAAAAAGACACACGAGAGGGCAATCAAAAATCCCTTCTATCGACATTGAAAATTTGGAAGGAGAAAAGATAGAAACCCCTTTGAATAAAAATGGAATTCAGAGAAAAGATGTGAAGAGAAAAATAAAATCTTATGGAGATTTGAAAGAGGTAATAGAAAATAATATGCATCTATTGTGTCATACATTGAAAGAAATTGAGCAGGAAGGCTTCAACAGAGCGCGAAAAAGAATGGAACAAGAGAGAAAGCTAATGGAGAAAATATTGGATGTACAACTTCAAGTCGCAAGTATTTTTACCTAGGTAAATTACAAATTTATTAACCTAAGTAATATAGTATTGCATCATTCATTCCATCTTAAAAGAAAAAAATTCATGCATTGGAGTTAGCTAATACTTCTCTATTTTGCATTCTTCCTTTTTATTTCAGAACAATGCCAATGATCAACATCATGGGTGCACCACCAAGATCATTGACACACACATCCAAAGATATTGTTTGTGTAACAAAACAATTTAAAAATGATGTTGGTAAACATGTATTTTTTTTGAGGACAATATGATAATTCAATATGTGAGACATCAATTGAACCACATATCACTGGTAGTATAGTCAAAGTATGGAATACTTATATACTCTCTATGCAATTTATAGACGATAATATTGCCAATGAGCATGGTGTTATTTTTTTGATAATGTTGATAGTTTTGATATTATTTGTGTGTGGCATATATGGTTAATATTTGTGAGTGTCATTAAACCGAATAATGTAAAGTTCATGTGATATTTGAAATATGATAATTCAATATGTGAGACATCAATTGAACCACATATCATTTGTAGTATAGTCAAAGTATGGAATACTTATATACTCACTATGTAATTTAAAGATGATAAAATTAACATTGAGCATGTTGTTCTTTTGATGATATTGTTGTTAATATTGATAATTTTTGTGTGTGGCATATATGGTTAATATAGTGGTTCCCCTAAAATTAATTGGCCATTAACCAAACAAAGTAAAGTTCACACGATATTCAAAATATGTGCACCATTTGATAGCCATTAATTATCCATTAAATATAAAGCAAATTTATGGCAGCCACATGTCTTTTGTAATTTGTGCGCCAAAGAAAGTGGTGGTTAGAAGTGTTTGTTCCATATAAATTATAGATTGGAATTCATTAGTATATTTCAAGGACACTTAAATTTGTGAAGCTTCATGTGAGAGAACATTGGCGTAAGGGAAAACTCCATAAGCATAATAATTTATTGGAAAATCAGATCACGGTTCGATTGAAAAATTCTTAGCATGGTTTGTTTTCTGAAGGCGTAAAAAATGGTATGCATTATCACCTTTGCTCCTTCCAAAATTTTGAAATTCTATGTATGTAGAATATTATGTAGCCTTTTCAACAAAACCCTAATTTCTCTGCTTCCAATAGTCAAATCTGTCTATTCTTTAATGCTCTTTGAAAAACACCTCTCAACTAATAGGGTTTGACATTGTTTTTTCATTCTTTTTCCGATCCCTAAATGATTTGCTAAATATGTGTGTACCCCATTTGCGAGTAATGTAAAACATGTTATGGGTATTTTTTCACAAGAGGACTGAGAAATGATTCATAAAATACCTGAGATGGACATCAATGATTATTAGAAGTGAACAAAATGGGTGTTGTTGAAAAGGCCGAGGAAAATTGTCTGCTTGTTTACAGTAATTGTTTGATTACATAAGGAAATTGTTGGAAATAATTTTTTTTTAAAACATATATGTGACTGCCAAAAGTGAAAATGCAAAGAGTTTCATCTATGTGTAGTTCCTCTTTGAAAATGAGTGTATCGGGAATTATAAAACCTACTATTTGAAAAGTTAGGCAAACAAGATTTTGAATAATGTTTCACTTAATTGATAGTTCTAGAAAGACATATACACTATTTATAGATTAAAATTATAGGCTCTGGTTGTTTTAGTTAAATTAGCTAATGATATATCAACAGTAAAAAGTATAAGATGTCATGGTTTTCTTTCTTAATTTGACAATAAGCATATGGAAAAAGGGAGATGTGATATCATGAAAAATTATGAGGTTTAATAACAAGGGAGATTATACATAGGGTTCACAGTCTGTATTTTCATACTAACACTACAAAGAGTGTGTTCATTATATTTATTAGAATTATACCATGGCCTTTGAGACTTCATTTACTAACTAATTATAGATCACCATCTCTTTTGATATTTCATTTATAATTAAAATGTGGAATTTTTATCTTCCTTTCAATAACTTATAGTAAATAGTATGAGAACTTGTTAAGGCTTGACCCTCACACGAGGGAATCTAGTGTAGCACTTGGCTCAAACAAATTCGTGGAACAAACTAATGAGAGCTAAGCAATGCATGACCCCTAAAGAAAACATGTAATGCAACTCTTTTCTCAGTTCAATAATAGATGTCCAGTGAATGATGCATTGCGAACACTAAGTTCAAAATATTTTGTCGATGCTGATCATAATGACCACTAAGCTTTTAAATATTTTGTTGTGGCTAACCTTAGAGACCATTAGGAACAAAATTTCATGTGTTGACTACTCATTGTGATATTTAATGACCTAGGAGATTATACAATTATAATTAATTAAAGAGACGTCCATTGAATGGTGTTTTTCTAACACTAAGTTCAAAATATTTTATCCAGGAGGATGTTATTAACCACTAAGATTTATATATTTTCTTGTTAATGCATTAGTAGTTTTCCTATTCATGATAAAAAGTGACCACTAAGCTATAGGTATATCCTTGGGGCTGATCGTAGTAACAGAGAAGGATAAAAACACATATTTATTTGTTAATGATTCCTATACACCGTTAAGCTCCAAAAAATATGTTGCGGCTGACCCTAGCGACCACTAGGATAAGAAATACTTATTTCTGTACCCTTTGTAGTGAATGTAGAAAATTTTCTCATTCTAATAATAGTTGTCATGTACATTATAAAAAAAAGTTTTAATAGGTCATTGTGGCTCAACATATCTTGACCTTGACCCCCACCTCGGTGGTGCTTTCTCATTCAATGCTTTGGTCATTCCATTAATAATATGTCTGATTGTGATCAACTGAATGATGTTTAAGCAACATATGTATTCATGATCCTGCAACAAACTAATCCGACATAAGTAAATGTTGATCCCTTACGTATACATGTAATAAAACAATTTTCTTAAGTCAATGATATATGTCCATTGAATGGTGTTTTTCTTAACCCTAATCTCTAAATATTTTGTTGAGGTGGATGTTATTGACCGTTAAGCTTTGTATATTTTCTTGTTAATGCATTAGTAGTTTTCCTGTTAATGATGCCTAGCGACCGCTAAGCTATAGGTATATCGTTGTGGTTGATCGTAGTAACAACTACTGATAAGAAGTACGTATTTATTTGTTAATGATTCTTATAAACCGTTAAGATCTAAAAAATATGTTGCAGCTAACCCTAACGATCACTAGGATCAGAAATACTTGTGTTTGTACCCCTCAGTAGTGCAAGGATTGGTGTTATATTTTGCTCATCGTAATAATAGTTGGGCTTTGAAATAAGCCTAGATATGAAGAATCTCTAAATAATTCATTGTGGCTGAACATAACGACCACTAAGATCAACACAACATATATCTTGACACCCCACCAGTTCAAAGATTGGAGAAATTTTTCTCATTCTTATAATATTTTTTGGTGGATAATACATAGATACGACCAATTTGTAAATATTTCATTGTGGTTGAACATATCCATCACTAGGATCTAAACTACATAAGTCCTGAAGCCTCAAGATTGCTTCTATTGATAGACTTAGATCTTAGATCTACATAATGTGGATGGTTTTCATACAATGGAAAATCCTTCCAAAATATGTTGCACGTGTGAATTGTCAAGAACAATTTTGCATAGTTCTAAACTTAGCAATCCATAGTTGAATAGATAGTGATTACAATGGAAAATGTTAGTGATAGGAGCCCAACGGCCGCTAAGCTAGACTAGTAATGGAGCTTAGTGGTCGCTAAGATTTTCTTTAATATAAAGATAATGTCTTGATCCTCTCGATGGAAAGTAGTGTAAAAATTGGCCCCACTAGGTAACGTGTGGCTAACTTGATACAATTATAGTCATTGACAATTACAATCATTCTAAAGTTACACAAAAAGTGATTGCTATGACAAGAGGTAATGAAAGTATCTCTCTTTTTAAATTAAGAACCAGAAAATCCTAGCGGTCTTAAAGTCATTCCTTTCAATTAGTAATGGAGTTTCGTGGTTGCAAAACATTTTCTTTTATATGAACATATGTGAATTACTACATACTCCAATGCTTGGTTTAAAAAAAACTAGTTAGGTATTTGGGGGTCCTACGTTATTCTTTGTAAAATGTGTTATGGGACAACTAAACATTTTTTTGTTTAACAAATTCTGCTTAGTGACCATTGGACCCATTATTGTGTTTTGTTTCTCACACTCTTTTCAAAATTTGAAAAATTAAATCTTAATGGCCTTTATGCTAGTCCATTCAATTGGTGTTGATTACCAACAAGTAATGTTAAAATTGTCCATTCATATGTCAACTTAAATCCTCACTCTCGCTAACATCTATGTTTTCAAACTTTCCTTTCATGTTATCTACACAATGTGGATGGTTGTTAGACATTGGATAATCCTTTCAAAATATCACATTTAGGATATGAACTACGTAAGTCTTGAAGCCTCAAGAGTTCTTGTATTGATAGACTAAGATCTTTGCATTAATATTTTTACTACCCTGATCGCCTAGCGAACACCATGCAACTAAAACTACATATATCTTGAACCCTCAGTGGTGCATGTACAACCATGCTTTTCTCATTACATTAATAGTAAGTCTATGAATATTGCCTAGTGACCGCTAAGATCTGAATATTTAGTAATTGCTGACTCTGGCAACCACTAGGATCAACACTTCTTTCATTTATTTGGAAATTATTTTCTAATCTTACCTAATATTCATTATAAGGGACATATGAATGTTGCCATAAAATCAATTACATCATTTGTCTTAAAAATTGTTTTTGTTAATGATGTATGTAGCATTTGTGGCCCTTAAATTTTTCAACATGGTGAGAGAGTGGGAAATGGCGATGGTAGATACTTTTTTATATTCCAACAACAACAAAAAGTAATAAGAGATACTTGTGTTCAATCCAACAACCTTACATGATGAATTTCAACATTACTCAGCTCTATATTCCATAGTTTAGAATGAAAGTGTTGATGTCATTGACATAACGGTATATCAGAAGTGCAAGTACTATGGTTTCGAGACATAAGGGTGATAAAAAGAGTTGGCCTCCATTTAATTGTTGTTAAACCAAAGGTGCTTCCATTTCTAGATTTGTTCACTTCCTATCTATTTCATGCCAAGTCCAAGGATTTGTCATTATTTTCTAAATCAGGGAAAAAGTGAATAGCTTTGTTTGTTGGGAATGCATTCAAAAGTTATTATAAACTTCTAGAGCCAAACTTCTTGTACAATGAAGACACAATCGAGTCTTGGATGGCCAAAAGGAGAGTAAGAGATGTTTTGCAGAGTTGGGCATTTGACCTGATGGATAATATGGATGATTCTAAGCTATGTCTAAAATCCTTATTAAAAGGTTTAGACCAGGAGTCATTGACATGGCACTCATGAATAGGCTATATGGAAATCCATCAATCTCTAAGGTGGATGTTTCTGGATCCTGTTACTTTATTTTATTATTGATGAAGACAAGATTCCCTCCTTAGGTCAGGTGCTTTGTTGTAATTTAATTACACAAAGAAAAAATTTTTTCATCGACCATGGAAACCATTTTACATGGCTTCCTATCTTCTCATGTTGTCACTGGTGTTCTCAATTGTCTAGATTTCTATCAATTCTGGTCTCCTTCAGCCCTTTGAGGGTAAATGAGCAATATGTAGACTTGTATGCCCATCATTTCAGATCACATATTCAAGATATATGCACTTATTTGTATCCTTCTCTCTACCAAAATTACATGAAACGAATGCCACCAAGAATATTTGATGCCATCCTCACTTTGATAAGGAATATGGGAGCCATATTCTTCTATCTAGAATATATAGTTATCATGATCGAGGGGCTCCTTACACCTCCTTTTCAGTTTCCATATTATGTTCTAGACCAATTGGTAGTACAAGAGGTTGCATATCAGATTTGTAATGGTATTTATTTAAAGTGTAAGGAGAAGAAGCTTAAAACACATCCCTCCTTTGTAGTCTCTATGGGACATAAAATGTTTAATAGGTGGCCCAATTTGAAGGCTTCCTCGGCCCATAGAAATTCATTTCATCTCCCCAACACCCTTTAAGGCAATATGATAGATGGAATAGGGTTTCCCAACACCTTTATTCCCTTAAAGGACAATTAAATATACCATATGCTCATGTGCATGATGATAATGACTGGGTATGGATCACCCAAAAAGAAGATATCCTTGTTCAACAAAATATGAAGGAGACAAGGGTGGTTCCACCTCCGAGAGAAATTATTAAAAAGGAGGCTACAAGAGAAAGAAATCTTTGTATTCGAACATTCACAACAACCTTGTGCTCCCTTATCTCCACCAAATGAATCTAGATATGAGTTTTGAGAAGTCTTGGTTGAACCAAATAAAGCTCCAAATTTGAATCCCCTATGTAACCCTCTCAATCTTCTCCCTCCACTTCACAACAAGTGGGAAATGATTGGCAGAGATAAATTCATACTTTCCTACAAAGGACATCCAGATTGGGTGACACAAGAAGATCCCTTAGTGAACATTGAATTCAATCCAAGGATGAGAACCTTGAAAAGGGTAACCAAAAAGAAGGTGTCAACACAACAAGCCATCATTTGGCATGAAAATTTAGAAGACCTCTTCACTCTTACAAAGAAAAGGAAAGCCAAAGGATCCCATGTGGTGCAATATCAGGAAGATCAGAATCCTTTATAAGAGCCACAAAAGAAGTAGCCGTAGAAGTAGTGAGGGGAGTATGTGCCAAAAATATAGAGCTTGAAACTCAGTTAAAGGCCACAGTTCCTCCCAGCACAATTTTTGATGTAGGAGAGGCATTGCATGGCTTGTACAATAATATAAATAATTACATCCGTGCAAAGAAGGAGGTAGAAAAGGGCTTGGAAAAAAATGAAAATCTCATTACATGAGTGACATTGTTGCAAAAATCATTATCACATATGGTGTAGTCATTAAAAAAGGAATTTGTAAAGACCCTACAATTATGACCATGGATGATATTGGTATATGTCACATATGCTAATTATACAAAGCAAATACTAAGGGAATGGAATGAACAGAAAGAAAAATTTCTTTGTAGTTTGATGACATTATTTCTAGAGGAAATCATGTTTTCATTGAAGCTTTGGTCATGGAAATATTTAAAGGAAACCATACATTGGTTTCTGATGAAGAGTTCACCACATCTCTTCAACAATTCATGGTTAATTTTCAAAGGAGAATAACTGAGGTGAATGAAGGAGAAACTTTGCATGTCATTGAGATTGTTTCCAAAACAAGGGAAAAATACAAAAATAGAGACTCTGAAGGAAATTTCCAAAAAAAGCATGTGGTAGTCAAAAGGATTTTCATGAAAAGTCTGTTGTGCTATATAGAAGCACGATTCTGGATATGGATAAGATAAAAAGAGATTCTCATATTTGCAAAAAAATATTTTGAGGATGCATGAAAATGAGATGATAAAACAGGTCCCAAATGAGGGAAACAAATCCAGGAAGCAACTATACCCATGGGATCGGTTCAACAATAACCCATAGTTAAGGAAGCAACCATGCCCGTGGTCTCGGATCAACAACACCACGTAGTTAAGGAAGAACCACAATGAATCATAAATTGTAGTATGTGAGATAGGAAAGAAAGCATTGTGATATGTATGACATGTTTATAGATGAATATTTATAATTGATACAATGATTGTGTATATATTCCAAATGCTATACATATCTAAACATGCATTTTTGTTTTGATAAATGTTAAAGACAAATGCTCAAATTTTTGATGTGGCATAAACTATAATTAATATGGTGTTGCAATACCTAGCACACACTAGAATCAAAATATCTTTCTCTATTTTGTTAAATCTTGACACCACTATGTTCCAACTATTATGATGTGGCAATATCTTAATAACCTAAGAGTTCATAATATCCTAGCGATAACATATCTTCAAATAATATGTTGCAAAATAAGCTTGCAGACGCCAAGCTTAAAATGTCACTCTTTGTCTTGTAAAATGTTTGAGACACCAAGCTAAAAATATGTTGTAACATAAGATAGCGGACATCAAGACAAATTATGAAATTTTTTCTTGATGTCCATTATCTTATATTGCAAAATAAGCTTGTGGATGCCAAGCTTAAAATGTCACTCTTTGTCTTGTAAAATGTTTGAGACGTCAAGCTAAAAATTTCATAATTCATCTTGTTAATTTGATTTTTGTTAAAGCATACCGCCGACAACTTGCAAACATTATGAGTACACATATTCTCTCTGGATGCTAGCTAGCCTCTAGATTCTTATGTTAATGAGTTAAATTATTGTGACCTCCATGACCCAAATCTTATGTGTTAAATCCTAATGAATGCAAAGATTAAATTGTTACATCATTGTAAAGGCTAGCGGCCGCTAAGCTCAAATCAATTTCAATTAAAATGGTAAATCTTGTAGAAAAGATTTTTTTAAATATTATGTTGTTCCAGTACGTAGAGGCCGCTAATTTCATACTACCTTAATTTAATTTGTGTAATACTTGTGATCTTTAAGGTACAAATAATATGTTTCGGCGAAATGCCTACGGACGTTAGACTCGTAATACATTTCTTTATTTTGATAAATCCTAGCGGCCGCTAAGCTCCAAATAATATGTTGCGGCAGTGTCTTAGCGGTGTATAACTTCATGATATCCATTGTTGAGTACCGATCCATAAGCTCAAAAATTTTTTAGAGGCATAACCTAGCACTCGCTAAGCTTGCAATATCTGACATGTTTTTAGTTGAATCCTAGCGACAACATATCTTCAAATATTATGTTGCATCATAAAATAGTGGACATCAAGCTAAAAATTCCACACTTCATCTTGTTAAATGCTCGAGACATCCAATCTCGAAATATTTCTAATGTTGAAGCAACTAGATGCCATGTACCTCAAAATTTGTTAATTTGATTTGTTAAAGCATACCACCGATAACTTGAAAACATTATGAGTACACATATTCTAGTGGATGCTAGCCTCCTGGAATCTTATGTTAATGTGTTAAATTCTTACGACCTCCATGACCCAAATCTTATGTGTTAAATCCCAACGAAACAAAAAGCTTAAATTGTTACATCATTGTAAAGGCTAGTGGCCACCGCTAAGCTCAAATCAATTTCAATTAAAATGGTAAATCCTGTAGAAAGATTTTTTTAAATATTATGTTGTTCCAGTATGTAGAGGACACTAATTTCATACTACCTTAATTTAATTTGTGCAATACTTGTGACCTCTAAGGTACAAATAATATGTTGTGGCAATGCCTAGTGGACGCTAGACTCACAATACCTTTCTTTATTTTGATAAATCCTAGGTGGCCGCTAAGCTCCAAATAATATGTTGTGGTAGTGTCTTAGTGGCGTATAACTTCATGATATCCATTATTGAGTACCAATCCATAAGCTCATAAAATGTTTTAGAGGCATAACCTAGCGACCACTAAGCTTGTAATATCTGACATGTTTTTAGTTGAATCCTAGTGATAACATATCTTCAAATATTATGTTGCATCATAAAATAGTGAATGTCAAGCTAAAAATTCCACACTTCATCTTGTTAAATGCTCAAGACATCCAATCTCAAAATATTTCTAATGTGGAAGCAACTAGATGCCATGTGCCTCAAAATTTGTTAATTTTATTTGTTAAAGCATATCGTCGACAACTTGCAAACATTATGAGTACACATATTCTAGTGGACACTAGCCTCTTGAAATCTTATGTTAATGTGTTAAATTCTTGTGACCTCCATGCCCCAAATCTTATTTGTTAAATCCCAATGAACTTAAAGCTTAAATTTTTACATCATTGTAAAGGCTAGCGATCGCTAAGATCAAATCAATTTCAATTAAAATGGCAAAAACTGGAGAAAGTTTTTTTTAAATATTATGTTGTTCTAGTACGTAGAGGCTGACTAGTTTCATTCTACTTTTATTTAATTTGTGTGATACTCACGACCTCTAAGGTACAAATAATATGTTGCGGAAATGCCTAGCGGATGCTAGAATCCTAATACCTTTCTTTATTTTGATAAATCCTAGGACCACTATGTTCCAAATAATATGTTGTGGCAATGTCTTAGCGGTGTATAAATTCATGATATCCATTTGTTGAGTATCGATCCCTAAGCTCAAAAATTTTTGAGGCATAACCTAAGGAAAATACCTAGCAGATGCTTAGACTTACAATATCTTTCTTTATTTTATGGAAATACCTAGTGGACGCTAAACTTACAATATCTTTCTTTATTTTGTGAAACCCTAGCGACCACTAAGTTCCAAATAATATGTTGTGGAAATACCTAGTAGACATTAGACTTGTAATATATTTCTTTATTTTATTAAATCCTAGCTACAAATATGGTATTATGTTATACCCTAATGAATGCCACTAAGATTGCAATAGCTTTCTTGTTTTTGTAAAATCCAAGGGACAACTAATATCCAAATAATATTAGTTTGTGGCCTTCCAAACAGACTAATAATATTGTGGCCTTCCACAACAACCCTAATGAATTAATATATATGCCAACACTCTATCCTTTGCCAATAATACGTGGCCTATTGATAATATTGTTTTAAAAGAATTAAATATATAAATATTTAATATATAAATAAAAGTACATAGTGATCATAATATTTTATATATAAAATTTAGGCGTATATATAATATGTTTAACCTTTCATTGCACAAAAAATTATCTCACAATTGAAAACCTAATATGATTTTACTGGGGCAACCATATAAACAATGTACAATGAAATATTTACCTCGGTTGTTTCTATCATCATATTAAAAGGTAAAAAAGGCATATGTAATGAATACCAAAACAATATTTTGAGTCTCGTTAAACATTGCACTTTCTAAAAACTAGTGTTTAGGCCACTGGCCATCATTTTCGGAAAATTAATCCAAAGGGGGCATAGATCGGTGGAAAACTTGAAAGCATTCAAATGAAATAAAAACAAGAGCTGAAAGAGGATTAAAATTTCTTTGGTTGGGGCCCAATAGATTCCTTGTTTTCTTTAAGAACAAGGCAGTGTGACAAAATGATTAGAAGGAACCTAAGCGTTAGAGCTAGCTAGGATACGGGTCATGTTTTTGTAGGGAAGACAGAGCTGGAATGACTTGAAAAATACATAGCCTAGTATTCACAAGGTTTACAAAAATGATAAGAAGGAATTAGTAAGCAAAATGGTCCAAGCTAATTTTTTTTGTATGAAAAAGTAGGGGTGGAATGAGGTTAAAAAATATAGATTTGGTCGAAGACAAAATGATGCACGTTATTGAGCTAACTATAAAAAGGTGCACATTTAGTATAGTATAAGTTTTTGATAAATACCTTATTTAGATCTGATATTTTTTCATGCTTGGCGATGTTATTAAAACTGTCGATTATAGCATCAAGCTAACTATCTGCACTATTTTTTCGTAACCCCTTTTGCTTCCCCAGTGTATGAGCACCCTTTTTGTTACTGCTTCATTAATTCCTTTTTGTTAATCCAAGAACAAGATTATAATTACTATTTGATTGTTCCCTGCCAATATTTGACGATGAGATTTTTGCATTTGGCCCAAATTTATTTTCTTGTATTCTTCTATGATTTCATGATTGTTGTTTATAAGACCAAAAAAATAAAAACCCTTAAAACTAGTTCTCTAGGGTATTTAATATTTTTTTCGGCACAATCCACATTATAAATTTTGAAAATATAAAAAGTGTAGGATATGGAAATTTTAAAATCAGAGCAGGGGAAACTGTGTTAGTATTGAAATTTCAAATTCTCAAAAATGGGGGGAATTCACAATTCAAATTTTAAATTTTCCGCTCATTGAGAAAAGGTACGGGATATCGAAAAAAATATTGAAAACAACACCTTTTGTTATTGGCTATAGTCTAAAATTGGTGAATTTTCCACTCATTAAGAAAAGGTGTGGGATATCGAAAAAATAAAGAATATTGAAAACAATGCCTTTCGTTATTGGCTATAGCCTAAAATAGTTTTTATTATTATTGGCAAATAGTTTTTTGAAAGGGACTATACCCTTGAGTACAACAGAGGGCCTAGGAGCCAGAATAGGAATGAAAATCAGAGAAAAAAGGATTAGAATCCAAGTATGACAATGAAGCCCAAAGTAGCCAAAAAACAACTACCCAAACAAGACAAAACAACAAAAACTCTAATTACAAAAGCAAAAAAAGAAACCGCAAAAAAACAACATGATATTAAAAAAAAAGAGCATTATAAAGCACCAACTACTTCTTGGTACTTTGTCGATGATTTGAATGTTCTTCCGGATTTGAACATTCCCAAAGTAGTCATGTGGGAAAATCATCTTATCCATAATGATCAATGGTCCTTTTGCTTTCTTTATCATTGCCCCAAAGTGTTGCTTGAACTCCGCCGAGATTAGAGAAACTTCGACATGTTGCTCAATGATTCCTCAATCGCACTAAAAATGGCCATATTGTAGTCATGACGAGTTTTTGCCTTCCCTAAACGGGAGTCTATGGAGTTCGACTTCTTGTAGATATATCTTCAATGCATTTTTTATCAATATCCACCTCCTCCTCCTCCTTCCTCTTTCCTTTCTGTTTTGCCAAGTTCTTAACCTCATCCTTCAGAATGCTTCATTTCAAAATTTCTAAGGCATCCACCCTTTTGTTAGAATTTACTCTTTCCATAGGCACATCTCGGGGACTAAATAAACCATTCGGAGGTCATGTGCAATTTCAATTTCATGTGCTATAGCCTAAAATAGTTGAAACATAATAAAACTTATAATATTATAATAAAACAGTAGAAATAAAATATAGCAATTTATAGGCACATTTATTTTTATATCAAAAATCCCCTAGATACCTAATGTTAGATGTAGTGCACTAATGAAATATAATTCTCCAATTACTCTATGCCACATGTTAAGTTTGAACTTGATAGTTAGAAAACATTATAATTTACACATTTATTATGAAATTAAAATGTAAAGAAACTAGTATAATATGAAACCACGATATTATAATATAAATAGCTACCAGTAAAATGACGACACATGGCTATAGCCTAAAATAGTTGAAACACAATAAAAATATAATATTGTAATAAAACAAATGAAATAAAGTGTACAAATGTATAGGCAATTTAAAAAAAAAAATCAAAATCGACCTATACAATGTTAGATGTAGTGCAAATGAAAAATATTTGTCCAATTATATTGTGCCACGTGGCATGTTTGAACCTAATAGTTAGAAAACATTATAATTTACACATTTATTATGAAATTATAATATAAATAGATACCATTAAAATAATGACACGTGGCATGAAATTCTCAAATCCCAGAAGGTTTATAGCTAGCAGCCACTTTAGGCTATTCTCAAATCCTAGAAGGTATATAGCTAGCGGTGCTAGGCTATTCTCAAATACGAGAAGGTATATAGCTAGTGACCTCTAGGATAAATATGTAGTGTAATAATTAGGGATGCCATGTAAAGTCCACCCAAAATGATACAATTACAATGACAGTGATAATGATAGGAGCCTAGCGGCCGTTAAGCTAGACCATTGTTTGTTATAATATATCTATTCACAAATTAGAAACTATTGAGCCTAGTGGCCACTATGTTATTCTATTCAACTAGTGATCGATATTAGCAGTTGCTAAACCTTTTCTTTGATATGAAAGGACATTCATGATCCCTCTCGATGGAACGTAGTGCAAAATTGGCTCTACCAGGTAACATGTAACCGATTTGAAACTATTATAATCATTGAAAATTACAATCAATCTAAAGATGTAAAGATAGTGATTACTACAAAAGAGGTAATGAAAGGATCCTGACAACCTCTAAGCTATATCACGAGTTGTTAATCAATAGCTGAAATGGAAATTGAGAAATTGTTAAGCCTAGTGCCCGCTAGGATTTTTCCTTGATATGAAGAATATGGATTATAATTTACAAATATATATCTTAGGAGAAATAAATAAGTCTTGCATCCTCTCAAAATTAAACTATTAAACCTAAGGAGAAATTGTTATTACTTTAACAAGTAATGAAGGTTGCCAGTCACTAAGCATTTTATTTGATAAGAATAGAAAGTCTTGATCCCTCTCGATGGAAAGCATTGCAAGAATTGGCTTCACAAGGTAACGCACAAACAATTAGTTAACATTTTAATCATTTACAATTACAATCGATCTAAAGTTATACAGATAGTGATAGCTATGACAAGAGGTAATGATATGGTCATCGGCCGCTAAGCCATTCCATGATTTTTTATTCAACAACTATTTTGGAATTAAGAAATGCTTAAGCATAGCGGTTGATACCCTTTTACTCTAACCATCCAAAGTTGAACAGATAGTGATTACAATGGAAAATGGTAATGATAGGAGCCCAGTGGCCGCTAAGCTTGACCATTGTTTGTTATTATATATATTCTCAAATTTAGAAATTGTTGCGCCTATCATCCGTAATGTTATTCCTTTCATACGAAGATAAAGTCTTGATCCCTCTCGATGGAAAGTATTGCAAAAATTTTCTCCACCTAGTAACATGCAACTAATTTGATACAATTATAGTCATTAACAATAACAATCATTCTAAAGATGTACTTCTAGTGATTGCTACAACTAGAGGTAATGAAAGTATCGTAGCGGCCATTAAGCTAGACCATGATTTGTTATTCAATAGTTATTTTGAAATAAAGAACTTACAGTGGCATGCTAGGATTTTTCTTTGATACAAATGAATATGGCTTATAATTTATAGAGATATATTTTAGGTGAAATACATAAGTCTTTATCCATCTTGTTGAAATGTAGTGCTACAATTGGGTCCGACATGCGAAGTCCAACCAATACGATATAATTACTATCATTGAAAAATAATATTGGTCCATAGTTGAACATATAGTGCTTATAATGACAATTACTAATCAGAGGAGCTTAGTGGCCACTAAGCTTGACCATTGTTTGTTACCATATAGCTATTTTCAAATAAATACATTCTTGAGCCTAGTGGCTACATTATTCTTTTCTACTAGTTATGGAGATTGAATCTTAATGGCCTTTAAGCTAGTCCATTCAATTGGTGTAAATTACCAACAAGTAATATTAAAAATTATGCATTCATATGTCGACTTAAATCCTCTCTCTCACTAACATCTATGTTTTCAAATGTTTCCTTTCATGTAATCGATGCAAAGTGGATGGTTGTCAGACAACGGATAATCCTTCCAAAATATGTTGTGTGTTAATTGTCAAGAACAATTTTGCATGGTTTCTGGTATTAATGTTGTGATCCAAAAAATATGATTTATAGTAACTAATTGAAGGTTAGATGTCATGTTCAGTCAAAGCCTAATGGTAGCTAATGTTTACTTTGATTGCTCACCAATGATAAAAAGTAAAGTATTATAGAGATTGGCGATTGCAAAGGCTAATACTTGCATTCATTAACATATGGTGAGAACAAAAATTAATCCATATGTGAAGTAATATTTAATATATTCTACTCCAATTGCATATACAATGTCTTCCATTGGTCGAAATCCATTCTCGATAATTCCATTCATTGAAGGTCTTTGAGAGATGGAAGAAAAGAGATAAGGACTGGTTTTTGAAGTCCTTGGCCCTGACAAATACTACAAGGACATGTGGTTATTTTTTTGTTGTAGATGAAAAACATGAGGAAATCATAATGATTATATCCTATGAAGTTGTTGATTTGAGTACACTGTGTGTTCAGGTCAAACACATTGGCAATGAAAATAATAAGTGTCTTATTATGGATATGGAGTTAGCTATTTCTTTATTTAGGAAATGGGAAACACAAGCCTCATAAGATAAAAGACAATGTCCCTATTTAACACATGGATGGGATTTGGGGTTATTAGTAGATGAAGACAAAATGGTTGTTCAAATATACAAGAAATTCACAATGGCATGCTTGCAGTACTTAGAAAATTGTATAGAGGTGATACAACCTCCTATGTTTGTCATTTTTGAATAGAAAAGGTTTTCTTTCACCACCTAAACATGCTAAGTTGTTTAATATGTTGAGGAGAACATATTTGGATAAATTGGAGCTCGATCCATCCAGATCAAAGTTCTATGGTTTGAAAAAGAATACTAAATCAGCTTGCATTGATGAAGAAAATAACTACTATATTCACGAAAATAGAACCTTCAAGTAAGCAGCAGTTTGACTAATTTTTTTCAATGGTGAAGTATTTTCAATTGATGTTTCCAGTGTCCATGTAGCACCTCCAGTATCAATATCGTCTTGTTGATGATGAGAATGTTGACCTTCTTGTGCACTCCATGTTGATAAATGTTATTCCTACATAGAGGGATACAATTATTCTTCCCTTCTTGGAGTCTATGAATAAGGTTGTGGTGCTCAAAGATCCGAAAGACTTGGAAAGGGATGATGTTAAATTTTATATACTTGATGGCCAACATACAATATGTGCACAAAAAAATATTTTGGGCTCAAATACTTACAAGTCTTTACATCCGAGGCTACAATTTTTAAGGGCTCACATTCTTTCTGCAAATGCAACTAATGAAGCCATTACTAATATTTGCAAACAATAGAATGAAGTGAACAAAACTTGGATAGAAACCAAGTTTATTGATTTGTTGTACAAAGCTAGATCAGTTTGGAAATCACTTGGATGTCCTCAACATCCCAGATTGGAAAAAACAAAATAGAGGAGTGGAAGGTAATGTAATTTAATTTTATTGCATTTGTTATTAACTTTTTTCTTCCTTATATAAAAATAAAAAACATATAAATGTATTTTGAATGCAGAAATTTGAGAGTCAATGCCTTTTGATTTTCAAAATGGACTCAACCATCAATCTATATAACAAATGGACTTTTCTATTATTTCCAGATGATATATGGACTAAATGGACTACAACATTTGAGTTTTAGATCTGGTGGCCTTTCTTGTTCACCTATTAAAGATAATTAGGATAAATTTCAACCTAATTCATTAGCAATATTCATAGCCAATTCATTTAGGGCTACTAGAGGAATGAACGACGAAGAACTATTAGTACTAGCAAATAAAGTACAATCAGGGGATGTCTGGTTAATTGGCCCTGTTCAGGTAGGCATGATAACATAGAAATTTAATTCTTACTATCGGAGAGTAAAAGGAGACAAAAAATAAGAGAAAAATTTCTACAATATTATAAAGACAAACATCCAGATATTGATCTATTGAAATCCTCAGTAGTGAATCGAATGTAATTGAAAAATTTAAATTACATGAATCAGACTACTTCTAGTTGTTTGTACTATTGGGTGAAGAGAGGAAAGGAAAGAGAAAATCTGATTCCCACATAGGGAAAAAAGCTAAACGAAAAGAGGACTAGGTGGTGGAAGAAGATCTTCCCATCGAGGCTCAGAAAATATTAGATGACTATGTGGTGTCAATGGAAGACAATATACCAGCAAGGATGGAGGACAAAAAATAATGTACTTTTCAATGTGCATGCCCATTCTAGATTTCGTCAACTCTATCAGCTATTCTTGCCACCAATCCTTTCAATATAAAATGTGTTGTCGCTGATTTTTACAATTTGTCTAGTGATATTTCTTCTGAAGAAATAATGGAGCTACTAACAATTATTTAAACTAGTGCCCTGGAATGTAGTATTATTATTCTCATACCAATTAAATATTAAAAAATGTTGAGAGAAACATTAAAAAATACATGGAAAAGGTTAAAGACAATGAAGAATCAATTATGGATGGATGCTACAGACTCTATGATAGTAGCGAGACAATTTAAAAGTTTGTGTCTTATGTACACAATAACTGGAGTGCACAACTATGAAAAAATCAATGATGAAAGAGAAGAAGTCACTAGGGATTGGATGGAAAAACTGCCACAACAATTGATAACTGCAAGAGAAATTGGTCTAAAAGGAACTAAACACCCTTTTCCTTTTGAGCGATCATATAAGTTATGGTCCGATATGTTCACTTGATGCTATTGCCATAATTCTATAGTATTAGTGCTATACGGCAAAGAATGTCATGCTTTGTATGCATTAGTTGAATCTAATCAATTTACTATTTTTATTGTTGAGACACATAGTTAGGAAACGTTTTTGAAACATTACTATTCTCATATGAAAAAGGTTTGTATCGTATCTACAACTTGAACATGTGATTATGTTAAAAGTCTTTCAACCAAAAAAATCTACTTACACATTCCTTATTTACGTAGACAACCCAAGAACAATAGGAATCAATGTACAAACCTCTCAACTTGACGCTACAAAACCAACTCATCATGGTGATTGAACTTAAATTTCTTTATAAATATGTTTAATGAGATCTGTTTTCAATTTCTTTTCTCATTTTTGTGATAATACTCTATGCTCACCATCTCTAACCACAGATGAGGAGAACTCAACCACATCATCTACAAATATGTAAGAAAATCCTGGTATATTAGTTGTGTGCATTTATAAATAAGAACCACTACTAAGCCCCACAAATTTATAAGAAAAATTAATGGCTTATGCAGACCACCAACACCCTAGAGAAAGTAACAATGGAGTGCGCGGTGGTAGCCAACACGAATATGCAGATAGAACCATGTATGTTAGCCATGCGTATTTTTAAACATAAAAATTTCTAAGCCTCACGTAGTTATTGAAAAAGATTTCAGATAATTCTAGAAGTGGAATCATTTTCAAAGAAGAAATTACCAAATAACCTATTTCAAAAGTTCTTGCTGGCATCTAACACTACATAGTTTGTAGTTTCCAGGTTGTTACTTATCTACATAAACCATTAGTATTGACATAATGATACATACATTAGAATCTATGCTTATTCCAACCAATGATGGCATATCCTAGCGATCGCTAATCCACATCAATATCTAAAAAGTGATGTCTCCAATGCATGGTTCAACGGATATAAATGAACCTTAGTGGGTGCCACATTCATTCGAAGACATAGAAAATTTTGATTTGTACTTACCATATTACCACAAAGACCAATATGCTTTTCAATTATGATTTCATTTGTGATAGCATGAAATTGATTTTGAATTGATTATTGTTGTTTGTAACACATATTACATCAAAAAAACCAACAACTAGTAAGGTCTGTGTAAGCCAAGCTGGAAGCTTAGTTGGTAAGTGCTAGCTACCTAAAGTGCTAATATTGAATTTACCATTTTACCACGTAGTTCAATATGTTTTTTTCAAATACGCTTTCATTTTCCATAACAATAGCTATATTAATAATATTAATATTGTTTGAAACATATATTTCATCAAAGGATCCAACAATGGATAAAGAATATGCAATCCCACATTCTAGGCCCACCCAGTGAGTGGTAGATGCAAGATAAAATGTTGATTTTTACATTGGTTAGAATTGATATGAGATTGATTAAAAAAACTATTTACTTCCTTGCAGTTAGCCATAAGAAATATTTTCTTATTTTAGATTTGGAGGGATTCTTGCATGAGAAAAACCAATCACCCTCTGGGGACATCACATTCAAGTTGCGCTGGGAGATAATGAGCATGCGAGGTGGCCTGAAAGAGTTTATAAAGTCATTATCAAAAAAATTTGAAATGGGATTTTGGTTAGACAAACTCAGTTCAGCTGATGTTGAAAAGCTGAAAAAGGCCTTCAATAAAAAATTATTTTCTGGCTTGAATCCATTAATCAGTTGGGGAAAAGAACATTGCAATATGGTCGATGGAATTGCAAGAAAATATCTAGAAAATATTTGGAGTAGAAATGATGTACCATAAAATTATGAAACACAATGTGTATTACATTAGGTGCAAAGGGAAACTCTCCAACAAATTTTATGGTTGGGATGAAAAGCAGAGGAGAAAATTACTCAAAAGATATGTGGTTGATGACCGATTTGTACAAAGACTTATCACTAATAGTGTCAAAGGGATTGAATGTGGTAGAGGGCATAAAATATTTGGAGTGAGTAAATGTTAAATAAAAATTTAGAGTTTCAAATTGTTATTGTGATGATACAACTTAAAATTATAAATAAAATACATTCATATGTTTTAGTGATGGTTCTACGTAACTATTTACATTATGATTGTATGATTATCGAGTTGGGAAATTTAAATCTTCCCTGATTATAAGTTCAGAGTGTGAGTGTATAAAATACAAATGTGAATTAACATAAAATCTTTAATGTAACGAATCTTTGAGCAGTTTTTATTAATGAAATATGTATTCCTACATTAATTGTGAGCATGCTTAAATACTAGTTTTTGCTTCAATATTAGAAAACATATACCACTTTCCAATGCAATGAAATAACTACAATACGGTATGTAAAGACTCATCACGCTGAAACATTACATTTTATTCAAATAAATTCTTCACAAAAAAATATTCCTAGTATAACAATAAGAAATGAGGAACACCCTTAGATTTTACCTTTGTCACCACCTACGACCATTTGATTTTTGATATAACAATATCAAAAGGGACTTGTTTTTTATTTTTTAATTGATTCGTCGCCCTTAACCATTTGATTTTTTTTTTTCATTTGCAGATATGAACACATGCAACATGAAACTGATCATATTTTATATAAATGACGTTTTGACACACACCCTCCTCAAGGAATCTTCGACATTTAAACAACTCAAAATTTTTTATGGCATCGAGCTAAAAAAATATTTTCTTAGACCTAATGTGAAATATTTCTTGTAATGGTGAAAAAAACATTTCAACATAGCAATGTGGACATCAGCGAGAAAGTCAAATGTTGATGACATGATGCTTTCATTCCTTCAAAACATCGGCTTGGAGGTTGCAAGATTTGAGTTCATATTTACACAAGAAGATTGTGTCGAGACCAAACGCTCCGATTATGAAGGTTCTGGGAATCCCAAATTATATCTCAAGATTAATGCATCATACACTTGTAAAAATATGATACTTATAGATGACTCTTTAGATACAAATAAGTTCAATGATGTTACATGAACTACATAATTGTTAAAACATTTAATATAGATTCTAAGTCGAAGACACATATTTGTTAGATGTGTTGAGGAATTTGTTCCAACCATTGAAGGAGGTCAAAGATGTTCGGGATTATATTAGATCACTAAAACAATTTTAGGGAGTTTTTTTATTGGAGCATTACTATGATTTTTATTGTTGATTTGGAAGCCCAACTTTGGGAATAGTGTTACATTATAATTTCAAATTATTCATCAAATGTTTTACTATAATTCTACCTAACTTTACTAAAGGATTTTCAATTTATTTCATAGCTATAATTAAATACTAAAATATATATGGGATAGTTTTACTTGTTAACTTTAAATAAGTTCATATCCATATTTGAATATTAAATTTTTTATGCCATGTCTCTTACGAGTTGATTTTATATCTACATTTAAATATGAAAATACATCTGGTATGGTTTTACAATTAATTACATTCTCCTACACTGGATCGTCACCCTCTCATTAATTTCTTCATAACATCTTCAGAAATTCTCTGGTTGCGTTGAGGTTCAATCACACCATTATAAATGAAGTAAATATGAGCTCTAACTTTAAATATGAAAATATATCTGGAATGGTTTTATAGTTAATTACATTCTCCTAAATTGAATCGTCACCCTCTTTAAGTTTCTTCATATTTATAGGGGTTAAATTTGATGGCCATTTAGACGTTTATACGATTTTAGCCGTAAAATACTTGCAGATATTTGAAAAACCGTCACATGCAACTTGTAAATTGTAAGTATAACCATAATTTTTATATAGATTTATTAGTAAAATATACAAATATATATTAGAAAGAGTGAAATACATATAATATAATCTTTTATAAATCTTATTAATAGTATAAAATAACACTATTTTACATTTTTGAAGGGAAATTTTTAAAATTGCCCTTCACTTAAAAATTGTTTGACAAGCATAGGTGGCTGCCAAATTTAACCCATAAGGTAATTCTATGAATGCCCTAAGGTTCAATTGAACCATAGTAATTGAATGTGGAAGTGTCTCACATCTCATGAATGTCATTAGCCTAGCGGCCGCTTACTTAATGGCATTTAAAATATTCAAATTTGCATAGTTTAATCTTAAAAAATCTTAAAACTGATAAGAGCATTATTCCAAAGCTTAAGCCTAGCCGCCACTAGTCCTTATAAAATAGAACATGTATCTGTTCTATACGAGCTAGCGGTCGCTAGGCATTATTTCTCAGATCAATGTTGGATTCCCTGAAATCATTAACCGTTATTTCACAAATTTAGAAATTTAAATTGTGACCAGATAGATATATTGGACTTCGAAAGGAGAATTAACAGATTCCAATATTTTGATTTTTAGATTCCAACATATATGATTTTGGAGTACATTTAATTCCAATATAGGTGATTTTGGATTTTGATATATGTGATTCTGGATTCCAATACATGTGATTTTGGAATCCAATATGTGCAATTTTGGAATCCAATATGAGCGATTTTGGAGTGCAGATAATTCCAATATTTGACATTTATGAATCCAAAAATAGCTATATTGGATTCTGATATTGAGTACATTTTTTAGCTTTTGGGAAAGGCATAAGTCCTAATTTAGTGAAATAAGCATTCTTATCTCTTCAAGTAAATAGTGCTCCCAACCGTTATTTCCTTGTGGGTATCGACCACAACCCAATAATCTTTACACTTAATACTAACAAGATATAAACAGATGTACTCAAAACAATCTCTGTTATATAAAATTCATATGACTGGATTACACATATATAGGAATATGCATTCCTAAAAACAAGGAGGTTTTTCAACAACACTCCCACAAATCTCTCTCTCAACACCTATATATGTGAGTTATTAAAACTCACCCAAACTAATATTGTTATATGAGTTGTTTATCAAACAACTCACATTAACATTTACATCACCCATATATATTTACCTCTAAGTAAATATTCAATCATAAATATTAATGGAGCACTAAATAAATATTTCCTAATATTCCCCCCCTTAGTGCAAACATGGTAGAAAAACATCCACACACTCCTCTAAGAATCGTAATGTTCTTAATTGTAGTCTCTGTCATTGATTGCTTTGCCACTCAATATCGAACATCATAGAAAATCGCCACTTGCCATCGGAAGCTTTCCTTGACTAAGTCATTTTGGGTGTAGAATGAGAATGGAACATTGGTATGTATTCCCCCCCACAATGTGAAATTCCACTCATATAGATACTGAGAAGAAAAATACATCAAAGAACATACTCCGAATGGATCTTGCTACACATGGCCACTAATGCTAGTGAACGTATTCTTATAGCTAACCATCTTCCAAAGAAGTACGGTAATCAGAGGACCAAGTCAGTCAGAGGATCACTGACAGTCATCTGTGCTCCAACACAACTCTCTTTCCAACATCCATCAAATACCACACAAAATAGGAACACTGCAAACTAAAGCACACTGAGAAAATGGAAACCACACTAAAAATCATATACTCACACCATACATATGCCACCACAGCTTCTGCACGACCCCGTTGTTGGTGATCGATAAGAGGTCACTATTCGACCTCCTTCCTCCGATGCCTCCTTCCTCCATTGGATCTGCTGCTAACTCAGTTGAATGTGATCATGGGGCTCAATAACATGCCTTGAACGTTGGATTCCACCGAAAATGCGTTCGTGAGGCAATTTTTTTTTACAAGTTTTGACTCACAAAACAAAACTTTATGGTTTGACTAACCATATAACACTATTGACTTGGACAAGAAGACATGACTAGACAGATAACCTAAAATCACCTATTTTAATTAACTTGACAATAACAAAACTTTTACAATATACTTTTGACTTGACTTGATAAAAATACTCTTTATCTTGATGAACAACAATATTTAGACCTAAAATGAAAATTACTCACAATTGTACACTTGTGACCCAAATGTTTTTGTAGAATAAATTAATAATTTATACATAATAGATTATAATTTTTACACAAAAAAATTACATAAAACGACATGAATGCTACCTTACAAACTATAGTCAAAATCGCTTATGTCCTTTTTCATCCCCTTCCAAAAATATTGTTGTTTTACATCAACAAGCATTTTTGTCACTTTGAGATGTCTTGAGTAAGGTGAATTATGAAATTTAGTCATCAATTTATTCATTAACTCATTTTTTGATGGTACATACAACCGATTCTCATACCTTAGGATTTATTTGTTATCAAAATTGAAACCTTTGTATCTTGCATCATTAGAATCTGCAACAAGTGTTGTCTTTACTTATTAAAATTACATATCGAGACATCATTGGTTTCTTTACTTCATCTTTAAACCATGTTCTCAAAGTTATAGGTGCAAAAATATGTTTCCTATAGCTTAGCACATCATCTGTCACTTTATTTTCTTTACTTTTAATATAACTTATGTCAAAATCATACTAAGACAAAAAAATCTAACCATCTTCGTTGTCTAGCATTCAAATTTGGCTGTGTGAAAATATATTTCAGCCCAAGGTGGTCAATTTTTAGCTCAAAGGGTTTACCTAAGAGATAATGTCTCCATACTTGAAGTGCATGTACTATGGCAGCAAGCTCTAGGTCATGGGGAGCATAATTCAGCTCATGTAACTTGAGTTTTCTACTTTCATATGCTATAACATGATCATTTTTCAGTAATATACCCCCTAATCCTTCTCTAGAAGCATCTGTAACTAATGTAAAGCTTCATTTGATCTAGAACAATCAAAATAGGTGTTGTAGTAAACTTTTCTTTCGTTGTTTTAAATGTCGCCGCATTTATCACTTCAAACAAACTTTATGTCTTTCTTTTGTAATGAAGTAATTGGGGCAGCAACTTTCGAAAAGTCCTTAATGAATTTTATGTAATATTCGGCAAGCCCCATGAAGCTTCTAACTTCATGAAAATTCTTAGGTGCTTGACCATTCAATTATGGCTGCAATCTTTGATGGATCAACTAATATTCCATCCTTACTTATAACATGTCCCAAATAATGTACTTCAATTTTGTAAAAGGAACATTTTGACAATTTACCATACAATTTTCTCTTTCTTAAAATATCAAGTACAATCCTTAAATGCTCATTGTGCTCCTCCATGATTTTAGAATAGATAAGAATATCATCCAAGAATACAAGTACAAAATTGTCCAAGTATTCTTGAAAGATATTATTCATCAAATTCATGAAAGTTGTAGGTGCATTTGTTAAACCAAAAGGTAAAACAATGAATTCATAGTGCCCATACCTTGTTCTAAAAGCTATTTTGTGAATGTCATCATATTTGATTCTCTTGATGATATCTAGATCGTAGATCTATATTTGAATAAATTGATGTACCATGCATCTAATCAAACATATCGTCAATCCAAGGAGGAGGATATCTATTTTAATTGTTTCTTTGTTTAACATTTGGTAATCAATGCAAAGTCTAAGTGTTCCATCTTTCTTTTTAACAAAGATCACTGGTGCTCCCCAAGGTGAGACACTCGGTCTAATTAAACCCTTAGAAAAAGTTCTTGTAACTATGCCTTTAGTTCAACTAACTCAATTGTATTCATGCAGTAAGGTGCCTTGAAAATAGGTTCAATTCCAGGTTTGATTTCTATTGTGAAGTCAAATTCTTGTTTCAGTGGAAGACCAGGTAGTTCTTCTAGAAACACATCACTGTACTCTCATAACAATGAGTATTTTTCCATAAAATCACTACTTTCTTCTGTTGTTTCAGATATTTTTACTGCATATAACATGTAGCCTTTATTTTTGGCCTTCTTAAGTCATGCTGCATGGCTGATAGTTTTCTAACATAAATTTCTCTTAATACTCCTTGGATGTCTACCATTTTCTCAGATCATCAAGGTAGCTTATGTGTTTTTAAAAACAATGATCCTTTACTTTATGATTACTAAGCCAACTTACACCAATCATGACATCATATGACCCTAAAGGTATAACATACGGGTCTACTTATGTAGTAAAACTTTGTAATTGTAAAGGTCATGCACGAAAAATACATTTATTAACAAAGTGTGGACAACATTATTCCCATAATGAACAATCCATGTTTTTTCCATAATTTTCTAGCTTTTCTTTTTAATTTTGAAGCTAATTTATTAGAAATAAATCATTTTGTAGCACCAATATAAAAAATTATAGCTACAGGTATACCAAATAATTTACTTGGCACTTCTATGGGCGTAGCCTGTTTTTCACCTACTTATCAGCTACTACAATATGTATCTTGTGTTGTTGGTTGCCATCATTTTTCTTTAGAGGGCACTAATTTGTGTAATGGTCCTTTCCACAGTTATAAAAACCCTCAAAAGTCCCTTTTTAGGCTCAAACTTATTCTCAGCTTTGTAATTATTGTTTTGGCCTCTGTAAGTTTTCTGCCCATTGTTATTATTCCTTGGAAATTGTTTCTATTATTTGTAGTAGGTTTATTTGCTGTTGTTTTCTTACTGTTCTTAGCCCCAAACCTATTTTTAGTGCCAAATATTTTCCATGCCACCTTCTTAGGTGCAAGTGATGAAGAAGAGTTGGATATTTTCTTTTGATTCTATTCCTTATGCACAAAAATTGCCTTCAATTTCTGTTCTTGTTTTATGGATTTTTCTACAACTCTCTCCATGGTGGTTAAGTCAGTGTAAATCTACTTCTCCACCTATGATAGGATTAAATCCCATTATGAACTTACATATTCTAAACTTTTGATCAGTTTGGTATCACAAGGGCACATACTTGAGAATTTTGGTAAACTTCTCCCAATATTCAAGATTCTGATCGAGCTTTCCTTGAACTAAGTTCTAAAATTCTGCTATTTTTGATCATAATAGGTTGTGACAACCAATGCTACCTAAAGTATCCCTTAAACTATTCCTAATTAATTTTTTCTTCGTCAATATTTAGTTTAGTCTTATGGTTGTCCCACCATGAAGATGCTTCATGGGAAAGCTGGTAAGCTCCCCATACTGCTTTGGTTTCTTCTGAGAAGTTCCTTATTGTAAAGTACTTCTCCATTTTGTTGAGCTAATTCTCAACCCCATCTCCCAAAGGTGGTACTATCAAAATTTGGTGGAATTATCCTTTTTATATCATTAGTAAGTTCAGTTTTCCAACCTTGCCTTCTTATTTTCAGGATGGTTAGGTGCATTTGCATTCGCATTTGCAATGTTATTGTTGACATTTGCAACATTGTTATTCACTGCATTATTGTTGTTATCACCACTAGGATTTCCAACATTAACATTTTTTTGGAGGTGGCTGATTGTTATTATCAGCTTCATCCTCCTCCTCTTCATTTCCCACTACTTGTTGTTCAAGTACAACAAGATGATCTCTTGTGTCTAATAGGGCAACAAGGATCTCATCAAGTTTTTGTGTTGTAGCTACCTCACCAACTAGAGGTTGGTTATTTGCAGCACATCCCCTTGTTCTAACCATTTTTGTTAACAAGAAATTAAGTTTTTATTAGAGATGGACTCAAATAGGTCTAAGATTTGTAACCTTTAGCTCTGATACCAAAATGTAACATCCTCATTTATGACTTCAAAAATAGGGGATTTTTCTTAAAATAATGTTCACTGTTCTAAATTCACATAATTTAGAACAAACATTCCTTGTTAATCCACCAAATAAGAATAACCATATGTAGCTATAATGATTTGGTGTAACCTGATCTATCATTTCATGACTTGGTGTTAAACCGATTTCTCATGTTTCATTAAGTTCTTGTGTATACCAAGTATACTTTTGGTTCCTTCACCTTTTAAGGTTCAATCAAGTGTTAATGTCTAAGAAGCCTATCTAAGTATCTGTTACTCATACTCATCTGATATCATGCAAACTTAGACTAGGTGACATAAGACAACATAACCTACAATTTGAGATACTTTTCCCAAAGTTTTAAACATGTATACTAAAATTTTATTTCGAGACAACATACTCGTCGAAAGGAATATGTATTTCACCCCACGCGAAACTGTTATCTAGATTAGAGTTCCTTGAGTTTTTCCAACCAATTTCGGGTCTATGTTTCACACAAAATAGGGAAAACTCACATAATCTAGTACATACAATCTATTTCTAGTGAATAAGGGTAAATAGACATACTCGAATCAACTTACATCAATTTGGGTGTGTTTATTCACCCTAGGTCAACATAAGTTGACGTCAACACTTGGCTATATGCCTATCTCAGTTTAGAGTAAAATAGTGACCTAAAATTCTATTTTATGATAGTTGTGTTAGAGGAGCTGAGTGGGATATTGAGGCATGGTGGCTGCTTCACAATATCCACCTAATGACCTACGTCATTAAGTGGGTGCTATGTAGCAGAAACTATGCTTTATGCAACATTCCGCTTAGTTCGATAACAAAATCGACATACTTAATGAGCTCAATAATTTCTTAATTTGTAAATTATTAATTAGTTTATTTTAAATTTAGGTACGTAACTAAGGATCAAATAAGTTCAATATGATTAATCCCTAAAGAAAGGATCATAATGTACCTTCTCATAAATTGAAGGTATGCAGTCAAATCTGTGTTTATCTTAATGATTTATTATTCATTTTCCATTATCCCTTTAAACCTTAATAATCAATCTGATTAAAATAAGTAAAGGACATCAATCTAATAACCAAACCGACATACTTAATGAGCTCAATAATTTCTTAATTTGCAACTTGTTAATTAGTTTATTTTAACATTAGGTAACGTACCTAAGGATCAACTAAGTTTGATATGATTAATCCCTTAAGAAAGGATCGTAATGCACCTTCTCATAAATTAAAGGTATGCAAATCAAATATGCATTTATCTTAATGATTTATTATTCATTCTCCATTAGCCCTTTGAACCTTAATAATCAGTCTTATTAAAATAAGTAAAGGACAATATAATTCTCATTTATTTAAAAGTCCATCAATATGTATAAATCATATTTTTATAATCATTAAGTTAGATTTAATGAATACTTTATCACTTAACCCCATCTTATCATAACCTTGTTATCTTTACAATTTACCATGCATTGGTTCCCATTTAAATAAGATCATATATCCAATAAATTTATAGATGAAATTATCAACATATGTTAAGGATCATTCAATATGTCCTTTTTAAAATAATAAGAAAGTTTCCTTTTCTTCCATTTCAGACTTATTATTTCATCTTAAGTTCCCAACATATAATTTAATATAACCCGATAAGAACACAAAATCATTCAGGAATACCTATATTACACTACATCACAACTTGATAAGGTTAATATATCAAAATTTTAAACTTATATTAGTTTACCATTAACCCCTTAGATTAATGGACTTAAATAAACAATCCCCTTCACAATTAAAACTTTAATGCATATGATATCTAATATGTCATGTATATTTTTGACTTAGGATTAAGTAACCAAATCAAAATTGATCATAATGAAAAGATAGATTATATTTCAAATTCCATTAATACAATAAGTCACTTATAATAATGCAGAATTCATTTTATTTCATCCACAATAAATATTTCATTAGTATTTTAGTCAACAATGACATCATTTTTCAACAATTATAGAATACTATGACACTAGGCCTTCATGGTTCATAAAACAAAATCATTTCAAGAACTTTTAATACATTCAAGTATTAGAATTAAATAAATTCATCAATAAAATAAATACAACTTCCTATAAGTCTTTCTTCTTTCACCTTTCATAAAATCCATCTGCAAAATTGTTAGCATGTGTCAGTTCATGAGAACTGAGCATGATAAGTACTAAAACATTAGAATAGTATGGTTTTATCTAAAAATTTCATGAAAGGCATATTGTGATTTAATGAAATTGTTCTAAAGTTCTTGAATGCTACAACTCTTTTAAGCATGCCAAAATGCCACAATGTCTGAATAAGAAAGGAATTCAAATTAAGTCACACTTATGAACAAATTAACTACATCAACAAAAGTTCAATAATCAAGGTAAGTTAAGTCCATTTAACCCTTAAGGTCAAAAATAGGAAAACAAGTGTGTTAGGATTTCAATCATATAATCCTATAGATTATATGTTTGAAATCCAACACCATGTCCTTCATTTTAATATTTACTTATCTAAGAAAATTACTTCAACGCACACCACAGAAATCAATTGGTATGCTAGTCAAATAAGCAGAGTAAATCATTTACATAATAGTCATAGAATTCATTTGTTAATCTAATGATATCATTTATAACTACAATGAGAAATTACTAAAAGACTAATAATATCCAAATATCCATTCAACAATCAAATGTAACTTGATAAAATAGTCAAGTTATTTTCCTTTCCAGATTTGTTAACCAAGTCCCCTTCACAAAGACTGTTATAGTTATATTATTATCCAAACATAGTGGTTCCATATGAACCAAATACAACACAATGGGTGTCAAACAGAAAGGATTAAAGCCACTGCCAACTATATGAAAATCAAGATGAAATCAAATTTAAGCCAACAAGAAGACTGATACGCAATACTTTAGCAGTAAGCTACATTCAATAATCAACAAATTCATTGCAAAAGCCTACCATAAAAAGTCCCAACTAGAACACGTTCCAGAAGTGAAACCACTAATAATTGGCACAAAAACAAATTTTCCATGCAACACATGTAGCTAACTAGAGTTCATGCATTCACATACGATATAAGAGTAGAAATAAGCATGATTTAATTCAGTTCCAAACCGATTTCCAAAGAATGAAACACAACTTTTACTGCACTGATACTATGGATAGGAATTGATCAAATCCATTAACTTGACTTGCAACCATATCCATTAAGGGGTTTGAAATTAAGGTGGTTAAAACCACTTAACAAACACAGTAACTTCCATAATTACCCAATTCATTTGAAGTCCAAAACAAAGTTTCATAACCTAGTTGGAAGGTCAAAAAATAAAAATATATACCGAGAATGATATCGATTTCAGAGTTTGATATAAGCAAGGGTTCAACCAAAAATGAGTATAAAACCTCGTGGTTCGAATCGATGACCTAACTCCAACTAATTGTACCAAATAACAAAATAAAACATCCGAGAAAGGAGTACATAAAAATACAAGGATCCAGACTTTATCCACTAAGGTCAAGATTTACGCCAACCTTGAAAGGGTGGTATAAAAACAAGAAAAAAGTTATTCAAAATCATAAAAAGGAGATTGAAATCCATATCAAGAATCAGCTTTAAATTTTTCCTTTAAGAAAAGATTCAAAATATTCAAAATTATTAACACCCAAAATGGGTTTAAACCAATTTTCGAGTCTTAAAAGGTATTGAACCAAGATTCACAAAAGGAATGGTCAATAAGACCAAATCGAGAGCCTACACAGACATCCGTAAGATAACAAGATAATCCTTTTCTTAGTGCCTATCTTGTTAAGAAAGCAATGCTCCCAATCGTTATTTCCTTGTGGGTATCAACCTTGAAACCAAGAATCTTTACACTTAATACAACAATATTATACACAACTAGAAATACACAAGCATAAGTAAATAGTTTAGCTATATATTTTCACAATACATTTGAAGAGCCATATATGAAAACATATTCATTGTGTAGTGCCCACTTCCCTTTGACACCTTTTGATGCTTATGCGATATCATGGGATTTCATTATAGACATTACTCTATTTTGATTTAGTATGTGCTTCTTAGACATTGGATTATGGATTATTGTGGATTTTGATTTGATTATGATGCATGATGATTATTAGAGACACCTGACATGTGGATGATGATATATTATTAGACATGGATATTTTATGGATGTTGTCGGATATGTGATTTTTGGATATTGTGATTTGATCTGGAAAATGAATATTTTATGATGCAGATATATTTGTTGATTAAAAATGCAAATGATGTAATAAGTGACTTCGATGTTGTTGTGATTCATTGTGTAGTTGATTTTTGTGATTTTTGTATCATATTGGATGTTCTGATATGGCCACGAGGCCGAAGGAGGTATTTGCATTTTGTAGGTTAAAAATATCGCAACAAAACATTGGGGATTGGAGACCAACCAAAATGGAATTTTAGGTGAATTCAACATGGTCACCATGACAACTCATTTTATTGTGTTGTGTGTTGTTTTGTTAGAGATTCCCATGGGGGAATCATCTTTATATGTGACCATGGGTTATGTATTTTATTTTTATGGTTAATGTTTATTTATTGTTGTATGTATTTTATTTGTAAAGTGTTCTCTTCTTTTAATTAATTGATTATGACGAATTAATGTGAGAGATCATATGTTTAAAGTTTAATTAAATCGAATTGGGATATGGAAAGTAATTGTTAGAGTTGTTGGCTATTTATAATTAATTTTTAAGGGATGTGTAAGAGGTGTAAGAGCTTGTGTAAGTTAGCTTTTAGAGTAAGAAATACTCTACCTCCATGGAAATTCAAATTTAACCTTGGGGGTTGTTTTTGGAAGCTTGTGGGACAAGTAAAACTTGTCCCATGCCTCTAAATTTATGTTACCAACCATACTTATGGTTGAGGATGTGATTTGTGACTTTTATAATGCATTTTTATTCCTTTTTGTGCATGTTTTTAATTACACTTTCTTACATTTTAATTTAATGGCTGTCCCTTGAGGTGTGGGCTATTTTTGAGTGTGCAAGTAACTTTTCATTCTTCACCCACCTCTTTATTGAGCCTTGGAGTTTGGAGTTTGTCTTTTGTGTTTGATGTGAGGATGTATGATGTGGCATCCTACATGGATCCACATCATCCTCTTCCTTCCCCTTATATATATTTGAAACTCTCTTCTTGTTTTGGGTTGTTGAATCATTTTGCATTCTTCCTTGGGGGCACATTTTCTTGGGAGAGCTATTTCTTTTGAAGGAATTTTTGGAGCTGTGTAGCTCTCTTGAAAATCTTGCTGTTTGGAGCTGTGTTTTTGTCTTGGAAAGCTTGTTATTGGGAAGAAAAATAACCATGGAAAGGTAGGGACTTAACTTTCTTTTTGTTTCTGTTATTTCTTGCTGTGGGTGTGGAAAATGCATGTTTCTCGGTTGTTATTTTGTTGGTTGGTTGGGTAGACTGCCATATGGAAGGTTTAGGAGAGAAGGCTATGGGGAATTCTTATTGGGGGCATAAGGGAATGCCAATGGAATCATAAATTTGTGGAGGGAGTTTGGGTTTGGGATTCACCATGGAAAAGAAATAGCTTGCATTTCTTACTTGTGGGGGCATAAGGAGGGATTCTATGGGGGCATAAGGAAATGTGTGTGATGAATTACTTAGCGGTTTGCATTTGGTGGATGCCCAATTCCCAATTGGGAGGCATAAGTAGCTTCCCTCATAGGCCTTGCTCCTTTGGCTTATAAGATCAAGCTTGAGTTCTGCTTTGAAATGTTTTTTAAAATTCAGTTGTGAATGTTGTTTGCTTTTGGTGTTGTATTGTGTTTTAAAAGTAATGTGTATGTGAAAGAATGCTATGTGTGGAAGCTATTTGTTGCCATGGCTGAATTGCACCTTCTATTGTACCTTAGTTGGGGCTTGGGGGCCAATGATGAAGGAAGGATTCTCCTTTCATTGGATGTCTTGGTTGGGTGGAGAGCATTGCCTTTCCCCCTCTTTGTTGTGATCATTTGGAGAAGAAGAAATGGAGCATGTTGCTGTTTTGGAGCCAAAGAAATGTACAGTTTAACAGTCCCTTCTTATGAACAAGTTATTGTGTTCCTTCCCACTTGAAGTGGATGAATTGTATAATTATTTGTAATGAGAAATTGCTTGTATTGATGAGGAAAGATTGAATTTAAATTGTGTAATGTAAAGAACTATCTTCCATTTTCTATTTTGGAAAGGAATGTGAAAGAGTGTTGTATATTTTATATACTGTATTTGAAACCAACTGGAAAAGAGAAGTTGTAAATTTGTAATTCTTTTTAAACCAATAAAGGAATGTACTATCTTTCTCAAACTTGCATGGTTGTGTTAGAATTGAATTATTATTGTGAATGAAATCTCTGTTTAATTGCAAGAAGAAGAAACACGTAGGTGGGAACTATATATTATTGTTTATCCTTTGAAATGTACATTGGAATTGAAATTTGAACTAAAATTTAACTTAGAAATGAATGGTTGATTTAATCAAGTAAATGTATTAAACTAGTCTAGAAACGATATACAAATTTAAATAATAAAATTGAGATACAAATTTAGAAGAAAAAGATCACTGTTATAAACTGCATCCTGGAAATTCATTTTAATAAAAATGTACAGTTCAGACCTGTACTTAATAATCAACTTAAAAATGTAATGGAATAGCATGGTAAGACACTAAGGAATTCAATTTGACAAAGAAAACTCAAGAAAACAACTTCACCATTGCCAATTCAAATACAATCCCTCTAACAATTGTTTTTCTGTCATTAGTTGGAAAAATGTAAACTTGAATCAATTGAACAAATCAACTCTTTGAAAACACTCTAAACCCTCCCTAGATTAATTCTACATGTCTATCTGACATGTTGAGTGAAGGAGGAGACCTAATTTAACCAATTTGAGAAGTTGTAAACTTCTAGTTCTCTAAATAAAAGCATGTAGATTGGTTTCTCAAAATTTACCACTTAAAATTCATCAAATTCCAAAATTTATGACTTCTATGTAAAGAGGGCATCGAGATCTTTCCGAAAAGTCCTCGTTTTCTGAAATCTGAGCTTCTTATCAAAAGTTATGGCCATTTGAAGTTTTACTTCAATTTTGGCATTCAAAAGGAATGAAATTTAATCTAACCATTGAAAATTAAATTTTGACTTTGGAAAAAATTCCACAAAAATTCCGCAGCCCCCGCCATCCCACAACCAATCAGGATCTACCACGTGGCACCTCAGAGGGGTGGACTAAACTTAAAACTTATCTTTTGACTTTTCCCTCCGCCAACCCATAGCCAATCAGAGGGCACCATGTGTCCTCTTAGGGCTCTGACAGAGGTGCGGTTCCCTTTCTGAACTTGATATTTTGAAAATTTTGGGAAAATTTTTCATTCTAGCCCTGGTGGCTCGCAGCCTAATGAGAGGGTGCCACGTGGCACCTTGGGGGGTGGTAGCGGGTGGGGTGAGACCCTTTGTTATTTTGGTCTCGGCCTTTGAAAATTTCTAAAATTCTCCCCACGGCCCACAACTCCGCCTCCCCATCGGATCCTCTTCTTTTGCAGCCGTGCGGACCCGCGTGTCCCTTCATTCCCTTTTTCCTCCTCGGGTGCTATGTGTCAATTCCTCTCGCCACTCCACCCTCACCTCTCCATCGTCACTGGTGGCTTGTCAAGTGCTACATGTCCCTGGATGGACCCTTGGGCACGTGTGTGCTGTTGAATACTCCTCCTCCATCGGGTGCAACACGTGACATTCTCTCACTGACCCACTCTTCCCTGTTTCCCCAAAGATTGACACTGCAGTAGCGCCACGTGTCCCTAAAGGAACCACGGAGGTGTGGGATGTTCTATGAATTAGAGCCCATGTAATGGGAAAAATTCCCTAGGCCACTCTGCAACCCACCAACCCATACTAGGTGCCTTCCCCACCTCTTGACACATGTCCCCCTAAGGGAAAATTGACCTAAGAACTCCACCCACTCATATCTTGAGTTCTACAAGGAGTTAGGAGGACTTCTTTATATCACCGAAAAGGTGAGAAAATTTCCTATGCATTGGAAATGGTTTGAAATTTTTTTGAAGCATTAACTATAAGAAAAATCCTATTGAAACTCGAGCATTTATAGAGTGGGTAAGTGGGTAGTTTTCTCCCTGAATCTAACTAGAACATTTAACCCTGAAATTTGAACCTTGTGAACTTGATATTAGTTAATAAAGGAAAACATATGTTGTAGTACATTGGTCTTGGTTCCGAACCTGTTAGTGAAAATTGATGTCTTACAACCTGGTTGTAGACACTTCAAAGCAAACAAAAATTATCCCATAATTTTCTAGCTAACCCTAGGTTGTTTCTTGGGTCTCAAGTGGTTTTTTAAATGGGCATCACACATTGTAATCGACTTAAAACTAGACATGCATAGTAAGCCGATATATAACTTAAAAGTAAAAATAATAATCCAACCACAATACCCAAAAATTAGAATGTAATTTCAAAAGAAGAGCAGATTTATTTTTATGAAACCATTAAATAGAGCACATTATCATCATGAGTTAGAGACTATCATTCCTGGTAGGGCTCTTGCAAATATTTTCCAAGCTCCCAAATTTTCCTTTCAAGATTTCACAATAGATTCCACAAAAATTTGCAACATAATCAACCCGAAACCCATCATCTTATTTTCCTTCATTTTTATAGCTTCAACATTAAATTTCCTTCCTCTAAATTTTCCATGCAATGGAAAGATTGTAAATGCAATAGAAACAAACTACCAGTTCAAAAATAGGAGATCAACATATAGAGCCATTGAGCTCAAAAAATCAAAATGAAAGGTAAAACCAACTCTCTTTCCTTTCCACCATTCCATCTCGACATTTCCAAGGCGGTTTTCCACTTATTTTGAGATCAATTAATGCCAAGATGGTTTTCCAATCACCCCATTGAATCCTCCAACCACAAATTAGCTTTAGTAACAACTAAATGTTCTAGACAATGCAAAAACCATAACTAGTTACCTAGAGTTTAGTGCCCGCCAAGTTTAACTTGGTTTCCTCCAAAGGTGGCGGCAATGCCTTATTTAAATGCCATTAATTCTTGGTACAATGTGGGTTGGTGCCCAACGATTGAGCTTAAACCCTTAGGGTTTTAATTACCATGGTCAAGTCTTAGGTTAGGTCTAGGTCCTCACATAGGTTTAGACCCCTTAGTGTAAGATACTAACCTTAGCTTAGGTTAGGATATTAATGAATTCCTTATGGTAGTTTAGGGATTAGGACCCCTTCAAAATCGCATCAACCATAGCTTAGGTTGATGGTTATTATAACCAAATATAACTAGAATAATATTAGGTCCCTTTAATAATTAATCATCACCTTAGATTAAGTTTAGTTAGGTCTTTAATAATATTCATCAAGAACATTACCCTCTGAAATTTACCAATTCAAAGTAGACAACTCAATAAAATAAAGTATTATCAATACATTACAAAACGCCCTAACGACCTCATATTTGTTAGATCTTGAATACGATGGTATTTCAACAACAAAAAGGAGTCACTTTGTCTTAACAAATATGTTCGTAACAAATTATTGATCATAGACATGCCTTGATCATCAAATATATCCAAGGTATGACCATCCTTTTAAATATAAATGCAATAGTCTAAGGAACACATTTAATATCATAACTTATCTAACTTAACCACATGGTTACAAAACAATGCATTTACTTCCTACCAGCTGGGTTCATATAATTTATTACAAAACTCCATTTAGTGACTACATGATAATCATTCAACGTTAATACAAATTTTCCAAAGTATGATTAACATCAAATTCTTCTCGGGTAATAAATATCTATTATACAAACATGACTAATACCAAAGAGTATACTAACTCAAAACAAGAATCACATATCAACGTTTACAAAATTCCATTATAGAAGCAAGTATATAAATCAACATTGTAGAGGAATTACAATTGTGATGAGTATATATATCTTTTATGATGACTTGACTAGTGATTATGTTAATATATGATGTGTTATGGAAATATTTAGAATGTATGATTTAAATTGTAAATTTCTATGTTATAATATGATTTTTATAATTGTCGCGATAAGCGGTGATATTTTTGTATGATTAATGCATTGTAGATGGGTAAGAGTAGAACATGAAATATTTAAATTTTTTTCTGTCTTGGATAAACATATTGTGTGATGGTAAATTGATTTAAAATGTATGATATTGCACATGCGGCCCTATACTAGATGTTAATGTATGCATTATAATGGTTAGTCATACTCGGATCATAGATAGAGATGGTGTCATCATATTCATCCTTTTTGACATAAACAAAGTGTGTGTGTAGCAGTCATAGGAAAATGAGTTCTTCATGATAGTTCGTTAGGCTTGCCCCAAATCTTTGTATTTGAATAAGTTGATCGATGCAGGAAGCTTTCTTAGGATGATGTTATTTTTATTTTATTTTAACATGAAGGATGATCGTCGTGGGTAACCTTTTTTTAATAAGAAGAATACTCAATGTGGGAAGTCCTTTTTAGATATGTAATTTGATTTGGTAGCCATCCTTCAAGGAGTGGTCTACAATTTTTATTGATTTAATTTTTATGGTAGTCATCCTTCGAGGGAGTGGTCTACAAATTTATTTGATATGATTTACTTTTGAATATCCATACTTCAAGGGATCGGTCTATATTTTAATTAAATACATCCCATACATATTTGTGACTTTGAGCTGAGGGTATCCTGGGTAACCACTTAGAAGGGGATAAGATAAGCATGCAAGCTACACATATGTATTTGTCGTGTTGATTAGGATGAGATATGGAGATGACAAAGTAATGACAATGGGGGTTCCCTAATCCTGGACAAAGAACTTATCCATGAGGAATATGCTATAAGAAGAGTCGTGGTACCCATATTTAAGGTTTTAATAGGTATGTTGATGAAAGACCAAATTATTCCATATCATTACATGAGTAATAGGGTGTGTGAGCCAATAAGGGGAGATCATAGTCTGACTAAGGTTTCATAAGTTGATAGGTTAACAATAGAATGGTAGGAAGTGAAATGTGTTGAGAGGATCCTTTTTAGGTTTACCATCAAGGGAAGCTAAATGAAAAGCACCACATCTATAATTATGAGTGATAATGTATAGTCTAAGCCATTTTGGAGAAAATCTTCCACATTTTCTCTTTTCCATGTTAGTGACGTGTTGGTTTTCTTTGAGAACAAGATCACCAACATTGAATTCATACTATTTAAGGTGTTTGTTATAGGCACATTTGATGCATTCTTGATAGACATTGATATGTTCAAGTGTAGTTAGATGACATTCATCTAATAGTTCTAGTTGTGATAGACACTCTTGATGATAATCCTCATTAGAGATGAAATCTCTGAGGGACACACATAGTGACGAGATTTGGACTTCAAGAGGAAGAATGGATTTGGCGTCATATACTAATAAGAAGTGTGTAACACCTATAGGAGTTAGAAAGCTAGTTTAATAAGCCCATAAGGTGAAGGGAATTTGGAGATGTCAATCCCTTCCAGTTTGATTAAATATTTTCATGAGGATTTTTTGAGTGTTTTATTAGATGTTACTGTTTGACCATTTTTTTGTGGGTAATGAGGAGATGAAACGATGAGTTTGATGTTATAAGTATCATTTTAATTTTTTTTTGATTTTGAATGATTTACCACTATGTGTGATGATTTTTGAGGAATTTCAAAACAACGAGATAATGTGATGATGAATGAAGTCAACAATTTTATCAGCTTTAGTAGAGATGAGGGGATAGCTTCCACCCATTTTGTAAAGTATTCAATGGTTGTGATGATAGAATTGTGTCATTGTGATGAGCGAGGGTTGATAAGGCCGATAAAGTCAAGCCCCCATTGAGAAAAAGGCTAGAGGTATTTGGTTGAAGAACATGGCTAGGAACATACATAAGGTTTAAATGTTATTGACATTTGACACAATTTTTAACGTAGTCATAACAATCTTGATTAAGTGTAGGCCAATAGTACCCCATGCATAAGATGTGTTTAACATTAACTAAACCGTTGAAATTTACACCACATATGTCATCAAGGAACTCTTGGAAATCCAATCGAGTCTCCATAGTTTTGAGACATAAGAGGAGGATTTTGTCAAATTCTCTTTTGTAAAGGATACCTCCTAGGATGCAATAATGAGACGCACATTGTTGGAAAGATTATTTTCCATTTTTGGAAATATCGGAGGTATTTTGATATTAGATAGGTACTCGTATGTTTGTGTGTACCATGTGTAAGATGAGATGTATTTTACATGATTGATAGTTAGAAGATCATAATTCATGTAAGATGGTTGATCATGTTTGTGTACAATGACAAAGAACTTTGAATCATTAGGTGATAGAGGAATGAGAGAAGCCATTATGTCTATAAATTTGTTAGATGATTGAGGGGTGGTTTAAATTTCATAATGGTCAAAGAGTTGTAGTAAGTCTTCAACAATGGTTTTATATTTTTGAAGGATCTCATTTTTACACTGATAGATGCCTTTGATTTGATTAGATTAATGACAAGTTATGAATCATTGTAGATGTCAATAATTTACACACTTAGGAAGGTAACGGTTTGAAGTCCCATGATAAGAGCTTCATATTCTTCCATGTTGTTAGTACATTCAAAATTAAGTTTGAAGGATAATAGTATAGGAGTGTCCTAAGGGGAATTACCATTCGGTACCTCCCCTTATCTCGCATTTGAACTCATCAAAGGAGAGGGTTGTTTTAAGTAGGGTGTCATCATGATCAAGGGTGTTAATTGACTCATCAGGGAAGTGTTTGCAAGGTAATTTATTGGTAGGAAGGGGAGCTTCAACAAGCTAGCCAACAATGACTTGCCCCTTAATTGATTTATGAGGTATGAATTTGAGGTCAAATTTAGTCATAAGTGTGAGACTCCTAGTAATATGATATGGTTTGTAATTCATGGTTTTAAGTGGGATAAATTTTGTGACGATGTAAGTTTTTGATTGAGGATATAGTGACGAAGCTTGGAAGTTGTGAAGTATGACACACAACATAACTTTTGGCTTTAGAATAATGAGTTTTGTAGTCATGGAGGGTGCAAATGTTTTTGGGTCTCACATAATTTTTAGGTACATGGACCGAGTTAAGGTCTAGAAGGAAATACTCTCCCAAAGGAGAGGAATTGCATGATATCTTCAAAGTATTTATTGTCACAGTAGTTTATATGTAGGGATGGAAGACCTCATTGAAGCTTGGTCTGAGAACATAGAATTTTGTGGTGGAAGCAACACATCATTAGGCCTGTAAGTCATGTGACATGATTTTAAAGGATTTGGATCAACAAGAATAGTAAAGGTTTTACCTTCATGATCATACTTTAGACATCTATGTAGTGTTGATGGGATACAACATAATGTGTATCCAAGGGTGTCTTAACATCATGTTACAAAGGAAATCTCCTTCTATGAGATATAAGTGATTGTGGAGAGTTTTAAAACCTATTTTGATGGGTAAAATGACCGATCCTAATGTAGGAGAAATAATTTTGTTAAATGTGTGTAATGCGACAGATGACTAGGTACCAATGGTGTCGGGTTGTTGAAGCCGTTTGAAGGCATGAGATGATATGATGTTGACACTTGCACCGTTGTCAATCTTAACTCTCTTGAAAAGAGTATCATTGATTCAAAGCGAACAAAGAGAGGAAGATCATGGTCTTCGACTATAAGGATGGGATTTAAAAGTCATCAAAGATGATAACAACAATTTTTTTGAGAGTGCCGACAAGGTTTACGAATGGTTGTGGGTCATCTAATGGTACTAAGATAGATTAAAGAGCCTCAATTATTTCTTGTTGGTGTTGTGGATAATTTTAAACAATCTCATAGAGACATCTTAACATGAGTTTGGTGTAGTTGTTTGATGACGATGTTTTATATAAATGTGGTAGATTGGGTGTGTGGGGAGGCATATGCATGTGTAAAGAAGCTAAGCTAATCAATATAAACTAACACCAAGTAGTCTCAATAACAAAGCTAATCTAACAAACATCATGATAAAGCCATTAAAAGAAAAAGCTTAACTAATTCATCTAATATTAAAAACATGAAATACAAACCATCCTCTAATACTAAAGATTGTAGGTACTCCTTTAGTGAGCTAAACGTAGCTACATGCGATCAAAGGAAATTCTCCATGGAAGAGGAAGAGATCTCACCAATATGGCTTGATTGCCATGTATGGTTCTTCTCTTACTACTCTTTGCCAAGTAGAAGATAGAAATGGTTGCTTGATCAATAAGACTTCTAAGATTAAAATGCTCTTATCATATGCAAATGTCTTACAAGGACATGGTGTAAATTTGGACAAGGTGTACTAAATTCTTTATATAGCTTTCTAGTTTGGGAGAAGGTTGCAACCTAGTGAATGCGAGATAAGGGTAAAGTAGAATACATATGGGATAAGTATCATTAGAAGAGATAAACATGATTAGAAGAAATTAATTAGTAATTAACAAGTCATGAGAGTTGAGGTGATTTAATTAATTAACTAGGATTAATTAATAGACCAAGTTAAGCTTATAAAATCCATTTGAAGGTGATTTAGAGGGGAATTAGTAGAATTTTAAGGATTTAAGAGGGGGATTCAACCAATAAGAAGGTTTATTGATTAAATAGGAGATTAAAAGGATTAATTAATTAATAATGGTTAATTAATTAATTAAAAGATGATTATAACTAAAAAAGTGTCGTTAGTTGGCATCCGGATGTGGTATGAAGCTAGTTAATTAATGAAGTGTCTTTAATTGATGGAGATGAAGGGGAATGTTGGATAGTTAGTGGAAATACCACTAATTATAATGAAATGATGGGAAAGAGGATAATTAGTGTAATTTTAGTATTAAAATTGCGTGAGTCGATTTAGGTGTCTACAAATGGCAAGGATAAACACCTTGGCCTTGGAAGATGAGGGATTGGTGACTCATGGGGAGCAAGGGAGGTATATAATTTGGGATCATTTTGATTTGGGGTCTTTGAGTCTTGTCCATGTGTTCTTATGGTTATACGAATGACATCTATATTATGGAGTGGGGTTTTGCTGGAGGAATCCTCACTCTTGTTAGATTTGGAAGTTATGTTGGGTGATGGTTTAGAAGTAGTGGATTTAAGGATTTGAAAGGTTAGTTTGATATCATGACTAGGTTTGATTACATCTAAATGTTTTGGATATGTGGGAAGATGTCATTTGCTAACAAGGATTTGAATCATAACATGGAGGGTTTTACGTCCTCAATAAAGTGTCCTGGTATCCAATGGTATGTACAAAACACTTCATAATCATACCAAGAGGGTTTCTACCCTTGAGATTCCGATGAATCGGGTAGGGGTAATGTTATGTGAGATGATCATACAATATTTTTAAGGATTCCAGTATAATATCCTATTGTAGTTTATTGGGATGATGACGAGGGTGAAGGGATATGTATATCATTTGATGATTTAGAGTTTTGAGATAGTGGGGCCATGTTCTATGTTGCAGAATTCAATGTTAGAAGATGGACGAGGCCATGAGATAAAAGGAAAGGGATGTATATTTCATAATAAGGTTATTTGATAATTATGTGGTATAATTTTTGTTAATTTTGATGAATGATCTATGGATTGTCTAGTGTGTTGGAAGCACAATGTACTAGGGGGTGAATAAGTCTTAAAAATTATTACTTCATTTACCATTAGTTTCAGCAACCATTAACATCCATTTAACCATATACATTCACTGAGAGCTTATTAGGTGTACACCACACATTCAAATGAACATAACACATAAGAGAGAACACATAGACATAAGATGTAAGTGGAAACCCACAAGGGGAAGAAAATCCACTAATTTTTTTCTAATATTACTCACAAAAATACTCAACTCAATATTAAACATAACAAGAGATTTCTTTAGTGAGGCATCAACCCCAAAAGCAACACCAACCACTAAACCCTTGTTGATATTACTCACAAAAAGAGAATCCTATGAATATGAATCATCATAATATATTTTAAAAAATTATGAACGATAAAAATATGTAGATTCCATAGCTGATTGTTATCTAAAAATTAATCTCCAAATTCTTTCAAATCCCCTTCAATCTCTCTCTACTTCAAGTTGCTATATATTGGGTTTTCATGGTATGATTTGGCTTCAACATCTTGCATTAAATATCTATAACATTCTTTAGATATTTCCACACATCTTCAGCTTTTATTTCATGCCCTTAATCCACTTTCAAAATCTCACTTAGGTTGTATTTTCCCTCCTTATCCAACTTGTTCAAAAATGAACTTAAACATTAATTTTATATTCTTATCTTCTCATTAACACCAAGAAAGTCATCTATTCATCACAATTTAGCATAAAACATCTTAAAAATATCCCAATACATTCATAACAACATTCATAACTGAGCCATGTAGGTCGGTCATGCCCAAATGCACCAAACAAGCTCAAAATCAACTAAAAACCCCATCACTTGGATGAGCTAAAACCATAAAAATCATAAAAATGATTAGTAAAGCTCCCTAATTCATCAAATATGTCGAATATAACATAAAAAAATCATCCAAGGTCATTAATTATCTTGCACCAATCAAAGTATTCATAACACTACTAAGAAAACTCATATGCATCACCAAATAACTCGCTTCAGAACTCGTATTGGCATTTGGGCCTCAAGAACACAAAATAACATCTTAAATATGGCATGTAACCACTCATTGAAATCCACTTTACCAGTATATCACATACATACGTGCTATAGCTCATAAAAATCCATATGTGCAAACCACACTAACTTTCCTCTTCACTAAACTGAACTACCTAAAAAGCAGTTTTAGGAACTCAACTAGTTTGCACCATTTATGCAACTTATAAGACCTCAAAATTAATTCAATCAAAAGAAAATTCATCTCTCTTCACTCTCAAACTGATAGTAAGAATCGAATAATCCATTACATGCCTTATCTACCTCAATCTTTCACTGAGCAATCCCAAGTATAGAAAAACCATAAATATTATTCTTCACAAACTAAGATGAATTCCTATCAAACCTCATCATAAAGATATAAAACTTATACCATCTAAAAACCCTTGGAATCCTTTTTTTGGAACATCTCACTTTTCTTTCCAAATCCAAGTGGAATGCCTTCAACCAGTCCATCTCTGAAACTGCTCTAGAACTACCCCAAAATTGCCTTAAGACCAATCTTCATAAATAGGGCACACTTTTCCCTCTAGAATCTCAACCATGATCTGAAACCATCAGGTAAAAAAGTAATACTCATAGGCTAAAAAAATGTCAATTTATGTTGTAACTCCTTGGGACAACTTTGTCCCAAACTGAATTTCTTCAAAAACTTGCCTGTTTAAGTGGGGTCCACTCATCACCACGTGCTCTATCATACTATCACAAAAATCAATTATTATCTCATACCAAGAAGTTTTCCTCCATCACTTTCAACCTAGGTTTTTAAGCTCATAATAATAAGTTTCACTTATTGACATTTGTTCATAAAAGTCTCGGGCCTCATTTGACCTCATTCTAACTTTGATATCTTCTTAACTCTATACCCCAAGTACCCTTGAAAGGATCAGCTTCCCATGAAAATTTTGCACTTGCAAACCATGAGCATTTTTCTTACTTCAAGTTAGAAATAACGCTCTTAAGAACCCTGTTTTGGTCTAAGTTCAATATCTTGCAAAATCTTCATTACGATAACTTGAAATTTTCCCAAAAATCACAACATCCTTTGATAACATCTCCAATAATCAGCTTATCTTAAATAGCTATGTAACTTCACCACCGCTAAGACTTCCATGACAAAACATTAGGGTATTGCATGTTCTAGACCAAAACTAACTAAACCAACACTCTAACCAAACATGAAACCTTTGCTAACTACTTATGCATGATGAAAATGATGTGACATACCATCTTGAGTGTTTATAATACCTCACACATACCTAAAAATGATTATCATTCCCCAATAGGCTTCTCACCACTAGGATTAAGCCTATTGTGCACCATGACGAAGTAGTCAAACCTAATAACTCAGCTTCCAAAATCTCAAAAAGGAACCAACACACTTGAGACAACATGTCTCACAATTTTATATGCTTCCACGAGCTCATATAGCTATACACCTCACTCTCAAGATTTATTTGGCCTTCAAGCACCTGGACTAAGTCTAGATGAACACTTGTAAATCATGCTCAAGCTTGTACATGCACTCCTTTACTTCACTCGCATATGATTGAAATTTACCACATGTAATAATAATATTATAAAAACTCTATGTCATACACTAAAGTAATCATTTAAGAATCCAAAAAAGTAGTTCATATTCAAGCAATCAGTTCAGAATCAAGCAAATAGAACATACTTCAGACTAACTCCAAAGCATTCAAACAAACTCTAAAGCAATCTATAAAACTCTAAAGCAACCTGAATTCTATCTTACAGAAAGACATAAACTTATGAAAATCATACTAACCATGATAGACCTCATGAAAACCTCTACTCACAATGGGAGGACTCAAACTATGACCATGCACACTGAATCATGCTTCCAGGACCTCATACAATAACACCAAACATGACACTACTAATCAACCTTCATGTTTGAAACTTTAATAATACCTTATGGAGTTTGATATGACACCATGACATCCTTTTCCATCAATGGAATTGACATCAATAACAACACTATATCATAATGGCCAACAATCTCCCCTTTGTCATTGATGACAACCACCTTCAGAAACATTGATGGTAACCATAAGATAAAGACACACTACATGACCATTTTCTATCTTTATGATGTTTTTCTCCCCTTTTACATCTATGAAAAATGATACAATGACAATGGACATGGATAATGAGTCCACAAGACTAGACATAATGGAAACAATGCAAAAACAAAACTTACTTGCATGTGACTCCCCCTTGGAATATACTTTATCTTTTTTTTCTTCTACAACAACAAAATGATCCATGGACCTGATATGATCATCCAAAAATCTCCACTTGATCTAATTTCCTCTTCATTTTGTCTTAATATTTGTAAAATATCTCTCTATCTAGGTCTGAACCATGCTTAAGAGCACTAAATCTACCTTCATAGCTAGCAAAATACTATTTAGGATAATGATCCTTGAACCTCATCTTTGATGCAAAATTGACCAACTTCTCCACACTCCATAAATCCATGCACATCATGATTTCACTCCTTATGGACCCCCTAGATTTATTCCATCCATATCTAATTGAAACCCAAAAATAAAACACTTACCTTGCATATATGTCATGAAAAGTGGGTCAAGCACATCATTACTGCCCTAAATTAACTTTTTAGTATTTTTGATCATTTTTTCATCTCATCATACCTTTTAATGTCAAAAACAGACTCACTCTTTGAAATATACTAGTACACCATTCTTTATTTCATCATATATGCTACTTAAACCTTCTCAACATCTTTTCATACATGATTTAAGACTACTATAGGCTCCCCCTATCTTGGAGCTCTTTATATGCATCTAGTATACCATTTCAATCCATAATAAACTCGTAGTTCCTTAATGAAACACTTGACCATCTATCCTTTGAATATAGCCTATAAATTTCTACAATTGTGCCTTTCTAGCACTGATGGCACCTTTTGCATGATCAAGGAGAAAATCAAGCTCCCCTTTCCTCGATGGACTTAAAAAGACCCGTACATCACTCTTTTGCCTCTACAATACTATAATATCTTAATGAATGAGCATACCTTACCTTTTCTTAAGTTTAGTCACTTTTTTGTACATCTTATTTCTATCCTTGTTTACTCAGCATTCATGGTACATTATACACCTAATAGGACATCTAAACCATCTTCACTTCATACTAGTACAAATATAACAAAATGTAGCGAGTTTGCAACATTATCACAACAACCTCGACTTGTTTCACCGTAATCTACAACAAGATCATCATTTGTAGATGTAGTCACAAAATCACGCACTTTCTATTACTATTATACTTGCAAGTATGTTGTTTTATATATGGATCTTTCTTAAGAAAAGTATTCACTAATGGCCCATTCCTAGTCATGTCGTCAATTAATCACCATCATCATCATCACTTGTCTTACAAAATTGTTAGTTATTTCTACAATTCTGGTCATCTCTTAGGGAGTCTCAAGTGTTGTTATTATTAGTTTGTTTTTCATCTCTAGTATTTTACTAGGGCGTCTAGGGAGGGATTAGGGCACCTCAGTCCTTAATTTTAGGTTCCCGGTCCCGGTTGCACTTATTTCTAATTTTTATTTTGGAGGTCGGTCTTTATTATTTTCCCTTCCCTTCCCCTAGGTACTAGTCGACATGTCGGGTCATTAGTGTCAAAATTTGAACAAGAGATCCCTATATAAGCACAACAAACACACACCATTATATGGGAAAACTATTGTATCAAAGGGCTAGCTACCTACTAAGGCAAGGGACTGCATTTGGGCATATATTCTACATCACACTGCATAGGAAAAGGGAAAGTCTATTATATTCCATCCATCATTTTGTATTCTATCTAGCTATTGCCCGATATCTCTCGCATCATTAGAGCACTGGACACCTAGGCACATTATTACACTCAAAAAGTACATAGAACTACATGGAGTCTCGGAGGTAGTGCAATGCTTATTTATAAGTCCACCATTGTGGCAGCTAAGGATAGTCTGACCTATTCATATTCATCTTTATTTATTTAGGGTTTAATGCTTTGTATGGGTTTGTTATAGGTGATTCTTCATTGCATGACTATGGTGTCACCATCGAAGCTACCGCAACACTCACATGACAAGGAAAAAATATTGTGAAGACCTAAAGCAACCTTGTTGGTATCGGATCTCAAACTTTTATGTAGACTAGAGCACCCATTCTATAGACCAATCTAGCTATTTCTGCCTCTATTGCAATTTCCACAGGCATCCCAAATCTAACTATTTCTGCCTCTATTACAATTTCCCAAGGTGCTCTACCATGCTTTCTTCCACCACCAACACATAGTCCAAATTCGGATCGATGGTGCGAGATAAGTCCCATTCAAAGTTAGTACCTCTTCCCTCCTATTTCACTTATTTCATTTCATTTAAAATATTAAAATAATTAATTAGCATTTATATTCCAATTTACATCGATATTTCATTGTGTACTTGTTTAGATTAGCTTAAAATTTTAGATTTTAGTTAATCATTTTGGTGAACCCTTACTTTAGAATAATTTCTCCCTAGGATCCATTTCAAACCCTAATGGAAAATGAGAGTTCTTCACCCTCTGAGCCCATCATGTCCCATTATAGTGTCAATCCCATTTATGATGAGGCTGCTATCCCATAACTCATGTCTCTTTATAGTAATTGTATTATGCTCACTCATACTCAACAATAAATTTTAAATAGTGAATGATATGTACCTACTAGTTTTAAAATTCTCCACTTAGAATTAGCATCATTTATGATCCAATAATGTTAACTCATTGTACAACTTGCTATACCATTGCTAATGATCCACCTTATAATGTTTCTAAAGAAACCCTAGATGATTCTCTCATTGATTATGTACAACTCACATGTACATACCGATTCTTCACCTACTCCAACCATAGGTTTATCTCAAGATTCTCCTAGTTTTCATGATTCATCACATTGTCATACAATCTCACATTATGTTGATGATCCTATTAATGATCTCTTTCTTTTTGAATCATTATTTGATGAGGATGAATTGAATGACAATAATGATTCTTCTACTTTTCATACAACTGAGTGTGACTCTCCTAATCCATCCTCTCCTTCAGAGGTTGTGTCTACTCTTACGCATGAGTCTACTCCATCTCCTACCTCTTCTCCAGTCATCACTACATCTCTCACTCAATATTATTCTCCACCTATTACTATTACATCCTTTCCATCCGTGAGTATATCAGCTTCTACATATCCTAGTATGTCATTTTCTCCATCTATTAGTGTATCATCTTCTCCGTCTACTAGTATGTCATCTTCTCCATATATTAGTGTATCATCTACTCCATATATTAGTGTATCATCTTATCCATCTACTAGTATGTCATATTTTGCATCTATTAGTGTATCGTCTGCCCCATATGTTAGTGTGTCGTATTCTCCATCTCTTAGTATTTATTCTTCTCCATCTATTGGGGCTTCCGATGTTAGTCTTGCTATTCCTTTGGATATACCATGTTCTATGTCTCATATTCTCTCTTCAATATCTCCTACTAGTGTGCCTTTAGCATCTGAATCCCCCTCATCTCTTGATCTCTCCATAATTACACATAACAATAAGTTACAATTACTTAATACACCATTGAAATATTCTATCATTCCTTCAAGAAATTTTATCTCTCATGCATGCGCTTGGTCAATTTCAATCACAAGTTCAATTAATCACTTTAAAAATTAGAGCTTATTATGCTTCAAGAGATAATAACTCATTACATTGAAATCCAATCCCTAAAAAGATTCATAACTCGATATTTCCAAAAGATTTTATTATTGCTACCTTTTCATGCTTCAACGATCGGTGATCCTCACTTGCATTTACTACACTATCACCAAGCTATGCATGCATATTATAATGATAGGTTACTTCTTAAGGAATTTTGACATAGTCTCATTGATGATGCATTGCGATGGTACACACATCTTCCATTTGGGTCCATTAGTACTTATTATGATATGAAAGATTCATTTTTATGATGCTTCATTATCAATAACGACCCTAGAGCTACCTACGATAACCTCAATTCTTTACATCAAGACCCTTCAGATCCCATCAAGGATTATATCTTGCACTTTCAATACATGCATGCATCAGTTAGTATTTAAACCCACTGACCTAGAAACATAATTCATTTTTGTCGTAGTTTACTCCCACATTTCAAACAACGCTTACAATATGACACTTGTGAATAATTAATTTTATTATGCTACAAAGTTATTGACCTAGAGAAAGATCTTATTTTAGCACATGTTATCGATCCTCCACATCCTTATACTTCCATCATATCATCTAGTGTTCCTACAACAACATCGGTGGAACATCCTCTACAATCTCCATTATCACCTAGTAATCAAAACAAACAACCTCTACAAACAACCTCATTATCTTACATCACCAAAGCATAATTCTTATCCTCCTCCATGGTAGGGTCATTCTTCTTCTACTCTATCTATATTATATGAGCCATTGCACTTCTCAAATCATGATATACCTCATGATGTATTACATGCTTTACTTGATAGGAATCTTATTTGTCTACCCTCTAATCAATATCATTCACCGCATAGATTACAGAGATAGTGTGACCAACATTATTACAACTACCATAACATTAATTTAGTCCTTCACAAAAGACTAGTGTAATTAGAAGAACACGACGTTATCTCCTTTGACCCTTGTTCACATGAACGGTCTATTTCTCCACATACGCTAGTTTTTAGAGCTCTAGTTATTACTTACTCACTTTGCCACATGTTTTTGCTCATGAGAATTCTCCATCACATCCATACATTGCTCCATTATTGCATCCATTGCATCATGCTGCTATTTCACATAGGCTACCACAACATGCTTCACATTCCATTGCTGCTCCACTCGATATACAATTCGGTTCATATACCCCCGTTGCTTCCATTTCACATGCTTCCACCGCTACTTACTACCTTGGCCTTTGGTAGGTGATCACTATCACCTTACCCCTCGATGATGCACTTGTGTTCTTATGATTCTTACATGACTATTGAGGGTTATATTATAAGAACCTTTCATCACATGCTTTATTGATCCATCTAGTGCACTCTATCACTTCCCTATGATGCACTCTTACTTACTCGGCTCATTCTTGACTACTGAGGGGTCCTAACTAAATGAATCTATTCATCCACATGCTTGGGGGCATCACCAATCATCCTCCCCTATAGTTTCATCATACTAACATATTTACAAACATGACATATCATCACATATTAATTATGGAAATTTAATTTTTACAATCATACATTATCCATATACATGCTTGTATCATCATCATACTAACTATGAATTACAACTTCCATGTGATACACAAATCATCAATCTAATTAGATTCATTATTTATTATTTTTTCCAACATTATACATACACATCCATAACATAAACAAAAGACAACACATTATAAGAAGTACCAAACCATACATCATTCATTACAATGCGACATCAATACACAACAAAATAAGCTCATCATATATCAATAACATCTATCAACATATATCAAATACAATCATCATTAAAAAATGTCTCATCAATGGGGGTAATTCCCCCACATTATACACAATAGTAAAAATAAAATATTATCATCACTATTGATCTCGGTACCATGAGATCCCTAGAACTAGATGTATTGCCACTAACTTTATGATGCTTTGTTCACGAGATCAATACCTCTCAACCTGCCTCCATAATAAGGTAACCTCCATAAAATGATTTGAAAACTAATGCTACAAATCCACGTATCATACAAACACATCTTGCGCTAAGGGACCACCACTCACCACCTCTCGGCTCGTGGAGTGTCCTCACATGCCTCGTCCCTCTTGCCTAGAAACAAAATGTACATGGCTGTTTGCTATGGCCATCGCCAAATAAATGGGCATGCTCACCCAAGATATCATCCACATGCTCTAAGATCCCTCCACCAAGAACATCTGTCGGCACATTCCGTGTTAGTGTGTAGATGGCCATGTCCACTATTAGAGACCAATAGGTGTCTTCTCAAAAAAAAATAACACATCACGTTAGACAACCATCGCTAGAAACATAGGCAAACAACACACATACACAAAAAGAAATACACAGTACTTACGCTTTTCTCTAGTTGTTGCTTTATGATTGGGGGCATGGGCTTCCCCTCCTCTCCTCCTCCATGTTCGACCTTGGTGCATCTTAGAACATTGGGTACAAGAGTACCCATCAATGTGTTACCCACCATGCATGATACTCCTCAAGTAAAACTCGTATCATCCACATCTATCACTCTGTTGCCACATCTATCTCATCTAGCCTTAGAAGCACTAGGTGCTCTATGGTGGGACCTTGTCTATCCCCATCTCTCTATGGTGATCTAATGGCTCGTAACCATATATATGGCTCTAAGGGAACATCTTGAGCCACACTAAACTAGTGCAATATTCACTCTATCTGAAATAAATCTACCACTCCAAGAAACTAGTCTTCTAGCCATATGGTCCTACAAATACATCGTAACTCTACAATGTCCTCTGACCATCCCCCATAGTCACGGTATGACCTCCATATAAATAGCTCAGGAACCATATTGTCTATTAACATCCTTTAAGTGTCTCGTATCAATTCACCCATCTCCTCACATGTATCTCTGACCTCTCCCACTCTTCTCGTGGGCCTCCAACTAGTCTCAACACAACAATATGCTCATATTCCCACACATGTAATAATGTGGTGGATCTTATCCCACCACCATGCTCCTCATGAGTAAATCTGTATAAGTCCCTTTATAAATGGGCTAACACACTTAAAAACCTCTTTATTACGTTTCTCAACTAGGGATTTTTTTAACTCATTAATTATAGTTAAGGCCTTCAATGAATTTAACACACAACGATTAAATTCCAGCACACAAGAGTTATAAATCCCTTAAGTTGTCATACACTTGAAATGAGTAGCATCATTTACAACCCCTACTTGAATTATATCAACTTTTGTTAATTATATTTTACATTAGCTTTCATACTTCACTAATTTAAATACCCCACATTTAAATTCATATGCCTTTAATGATTTAAATGTACAACTAACATTTAAATCCAACATAATATAATTATAATTCTTTAGATAACAAATCAATAAAGCATGTGCAAGATTATGGGTCAACTAGATCCTACTCGATCCCCCATAGAAAACTCTTTCGAGTCAAGATTGCCCTTCTTGACATTGATTTACAAGTGTTGTTCTAAGTGTCTACCGAGATTTCAATCAATTGAATCCCATCCGACATCACACACTTATGCTAGAACTAGGTGCATCCTGATAGTGTACTACCATACACTACTTTGGCCAAAGTTTTAGAGTCATGTATGCCATGCTTAGTTTCATGATGACACATTCATCAATAGAAACATGTCCCATCACCATATCACTTGATCCAGTTATCAGAATTGAATTACTTGTCTTTCCGTGGTTAAGTTATTCGGTTCATAATTAACCATTCTAGTAACATTTATGTCCATTAAGAGATACTAGATATGTTTAGTTTCCCTAAGACTCGATAAATACATTTTTACTATTTTGATAGTTCACTAAGTACCATGTACCTCACCCTCTACCATCATGACTTGGTTGTTTAATGATGGGCTCAACCAAGCAATTGTATGTTTCTTTTATTAAGTAATAATAACCCATTTTTATTGATCAAACATACAACATGCCTTATATAACACATATGGTTATTATGAAATGTATGATTGCTTAGCATAGTATAATGTAACCATAACTTGAACTATTTTTTGACTTAACCCTCTGGGTTTAGATTTTTTGTCAACTAGAGACAGTTGACTATCTATGATTTATTCAAGTGACTCAATTCATATCCTTCTTATTGTCTAAGTGATTAGATATAAATTCATAGCTATCATTGATTCTTTTGAGTACACCATATGCTCTTGTTTCTTAAAGTTTATAACACATTTATTTATCTTAGAAGTTATTTGTTCTTATTAAAATCATAATCATAATCATCATCATCATCATCATCATCATCATTGTGATTAATTAGTTCTCTCACGAAGAATGAGAGTACCAATTATTAGAACCATGTATATATAGGCCAATTCAGCCTAAAAATTTATAGAATCATTCCCTCCTTCATACTTAATCCTTCCTTTTTAAGGTTGAGACTATAAGCCAACAATGTAATCCACTTTATTAAATTCTTAGAAGAAGAATCCAACTAACTAGACACTCTCATATTTTTATGTCTTCATAGATTAAACATATGTGTACATATTAATGCATCATACAACAAACATATCAAATATTATATCATTTAGATTATTTATTTGAGGAAAACAATCCAAAGTGTTTCCATTTCCTTTCATTGTAGACTATATAATATTTTTAATTATATAACCTAACCCTGAATAGTCATCATCACAAATAGTCAATATTTATATGCTAAATAGACTATCATAAGTGGTTTCAGCACATTTCCTTACTCATTACAATTTTTTTCATTCACTATTCAATGGAATTGTATCCTTTATAATCACTAACAAAATTTGGTACATTATTTTCACAGTACAAAGTATCACATAAATACAGTCATCTTTTTCCTTCATTTTTACTATAAGAACAACTTTATATATTTCATCATAAGACATAGCATTGAGGAAAGGTTCAAGCCACATATTTCTTCATAAGCCTCGCAAACGGTAAAATAATGATGCAACATTGTCAGTTCATATAGAACTCGCATAAAATTCCTTTCACATTACCTTTGTTATTTATTTCTATATAATCATTATATAGAAATAAATACGATCATCTTTTCCTTCATTTTTACTATAAGAACAACTTTATATATTTCATCATAAGACATAGCATTGAGGAAAGGTTCAAGCCACGTATTTCAGGATATTATTATGTTTTGATGTAGTATGATGTATCAGGGATTATTATGGACATTATTATGTTTTGATTAGTATGATGGTTAGATGTTAGATCCTGGATTAATATTGATCTGGATTCAGATATTTTGCTTGAGGATCATTGAGACATTTTTATTATTATGTGGATGATGATATACTAGTTGACATGGACATGTTATTGATGTTAATTTTAGACATGTGACATTGATTATTATGAATAGCTCTAGTATAGAAATCTATTGGATGATGATATAGTTACAAATTGAATTTTAATGATAAATATTGAATCTTGATATTGTTGTGATTTGGATCTAATGTTTATATATCATTTGGATGTTCTGATATGGCCACGAGGCCGAAGGAGGTATTTTGCATTTTGCAGGTTAAAATCACAACAATGTCGGGGGACTGGAGACTAACCATATTGGAATTCAGTGTGAAATCAACAAGGTCACCATGGCAACTGTGTTTGAGTTGTATGTTGTGTTTTGTTAGGATTTCCCATGGGGGGATTTCCATTATTGTGACCATGGGGTATATGTGTGCTTTATTTGTTATGTGTCCCTTTTTAAAATTATTGTTGTATGTATTTTATTTGTAATGTGCTCTTTATTTTAATTATTTTAATGTGATAGTATAATGTGAGAGTCTTATAGTTAAATTTTAATTAAATTAATTGGGATGTGGAATATAAATTAAATGTTATTGTCTTGGTTGAAAATGAAAATTGACTTATTATATATATATTATATATACCATATGGTAATTAAATATATATATTTGTGTCTAAAGTTTGTAATAAATAAATGTCATAAAAATAAATGCATTTAAAAATAAATGTAAAATACCAAGTATGGGTTGTGTAAGTGAAGTGAAAGTTGTGTAAGAAATGATAGAGGTTGTAAGAAGATTTTGGAAGGTGTAGAACACTCCATCTCTCTCTTGAAATTCGAATTTGAGCTTGGAGGACAAATTTGGAGGCTTGTGGGACAAGTTAAACTTGTCCCACACCTCTCAAAAACCTCCACCAACCATGTTTATTAATTTGGAGTCAAAATCAAATTATTTTATTGAATTTTGACTTGATTTATTGTAAGAAGTGATTGCACTTGTCTTACAAATTTTAAATGCATTCCCTTTTGGGGTATGGGCTATTGTGTGTGTAAGTGATTTTGTCATTTTTTTCATTTATGGTGATTTGTTGTTGATGTGGATTGCACTCTTGGGGAAGGAAGAAAAATGATGTGGCATCCCACTTGGAATCCACATCATCCTCTTCCACCCTCTCCTTTAAAATTTGAATTCCTCCTCATTTTGAGGTTGTTGAAGGTTGGAGATTTCACTCTTGGGTCAAATTTTTCTCTTGCCTTTGGAGCTTGCTTTGTGGAAGAGCTTGGATTGATTCACATGCTTGTACATTGCTGTTTTGGGACTGTGTTTTGAGCATCAAAAAACTGCTTGTTTTGGAAACAAGTCTCCATTATGGAGAGGTAGGCTCTCACTCTTTTAAAATTGTTGTTTTTCCTCTTTTAGCATGAATTTTTGAATGTGTTGTGTTTGTAATTCTTAGAGGGATGGGTAGAATGCTTAGGGCATGGTGTGGAGAGAAGACTATGAGGTTAATCAGAGGAGGGATAAGGGATTTTCCATTGGCACTTGTCTTGAGGAGGGAGTGTTGGTTGGAATCCACCTAGGAAAAGAATATGCATGCATTTCTTACTTTGGGGAGGTATAAGGGATAAATTTGGAGGAGGGATAAGGAGGGGTTGAGGAGGGATAAGGTTTATGGGATGGTTATGTTTCTTGGTGGTTTGTTGTAGGTGGATGTCCAATTTCAACATGGGAGGCATAAGGAGACCTCCATAGTTCTTGCTCTTGTTTGGCTTGCTTGCTCAAGCCTTTGTGATTGTATGACTATTTTCTAATGTAGTTGAGAACTACTACCTTGTTTTGATTTGTGTTTTCTTTGATTTTTGTGATATGAGTGTTGCTTGCATGTGAAAGAAGTCCATGTTGCCATGAGTTGAATTATCATGCTCCATTTCAATATGGTTGGGGCTCGGGGGCCAATGGGGAAAGATGGCTTCTATTTTCCCATTGGGTATCTTGGTTGGGTGGAGAGTGTTGCCTTTCCCCCTTCCTTGTTGTGATTCAAGTTGCAAGAATGAAGAAATCAGCAAGCTGCTGTTTGGAGAAAGAAGAATACAGTTTGACAGTCATCCTTTTTGAGAAAACTCTTGTAATCCCTTCCCACTTCGCGTGGATGAGTTGTATAATTTTGTAATGTGAAGCCATTATATGGTAAATGGAAGTCTGAAATTTAATTGAAATGTAAAGATGAAATATTCTATTCTCTGTATTGGAAAAGACTATCATACAGTTGTAGATTTAACATTGAAATTCAAATGAAGAAATGAATTGTATCTTTATGTTTATGTTTGAAAATCAAAATGAAAAATTTCATATTGTATTCCTCAAATTTGAAATCAGATCAAATTGGAAAAGAGATCAATTGTAATGTTATTTGATTTTCAATAAAGTATGGCATTGGTTCTTGTAAAATTTATTCTTTGTGAAAAGATAAATTTCCATTTTGAAAAGAATAAGAATCTCTATTTTTTTTTTAATTATTAAATGCATATGAAATGAAATTAAATGTTATTTATTTCTTGAAAATTGTATATCAAAAATGGAAACTCAAGATGCTTTTAGTTTTTGAATTACATGGATGTTTTGATAAGAAAACTACATTGGATTAAGTTTAGGAATCATTTTGTTTGAATTTTTTTTAAAAAAACTCAAACCAAATTTAAAGCAACAACTTGTTGTTTTAAAGTTAAATCTAATAAATGTACATTTGAAAAAAAAAAAAAAAATAGTTCACTTTTATACTTCCCAATCAATTTAAAAAAACAATGAATTTACATGAAATACGACTATAAGAATTCAATTTGACCTCAACCCAACACCAAAAGGAAAATTCGAGAAAACAATTCAATCAATCAATCCAATTTTTTTGAATCAATCCCCTTCTAAGTCATTTTCTTTCCTTGTTGGATAAAAATATATCGACTTGAATAAATTGATCAAATTGACACCTTTAAAACATTCTAATTCTTCCCTAATTGATCCTCCATGTTCTTTTTGACATGTTGAGTGAAGAAATAGTCAATTTTGAATCAAATTTGCAAGTTTAAAATTTGCCGTTTGTAACTTAAAACCCTGCAGATCGATTTCTTAAAATTGACCCTCTAAACTTCACCAAATTCTAAAATTGATGATTTTTTGTGCAAAGAGGACTCAGAGATTTTCCGAGGAAAGTCCTCGTTTTCCTAAAATGGAGCTTCTATCAAAAGTTATGGCCATTTGAAGTTTTACTTCAAAATGGCCATCCCAAACCAAAAATGAAATAATTCGACCTTAGAAAAATTTAAATTTTGAACTTTGGAAAAATTTCCTAAAAATTTCCATGGCCCCGCCACCCTCTCATCCTATCATATCATGTAAGTTGCCACATGGCACCTTGGAAAAAATTTTTCCCAAATTTCCCTGGGCCCTTAATAAAAAAACCATTTGAAAAAAAACTTTTTTTTTTTTGCCTTGGAAAAATTTTCCTTTTTCCCATGACCCCGTGGCCCCCACCCACCATCACGTGTTGACACGTGGCAGGGAGGGCCCGTGGATTTAGAAATGAAAACTTAACTTTTTTTTTCCTTTTGGAAAAATTTCACTTTTTCCTCCACCCGCATCCCCCCATAGCCAATAGGATGTTGACACGTGTCCCCATGGGTGCATGGGTCCATGCAATTCTTTTAACCTTTTAACCCCATGGGTGAAAAATCCAAATTTCCTCCGCCTGAGCCCGCGCCAATCACAAAGCGCCACGTGGCCATTTGAGCAAGTGCGGAGGCATGGAGGAAAATTTTCCTTTGGAAAATTGAGACTTTGGTTTTGGGAAAAATTTCAAATTTTCCCCATGACCCTTCTTGCCCACACCAATCACGTGATGACACGTGGCATTTGGGAAAATTTTCCCAATTTTCTCCCTAACCCCGCAGGACCTCCAGGGAAAATTTTCCCCTAAAACTCCGCCCGGCCATAACTTGAGTTTTACAAGGAGTTAGGAGGACTTCTTTATATGGTTGGAAAGGTGAGGAAATTTCCTATCCAATGAGCCTAGTTTAGGAAAGTTTTGATAACTCTAAGTGTGTGAAAAATCTAGTTGAAGTTCAGGGCTTGATAGAGAGCAGGCCTGGCGATAAATTTCTCCCTGAACCTTAGTAAAACTTGTAACCTCCAAATTGGAACCTTGTAAACTTGTTATAAGATAAAAATGGAAATATTGTGTTTGGTTAATCAAAATTTGTTCTGGAACCTATTTAGTTTCAAACTAGTGTCTTGCAACTTGGTTGTAGACTCTTCTATATATAAAAAAAAAAAAAATTATTCCATAATTTTCCTAGTTTGTTTCTTGGTCTCAAGTGGTAGTTGAAGCGGGCATCACACTTGGTATCAGAGTAGTGGTTCAAAAGCTTGGACCATTGGGCACACTAAAAAACATTGAGACTTGAAACCTAAAACTAGCAAATTGATAATCTAGAAAACAAAACAAATTGAAAATTGAACATGTTAGTAAACTTAGAAAACTGAAGAAAACTCAAGGTAATGAACTAACTCCCACTCTGGTCATGCAGGGAGCTCAGATGGAGCAGGAGGAATGTTCACAGAGGCTCAGAGTCACCACCACCACCACCTCCACCACCACCACCACCACCACCACCACCGGATCAGGGTTTAGCAGCTATCCTACCACAGATTTTACAGACCCTCCAGGATGTTAATGCCGCCTTACGCGGAGGATCAGTAGGAGGGCACTCAGGCAGACAGGATAGAGATACTTCCATTGAGGGACATGCACCTCCTCCACATGGTGAGGAGGATGGAGGAGAGAATTTTCATGCAGAGTCAGTCAGAGTAGATTCACCACCTAGGAGGCAGGGTGACAGAGTTCTGGAGCATAGAGAGAGGTCTCGGAGCCCTAGGCTTAGGGATGAGCTTATAGAGAGGCCCAGAGGCCATCGTCAGACCACAGCTGCGGATCACATCAGGGAGATCCTGAAGCTTAGGCCATCACATTATTCAGGTGACACAGGGGGATTCCAGGTAGAGGCACAGGTTTGGTTAGCTTGAGTGGTTTGCTTCAAGCTTTGTCCTTGTTCTAGCAACACGAAAGCTCGTGTTGCGATCCATCTACTGAAGGATGGAGCTGGAGTATGGTGGAGGACAGAGGAGCAAAAGCTCCATATAGATTCAGAGACAGTCACTTGGGAGCTATTTGAGGAGAGATTCAGGAGTAGATACTTGCCACGAGAGATTCATACAATAGAGGATCGATGAGTTCCACGACCTTTGACAGGCTTCCCTTACAGTGGCCGAGTATGAGAGTAGGTTCCTGGACCTACTTCAGTACGTTGATTACATGCAGGATGAGCAGGTGTGGATCCACAGGTTCATCTGGGGCCTTAATATAGACATTGGAGGTGCAGTTCGGATCCACTACCCACAGACATTAGCAGAGGCCGTTGAGAAGGCCTACATTGAGAGGAGACTCGGGGTAAAACCCAGCAGGCTAGAGACCAGTCGGGAGCCGTATTCGGCGATTGCGGGATAGTAGATCGGGGGTCAGCTCCTCCTCCCCGTGGTGGTCAACATTCTTCACAGTCATCTTTCAGGCCATAGCAGCAGCAGCAGCAGCAGTCCCGCCCACCTTTTAGGCCTCCTCAGAGAGTTGATGCACAGAGAGGTCGGAGCATGGGGCCTCTTAGGGGTCCCACCAGGACACAGGGTGGAGCTAGAGCTCAGTCAGCAGGAGCTCGACCACAGAGGCCACAGACAGACTATGGCTGGATCATCAGGGTCCATAACACCTACCTCTAGGGCACCTTCTGGCGGTGCTTTGTAGTTTGGAGGACTTCAGGTGGTTGCTTCGGGTGTGGAGTAGCGGGACACTTTTGGAGAGATTGCCCCCAGAACCCTAATAAGGGTAAGGCACCCATCTCAGAGCCTACAGTCGGAGACATGGGATGAAGTCACAGGATCTATGCAGTGGTTGAGAACCACCAGGATGAGCACCAGAGCATGGTCATTGAGACTACAAGTAGCATTGGAGGTGTTCCTACTTCTATATTGTTTGATTCTGGTTCTTCTGATTCATTTATTACACCATCCTTGGTAGAGCGATGCAGGCTGGTGGTTGATTAGACAAGGTCATAGTTGGGATGTCGAGATGGCTTCGGGAGCCAAGGTCTCTGTAGACTCCTTAGTAAAGGAGTGTGTTGTTAACTTGGGACCTTTCACCACCACTTCAGATCTCCGCGTACTTCCTTTGGGCTCGTATGGAGTCATTTTAGGCATGGATTGGTTATCTACACATAGGGCCAGGATGGATTGCTATCATAAGACTATATCTTGTGTAGATGATCTTGGAGTTGAGTCGGTGATTTCTGGGGTCAGGAGACCTGTTTCTATTCACACTATCTCTGCTATGCAGCTCAAGCGGTGTGTGCGATGGGGTTGTCAGATGTATGTGGTCACAGTCAGTGACCGGATAGAGGATGGGTCTAGTGGGCCATCACTAGATGACCATCCCATTTTGAGAGAGTATGCAGATGTTTTCCTAGGGGAGCTACCGGGGATGCCACCCCCACGTGAGATTGATTTCCATATTGATCTGGTTCCAGGAGCAGAGCCTATCTCACGAGCTCCTTATCGGATGACCACCCCAGAGCTCTGTGAGCTCAAGTTGCAGCTGGAGGGCCTTTTAGAGAAAGGCCTTATCCATCCTAGTGTATCCCCTTGGGGTGCACCGGTTATATTTGTGAAGAAGAAGGATGGATCCTTGCGGTTGTGCATAGACTACCGCCAGTGAATAAGGTAACGATCAAGAATCGTTATCCCCTTCCTCACATTGATGACTTGTTTGATCAAATGAAGGGAGCCACGGTGTTCTCTAAGATTGATCTCAAGTCAGGTACCATCAGTTGAGGATTACGGAGGTAGACATCCATAAGACTACTTTTCATACGAGGTATGGGCACTATGAGTTCACAGTGGTGCCCTTTGGTTTGATGAATGCCCCCCAAGTTTCATGAGTTTGATGAATGGGGTATTCAGGACCTTTCTAGATCACTTCATGCTCATCTTTCTTGATGACATTCTGATTTACTCACGTACGCGTGAGGAGCACAAGGGGCACCTTCGACAAGTTCTTCAGTGTCTTCGTGAGTAGCAACTTTTTGGGAACTTGGAGAAGTGTGCCTTCTTTCAGTCAGAGATTCAATACTTGGGTCATATCATCTCAGGTGAAGGAATCACAGTCAATCCTTCCAAGATTAGAGCCATTATGGATTGGCCAGTACCCACTACAGTGACAGAGGTGCGCAACTTCATGGGGTTAGCAGGGTATTACAGGAGATTTGTGCAGGACTTCTCTCGGATAGCACACCCCATCACTTCCCTTCAGTGGAAAGGGAAGAAATTTGTTTGGTCAGATAGGTGTGAGTAGGCCTTCAGGACACTAAAGGAATATCTCACTACAACACCCATTCTTGCAGTGCCAGATCCACATGGTGAGTTCTTTGTATGCACAGATGCTTCGTTGGCAGGCCTTGGAGGTGTTCTTATGCAGGAGGGTAGAGTTGTAGCTTTTGAGTCTCACAAACTCAAGGATCACGAGCTTAATTATCCTACCCATGATCTTGAGCTTGTGGCTAGTTGTGCATGCTTTAGTTCGATGGAGACACTTTCTTCTTGGTCGGAGATTCACACTCAGGATAGATCATTTGAGTCTTCACCACCTTTTCACGCAGCCCAATCTAAACGCTCGTCAGAGACATTGGATGGAGTTGCTTTGTGAGTATGACATGGAGATAGAGCATGTGAAAGGGAAGGAGAATGTGGTTGTAGATGCTCTCAGCAGATGGAGGCATTTGAGCATGGCTACTTTAGTGAGCACAGATTTACGGAGCAGGATCCTTCAGCAGCTTCCTCTTGATAGTTTCTACATTGCAGCCCGAGTAGAGATTGAGTCCCAGAGACCCCTTGAGGGGAAATTTGATGGTTTCTCACTAGAGGTAGATGGTCTTCTCAGGCACAGAGGTCAGATTTATGTTCCTAGAGATGGAGGCTTGAGGCAGGACATCTTGACAGAGGCACATCGTGCACCCTATTCAGCCCATCCTGGGGTGAAGAAGATGCACGCCACCTTGAGATAGTTATATCACTGGAGAGGACTTCACAGGGACGTGGCTCAGTTTGTGTCACATTGTTTAGAGTGCCAAAAAGTGAAGGCCGAGCATCAACATCCAGCTGGCCTTCTCTATCCTCATGCTATACCTGGAGTGGAAATGGGACACCATTTCCATGGATTTCATTGTTGGATTACCGATGTCGAGATATCACCATGACGCCATCATGGTCACGGTTGATAAATTGACAAAAGTAGCTCACTTTTCTCTGGTAAAGACCACATATAAAGCTAGTGTAGTGGCACGTGTCTACTTGGATGAGATTTTCAGGTTACACGGGATTCCGCGTGGAAGATCATTTGTGACCGTGATCCTTTATACACTTCACATTTCTGGACTACCATGCAGTATGTTCTCGGGATGAAGATTAACTTCAGCACAACTTATCACCCTAGAGATGGATGGATAGACTGAGAGGGTGAATCAGATATTGGAGGATATGCTCAGGATGTACGTGATGGATCAACAGTCTAAGTGGGAGGAGTATCTGTATCTTGTGGAGTTTTCCTACAATAATAGTTTCCAGAGTTCTATAGGCATGGCTCCTTTTCAGGCCTTATATGGTAGGGAGTGCAGGACACCCCTTAGCTGGGATAGATTGGAGGATAGAGTATCTCTTAGGACCAGCTCTTTTGCAGGACATGGAGCAGTAGGTAGTGTTGATCAGGCAGAGATTACAGGAGGCACATGATAGGTAGAAGAAGTATGCTGATCAACATAGAACCGAGCATAATTTTGATGTGGGCATGAAGGTTTTCCTTCGTGTTAGGCCACATAAGAGCCCGATCCATTATGGAAAAGGTTCTAAGTTAGCTCCTCGGTTCATTGGACCTTTTGAGATCTTGGAGCGTATCGGCCCATTGGCTTACCATCTAGCATTGCCACCCAACTTGTCTCGCGTACATGATGTGTTTCATGTTTTTGTTCTTAGGAGATACATCACAGATCCTTCTCATGTGCTGGATTGGACATCATTGCAGGTGTAGGATCAGGGGCAGGTGATGGTGGAGCCCATCCATATCATCGATCGCGAGGACCACAGGGCCTTCGAGGCGAGAGAGATTGATCGGTATGGTGCGTGGGGTGGGATAGATATGATGAGGCTGCGACCACTTGGGAGGATCTTTACTACTTTGCTTTACGAGTGTAGTTTCCACATTTGTTCCAGTGACTTCCGGGGAGAAGTCGAGTCTAAGGGGAGGGGATGTAGTGCCCACTTTCCTTGGACACTTTGTTTCGAGATCTTGATCTTGACACACTATTGATCATATTTTGGATATTATTATGTTTTGATTTTGATGTAGTATGATGTATGTATATACTATCATATTATTATGGACATTATTATGTTTTGATTAGTATGATGGTTAGATGTTAGATCTGGATTAATATTGATCTAGATTCGAGATATTTTTGCTTGAGGATCATTGAGACATTTTATTATTATGTGGATGATGATATACTAGTTGACATGGACAGTTATTGATGTTAATTTTAGACATGTGACATTGATTATTATGAATAGCTCTAGTATAGAAATCTATTGGATGATGATATAGTTACAAATTGAATTTTAATGATAAATATTGAATCTTGATATTGTTGTGATTTGGATCTAATGTTTATATATCATTTGGATGTTCTGATATGGCCACGAGGCCGAAGGAGGTATTTTGCATTTTGCAGGTTAAAATCACAACAATGTCGGGGGAAGAGACTAACCATATTGGAATTCGGTGTGTGAAATCAACAAGGTCACCATGGCAACTGTGTTTGAGTTGTATGTTGTGTTTTGTTAGGATTTCCCATGGGGGGATTTCCATTATTGTGACCATGGGGTATATGTGTGCTTTATTTGTTGTGTCCCTTTTTAAAATTATTGTTGTATGTATTTTATTTGTAATGTGCTCTTTATTTTAATTATTTTAATGTGATAGTATAATGTGAGAGTCTTATAGTTAAATTTTAATTAAATTAATTGGGATGTGGAATATAAATTAAATGTTATTGTCTTGGTTGAAAATGAAATTTATTTATATATTTTATAACCATATATAATTAAATATATATTGTAAAGTTTGTAATAAATAAATGTCATAAAAAAAAATGCATGTAAAAAGTGTGTAAATATAAAGTATGGGTTGTGTAAGTGAAGTGATAGTGTAAGTTGTAAAATTGTAGAGTTGTAAGAAGATTTTGGAAGGTCAAACACTCCATCTCTCTCTTGAAATTCGAATTTGAGCTTGGAGGACAAATTTGGAGGCTTGTGGGACAAGTTAAACTTGTCCCACACCTCTCAAAATCCTCCACCAACCATGTTTATTAATTTGGAGTCAAAATCAACTTATTTTATTGCATTTTGACATGATTTATTGTAAGATTTGATTGCACTTGTCTTACAAATTTTAAATGCATTCCCTTTTGGGGTATGGGCTATTGTGTGTGTAAGTGATTTTGTCATTTTTTTTAATGGTGATTTGTTGTTGATGTGGATTGCACTCTTGGGGAAGGAGGAAAAATGATGTGGCATCCCACTTGGAATCCACATCATCCTCTTCCACCCTCTCCTTTAAAATTTGGAATTCCTCCTCATTTTGAGGTTGTTGAAGGTTGGAGATTTCACTCTTGGGTCAAATTTTCTCTTGCCTTTGGAGCTTGCTTTGTGGAAGAGCTTGGATTGATTCACATGCTTGTACATTGCTGTTTTGGGACTGTGTTTTGAGCATCAAAGAACTGTTGTTTTGGAAACAAGTCTCCATTATGGAGAGGTAGGCTCTCACTCTTTTAAAATTGTTGTTTTTCCCTCTTTTAGCATGAATTTTTGAATGTGTTGTGTTTGTAATTCTTAGAGGGATGGGTAGAATGCTTAGGGCATGGTGTGGAGAGAAGACTATGAGGTTAATCAGAGGAGGGATAAGGGATTTTCCATTGGCACTTGTCTTGAGGAGGGAGTGTTGGTTTGGAATCCACCTAGGAAAAGAATATGCATGCATTTCTTACTTTGGGGGAGGTATAAGGGATAAATTTGGAGGAGGGATAAGGAGGGGTTGAGGAGGGATAAGGTTTATGGGATGGTTATGTTTCTTGGTGGTTTTGTTTTAGGTGGATGCCCAATTTCAACATGGGAGGCATAAGGAGACCTCCATAGTTCTTGCTCTTGTTTGGCTTGCTTGCTCAAGCCTTTGTGTTGTATGAATTATTTTCAAATGCAGTTGAGAACTACTTGCCTTGTTTTGATTTGTGTTTTCTTTGATTTTTGTGATATATGAGTGTTGTTTGCATGTGAAAGAAGTCCATGTTGCCATGAGTTGAATTATCATGCTCCATTTCAATATGGTTGGGGCTCGGGGGCCAATGGGGAAAGATGGCTTCTCTTTTCCCATTGGATGTCTTGGTTGGGTGGAGAGTGTTGCCTTTCCCCTTCCTTGTTGTGATTCAAGTTGCAAGAATGAAGAAATCAGCAAGCTGTTGTTTGGAGAAAGAAGAATATAGTTTGACAGTCATCCTTTTTGAGAAAACTTGTAATCCCTTCCCACATCGCGTGGATGAGTTGTATAATTTTGTAATGTGAAGCCATTATATGGTAAATGGAAGTCTGAAATTTAATTGAAATGTAAAGATGAAATATTCTATTCTCTGTATTGGAAAAGACTGTCATATACGATTGTATATTTAACATTGAAATTCAAATGTAGAAATGAATTGTATCTTTAATTTAGTTTGAAAATCAAAATGGGAAGAACATTTCATACTTGTATTTGAAATTTGAAATCAGATCAAATTGGAAAAGAGATCATTTAATGTTATTTGATTTTCAATAGAAGTATGGCATTGGTTCTTGTAAAATTGTATTGTTGTCAAAGGATAAATTTCCATTTTGAAAAGAATAAGAATCTCTGTTTTTTAATGTTAAAATGCATATGAAATGAAATTAAATGTTATTCTTTCTTGCAAAATGTATATCAAAACTGGAAAATTAATTGCTTTTAGTTTGAATTACATGGATGTTTGATAAGTTTAAACTACATTGGATTAAGTTTAGGAATCATTGTTGTTTGAATTTTTTTAAATGAAAACTCTTTAAAGCAACAACTTGTTTTTTTTTAAATCGGTAATGTACATTTTATCTAATAAAAAAAAAAGATTCATTCACTTTTATACTTCCCAATCAATTTAAAAATACTATGAATTAACATGAAATATGTATTAAGAACCCAATTTGACAAGGAAAATTCGAGAAAAAATTTATCAATCCAATTTTGAATCAATTTTTGAACTTCTTGTCGTTTTTCTTTCCTTGTTGGATAAAATATATCAACTTGAATAAATTGATCAAATTGACACCTTTAAAACATTCTAATTCTTCCCTAAGTTGATCCTCCATGTCTGTTTGACATGTTGAGTGAAGAAGAGTCCAAATTTTATAAAATTTGCAAGTTTAAAACTGCCAGTTTGTAACTTAAAACCCTGCAGATCGATTTCTTAAAATTGACCCTCTAAACTTCACCAAATTCTAAAATTTATGATTTTGTGCAAAGAGGACTCTCGAGAGCTTTCCGGAAAGTCCTCGTTTTCCTAAAATGGAGCTTCCTATCAAAAGTTATGGCCATTTGAAGTTTTACTTCAAAATGGCCATCCCAAACCAAAAATGAAATAATTCGACCTTAGAAAAATTTAAATTTTGAACTTTGGAAAAATTTCCTAAAAATTTCTGGCCCCCCACCTCTCATCCTATCAAAAGTTTCCACATGGCACCTTGGAGGGGGGCCCTTAATAAAAAAACTTAAATTTGAAAATTTTGCCTTGGGAAAATTTTCCCAAATTTCCACGTGCATGACACCCCGCCATGATCAAAATAGAAAAAAACTTAACCCCAACTTTGGGAAAATCACGTGTTGACACACGTGTTGACACGGGGGGGGAGGGCTGGGATTTAGAAATGAAAACTTAACTTTTTTTCCCTTTTGGAAAAATTTCACTTTTCCTCCACCACTCCCCCATGTGCCAATAGGATGTTGACACGTGTCCCCATGGGTGTGGTCATGGGTCCAAATTCTTTTACCTTTTAACCCCATGGGAAAAAATCCAAAATTTCCTCCCACCCGCCCACGGCCAATCACAAAGCACGTGGCCATTTGAGCAAGTGCGGAGGCATGGAGGAAAATTTTCCTTTGGAAAATTGAGACTTTGGTTTTGGGAAAAATTTCAAATTTTTCCCCATGACCCGCTCACCCACACCAATCACGTGATGACACGTGGCATTTGGGAAAATTTTCCCAATTTTCTCCCTAACCCCGTGGACCTCCAAGGGAAAATTTTCCCCTAAAACTCCGCTTGGCCATAACTTGAGTTTTACAAGGAGTTAGGAGGACTTCTTTATATGGTTGGAAAGGTGAGGAAATTTCCTATCCAATGAGCCTAGTTTAGGAAAGTTTTGATAAATCTAAGTGTGTGAAAAATCTAGTTGAAGTTTAGGGCTTGATAGAGAGCAGGCCTGGCGATAAATTTCTCCCTGAACCTTAGTAAAACTTGTAACCTCCAAATTGGAGCCTTGTAAACTTGTTATAAGATAAAAATGGAAATCTTGTGTTTGGTTAATCAGAATTTATTCCGGAACCTATTTAGTTTTATTTATTTACGACATCAAACCGGGAAATATATTGTACACCTATTTCGATTGCCCAAAAATGGTGATTAAAATCTCAACAATTTCCCCCTTCTTGAATCGTTAAAATAAACCCCAACGATTTTAAACACAAGTATGTATGAATAAAATATTTAAATGTGTATATATATTCCTCAAACTTTAAACACACAACCAAGTAGTAGGCAAAAATTACAACCAACCATCTTTTCGAATTCTCAAATAACATCGAACAAGCATATAGAATTTAATTCCATATAATCATTATATAAAAATATGAAACAAAGGAAAGGGGAAGGAAATCCATGCCTAATTTTATTAATTCACTGAAATATTCTCAAAACCTTCTTCAAAGACGCTTCACTATGTTTGAAAACAACAACTCATATATCTCCTTCAACTCCTTCATTTGGGTATATACAAACTTGAAAACACCTAAGCTCTTCAATTAACACAAATAAAAATAAAAGAGGGCCTTTATAGTCTAAGCAAAAATATCTATCCCATCCCCATGCAAAGCTCTTTATTCAAGCTTGAAAATTAATTAACCAAAATGAATAACCAGTTTGGCATGCAAAGGTGGTAGCTTCTCCAAGAAGCTTCACCGATTTTAATGAAATTGAATGCTCCTTAAATGAATTCAAAGAGTAATGCCACTTAGGTGGCCTTCCAACACTCCAACACCACTAACCAAACTTAGCTAAAGTTATTTTGTTTTTAAAATAATAGTTCCATCATTAATATAAATGCATGGTAGATCAACCAATTTTATATTAAAATTGTCATTGACATCTAAATTAAGTTGAAGATTCTATTCAATTGGATACACAATTAAATGGATGGGTTGATTTGACCTTAATAATCCACATTGATTATTAGTAAATAATAAACATTCATTAGTCTCCCCATAATCTCTATACTAGTACATGATTGGTTACATTGACCTTATTATTGTTAATTGTTATTACTCCTCGAATGAGATCAAAAGGTCATGATAGAGCTTAATAATATAACCCCTTAAACATGGAAATGTTCATTGTTGAGAGTCATAACAACACAACATATTCATTCAATAATTGCCATACGATCCAATAATATAAATCGATTAATACCCACCTTCATGGTCTAAGACCGTAATGTTTATCAAACTCAACACTTGATTGATTATTTCGTGCCTTCACCTAAGGCTTTAGACCATTTTGTTATAAATAATTTCCAAATGATACATGTTCCAAGAAGTTTTATTCTTGACTAATTTTATACTCCAACCAATAATGCAAGACATCAAGGAGTGAGATAGTTTTATTTTAGATAATGGTCAAAGACCCGTTAGAGTATCCTTTTTGTTATTAATAGTTACAACATAAGACAACAATTAGAAAACCTTTACCTTACCTTTGAGAAAGAATTAATTACCATCTCATGGTCCTTGACCAAATTTTTATGCAAAGGAAGAAGGATTAGGACACTTAATACATGATTCATTGTTGTACTTTTCTTGAACCGATATGCGATTTTGAAAATGAAATGAGTTAGAAGTATCATCTTTTATTATTTCCAGCTAGATAGACTATAATATCAATATCTGATTTGGTATCTTAGCCGTATACTCATTCATCTAATCATTTATATCAACATAAATGATAGCTCCAAACTCACCGCATAACATGGTGCACTACCTTATTTATTATAGGTACATAAATCACTTAGTATCTCATGTACTGAAATCATTACACATAGTACAGTAGAACATACACCATCAAGGTAAAACAAGAATATGTCATGAATTCATAGTGCATTACAATTTTTGGATGATAAGTGCTATTATATGGTTGTACATGCAACCACACGTTATTTTGCACATCCTTTTCATGATATACATATGCTCGTGTGGCTGCATATGCAACTAAGCAACATAGCTTATTATCTGGATCTCATAACCCACTCTTCATTTACAACTCTTTACATTATAATGAAACATATTGAAATTGAGAGATGCTACAATATTGGAGTGCCCGATGGGCGGGCCGAAAACAAAACATGGCATTTTCTAGAGTAAAAAGTCTTTGTGAGACCGCTTTGCAAAGTACACTTTGAGGGGTCAATGAGTGGCCCATATAAGAAAAGGTTAGAATTATGGTATAAGCACGTGAGGGAGGAATTTGAATATGAGTAAAGAATACCCAAGGACCTTCCTCCGGTATTATAAAAAAAACACAATTTTCAGTCTTCCAACACTTATGTATTGGGAGATTCAGGATGAAGGATGGGACATGGAGCCTAGGTGAAAAATTCCTTATGCATTCATAGTGTGCTACTTCTAGGAATCTATGAATAGATTTTCAAATGTGCACAAGGTGAAGTTTGATGGAGATAGCATGGAATGTGAGTGCCATATATTGAGGAAAAATTATGTGTACTCGGAAAGTCTACCTACATTGAGGAAAAATTATGTGTACCCAGGAAAGTTTACCTACATTGAGGGGACGATTTCTGATGATATCAACATTAGCACTTTTAGCATAGTAGTTAGGGATATTAGCGTAGCTAAGGTATACATATACCTTAAGCTAAGACTTGTCAATGATAAGTATATTGAAAATGAGTTCAAGGTCCCTTAACTTCCAAAGGGAAAACACACAAAGGGCACACTACAAGATGAGGAACCTAAGGTGTCGAAAGAAAATGAGGAAATATAGGAAGATAGCGCTAAATTAGACCATGGCTTGTGGAGGCAACCCGTAGTTGGTGAAAAGAGGTCATGTGAGGAAACTCCTCCCGGGAAGGTGGATAGTGGAGAAGTAGGAGAGGAGATAAGAGATAAGGAAACATAGAAGGATGTTGGGGGAAATAGAGAGCAACAATTCATGAGAGTACCGAGGAGGAAAAATCTGCAAGGCACAAGTGCTAGTATAATCCCATCACATTCTATAAATCCTAAGACATCTCCTATCAAACCCGAGTATGAGAAGAAAATTTGGTGGAAGTATGTTCGAGTAAGTATGAGGAGGAGAACTATGAAGACAATGCGTGAGCAAAGAGAAGGAACCACTTGTTATTGTTGTAGATGAGGAGGAGCCTTGAGATGAGGAGGTTCAATATAATCAAGAAATATTTATTGAGGATGAAGATGTAGGTGGTGAAGAAGGAGAAGAGATGGAAAAGATAAGGGTGAACCATTTGGTGAGCCTACAAATGGTCAAGCGGTGTGATGTAGGAGGAGGACCTAGTTTGGATGCAGAGGGTGGTCATTCCAAAGGGTAGGCATTCAGGGGAGGCATAAGGCTGAATAGATGTATAAAATTCATGTGGTAAGTTATATTGATGATCCAAAAAGTTCATATGTGTCGGGTTTCAAAGTACTGGAACCCGAGGAGCTTTATGGATGAGAGTTGGATCCCAAAGCAACATACATGAGAAAGAGAAAACAATTGTCTTGGAGTATGCACACACATATGGATGAGCCACAGTTTGATATTAAGGAGGATACACTTATCAATAGGAAAATGAAGAATAAATCTCAGAGCATGCATTGGATAGTAAGGCCTAAAGAGTTCAAAGACAAGTAAGAAAGTAATGCCTTGAAAAAGATGGCCACCGAACTTACGCAAAGGAATGTGGATAAAGAAACTATGATAAGGGAACTAATGGAAGATACCAAGATCTTGAAGGAATAGGTGGAAAATCTTACTGAAGGGAAGAAAAAGGATAAGGAAAGGACATAATAGATTTTAGATTTTTTCACGAGAGATCGGTGGAGACATAATTCATGAACATCCATAATTTGAAACGCAAATAGATAGATCTTATCAATCTTCCTTACAATTCCTTCAACACTATGTACACTGATACTCATGAAGAAGTTAGGAATACCTAGGGAGATATAGGAGACTACATAGGTTTCTACGTAGAGAGAAAATGAATCAACTACGGAAAAGGAAAGGATGAAGAAGTAGGTCACATGGAGGATAGTATAGTATGATGCTCTACTACAAACTATCAAATATGAATCTAAGTGCATGGACCTAGCACTAAAGGCATGTGAAGACCCCAAACATATTATTAAGACAAGAAATATAGTTAAAGAAAATGAAGTCAAAGTGAAGAAGAATGACACTTTGGGGCATTAGGAAAGGCTGAAACCGCAATGGGCTGAAAAAGTGCGATGTGCTCATTGCAGCTCGTGACCCTCACAATGAAAGAATAAAGGAGATATACAAACTGTTAACATGAAGGATGGATGTTATGGAAGGTATGGTTTCATGCCTAGCTAATGTTATTAGAGTGCTAAAGAATAAGGGTGAAGACATGACAATTGATGGGATGGATGGAGTTCTTGGTGACATTCTTGCCAAGGCAAAGAAAGGGCTTGGAGAATGGAACGATTTAGAGGTATACATTAAAAATGAGTACCTTGAACAATTATTTCCTATAGAAGAATACAACACCTAAATTATTGTTGGTATATTCTTTCATTCATTATGTACAATAATTATTTCATTCTTTATTCTTAGAGATAAGGCATGATTACACATTGCCAAGGGTGGTAATGAAGTTAGTGTGGAGTAATCTTGATTGGAGCAAATATTGCCTAAGTATGAAAGGCACATAAGGATAGGGCGTGTAGGAAGGGAGTGTGTAGGCACACATGAGAGTTGGAAATAGAAAGGGTGTGCCAAGAAAAAATAGAGTTAATAGTTAATTGTTTTTGCATACACGGATAAGAATAGATTGGAGTGTAGAGTACACAATAATTCAAGGCATGAAGACTTATGGAATAAGCAAAGGTTATTTTGGGATAGGTGCAAGACTAAGCATCATGCAAGGCTAGAGCTAATAATATGATGTTTATATAGAGTTATTTATAGATAATATATTATTAGGTGAAGCTTGTATACTTCCATAGTTGATTTTGTAGCGGCAAATAGCTATTATGAGCATGCGAACCTAGTTTAAGAGTGCATGGACGGTGAAGGAAAAGTCCCCACCCCTTATATATATGTATTGATTTGCACTATTTAGAGAGATCGTGATGTACTGAGGTTATGTTGCTAGTATGATGTGTACATGAATTTTTATTGATACTTTTGGTATATTTAGCTACTATGTGTTGTAACACCCTTGCTATCTTAATAAATTTTTATTTGATCATGTGTCCGGTTTGACAAATTTTTTTAGTGGAATGATATTCTACTTGGTGTTCTTTATTGGGAATGTATGTGTTTGCATTGTTGTAGCATGTTGACACATTGTGGATCGAACTCTACTTATATAACACACTTGCATATCTTGATTATAAATATGTTGTACTTGAATATATGTTGTTGGTTATGATTAAAAATGTGATCATATTGCTGTTATTGCTTACCTTTGCTTTGCTGATCATTTTGATAAGTTTAATAACTCCAGAACTTGGATAATGAGAACCAAAATTAGGATCGGAAAAGTATTGACATTGATAAGGTAAGCCCAAAAGTGATTACTATTATTTTGTCTAAGCTAAACATGACCTTAGTAAATATGGGCATGGTATAATTTAATATGGGAAATATTTGATTATTATTGCAAAGATGATGTTTTATAATAATACCTGTGTTCATTTATTATGGCCCACGTTATAATCCGAGTCATCATCATAATGTGGACTGTAATGTGATGACACTATTTGATTTTCTCAAGGCTCTAATGTTACTACGAAAATGGGCCAATGTTGATTTAGAACCTAACCTTGATATAGACTAAGGTTTATATCTATTCAAAGTCATGAAGGTTTGTGTCTATATTATTTAATCCTTGGCATAAATACTAAATGACCTGGTAATAGATAACTATGGTCATTTCAAATATATTTATATATGCTAAGGTTCATGTTTAATACGACTACAATTCATAAGGTCCTAGACTTAAACATAGGGCCAACATATTTTCGGGACCTAAGTGAGGGCACTCATGTTTGTGAATATTTTGAATCAATAAATCCTAACCCAAGGTTTAAATTGTTTGGGCCAATGTTACATTGATTATGGCCTAAATTTATATGATATATGGTTTGAATATGGGTCAAATGGATGGGGTGTGAGTTGTCACCCATTATAACTGAGTACTTCATGGTAGTTATGTGATGAATTGATGCTCATCACCGGTTAGATAGGTAATGTCAACTAAATATGGAGGGGTTTTCCTAAACTATAACTAGCATTGAAATATTTAATTATTTGGCATAGCTAAATTTGAAATAGTCTCATGGTCGGTGGCGAAAAGGGTGGCTACAACTCTAATTCATCCTTCCATGCTTTTAATCCCTTGAAACTCTCCTTCACCACCTTGGATTATGGGTAGGTGGTTTGTGGGGAAAATATTTGGTTTTTGGTTCATTATGTTGTTTCACATTCATAGTTCATGGATCTTTGCATGTTGATTGTTCTCCTATTTTTGTTAATGGCCTATATACGAATTGGTGCATGATTTTTCTGTAATTGTAAAGAGAGAATATAGGGATTTATTAATAACAATGAGAAATAAATAAGAAAATGGAAGCTAGAGCATTTTGGGGCTTTTACGAATTCGATTTTGGGTTTTCTATGAAGTTAGATTTCAGCCAAGATTGTAAGGGAGAACTTGGAGAAAATAAAAGCACTACCAGACATGATAGGCTCTATCTCTTCCTTGACATCTTGTTCTTTCAGTAATTTCATAAATGAAATCCTGTTTTAAGTTTTATTTGTTTTGGTGGATACAGGTTTTAGTTAAAATGACTTAAAACTTTGATATCTGGTATTTCTTGCAAATTTATGGATATGGGTATGCAAGTAATGTATGGGAATGAATATGATTTAAACTTGTTTTGAAAACTCACTAATCTAAAAACAAATCAAATGATTAGATGATCCATAGAAACCAACAGAGACATATCGTGTAAAAAGAGAAATTACAGTTAGAAAATATCAGCCATATAACTCAAAAAGGATAAAAATAAAGGTTGTATGATCTTTACTGTAAAAATTTCAGAATCAAGTAAAGAGGGTAGTAATTTTATGGAAAAACATCCATTGTTATGAGAGTAAAATGATGTATTTCTAGAATAACTACCCGGTCTTCCACCAAAAGATAATTTGACTTCACTATAGATATCAAGCCTAGAATAGAACCCATCTCTAAGGCACCTTACCACATGACTACTACATAACTAGTTAAACTTAAGGTACAATTACATGAAATTTTATTAAGGATTGATAAGACCGAGTGTCTCACCTTGGGAGCACCGGTTATATTTGTCAAAAAGAAATATGGAACACTTAGATTATGTATTGACTACAAAATGTTGAACAAAGCAACAATCAAGAATAGGTACCCTCTTCCAAGGATTGACGATCTGTTTGACCAAATGTGTGGTGCATCGATTTACTCTAAGATTGATATGTGGTCTAGGTACCATCAACTACAAATAAAAGAAGAAGACATACATAAAACATCCTTTAGGATGAGATATGGGCACTATGAGTTCATTGTATTACCTTTCGGTTTAACTAATGCACCTGCCACTTTTATGAATTTGATGAACAATATCTTTCAAGAATACTTGGACAAATTTTGCTTGTATTCTTGGATGATATTCTTATCTATTCAAAAATCATTGAGGAACATAATGAACATCTAAGGATTGTACTTGAGGTCTTAAGAAAAATAAAACTTTATGGAAAGTTGTCAAAATGTTCATTTTATGAAAGTGAAGCAAAGTATTTAGGTCATGTGATAAATAAAGATGGAATTTTAGTTGATCCATCTAATATTGCAGCCATAATTGATTGGCAACACCAAAAATGTGCATGAATTTAGAAGCTTCATGGGACTTGTTGATACTATCAAAAGTTTGTAAAAGACTTCTCAAAGATTGCTACCCCAATCACTTTTCTAAAAAGAAAGATTAAAAGTTTTTTTGAATGATAAATGTGAGATTGCATTTAAAACATTAAAAGAAAATTTAACTACAACACATTTTTAAAAGTTTCCCAGATCTAAATGGAAGCTTTACAGTTGTAACGGATGCTTCCAGAGATGGATTAAGAGGCATATTATTGCAAAATGATCATGTGATTGCATAAAAAGTAGAAAGCTCAAGTTACACGAGATGAACTATGCTCCCATGACTTGAAGCTTGCTTCCATTGTACATACATTACAAGTTGGAGACATTATCTTTAGGGAAGCCCTTTGAGCTAAAAATAGACCACCTTGGGCTGAAATACATCTTCACACAACCAAATCTAAATGCTAGGAAATGAAGATGGTTAGAATTTTTATCTCAATATGATTTTGATATCAGTTATATTAAAGGTAAATAAAATAGAGTGGTAGATGTGCTAAGTCATAGGAAGCACATTTCCACCCTTGTAACCTTGAGAAATTAGTTTAAAGATGAGGTAAATAAAGCAATGATAACAATCCATATTATCAGCAAGTCAAAATAATACTTGTTGCAGATTCCAATGATAAGAGATACAAAGGATTCAGATTTGATAATGAAGGAGTCCTAAGGTATGAAAATTAGTGTATGTACCCTTGGAAAATGAGTTAAGGAAGAAAGTGATAACTGAATTTCATAATGCACCTTACTCGGACATCCCAGAGTGAAAAAATGCTTGCTGATGTAAAACAACAATATTTTTGGAAAGGGATGAAAAAGGATATAATTGACTATGTGTCACATTGCTTAGAATGTCAGCATGTTAAGGTTGAACATATACACCCAATTAGATTTATGTACCTCATAGCATTCCGTAGTATAAATGGCAAGTGATAAGCATGGATTTTGTTTAGGGGCTGCCAATGTCTAAAAATAAACATGACGTTATTCTAGTTATAGTTGATAAATTGACTAAAGTAGCTCATTTTATTCCAGGAATCTAAAAGATGATTCACCTATTCTTAAAAAAATATTTGTGCATGAAATTTTAGATTACATGGTGTACCTGAGCTAATCATTTCTGATAGAGACCCAAGAATGACTTCACATTTTGGAAAAATTCTAAATGCATCCTTAGGAACAAAACTAAATTTCAATTCTGCATACCATCTAGAAACTAATAACCCGACTGAAAGGGTTAATCAAATAATGGAACACATGCTTAGATGTACTCGTATGGATCTCGAGCAATACAAGTACAAGTTGGAATATTACCTTCCTTTGGTTGAATTTGTGCATATAATAATACATACCATTCCTCTTTAAAAATGGCACCTTTCAAAGCTTTATATGGATGAAAGTGTAGAACACCTATTAGTTGGGACAACATAGAAGATAAAGAGGTAATAGGACCCAAAATGCTTACTGAAATGGAACAACAAGTAAAATTAATTCGTGAATGATTAAAGGAAGCCCAATAGGCAAAAAAGTTATGCAGATCTGAAAAGAGTTGATAAAAATTTGAACTTGGTGATAAATTTTTAAGGGTTAAGCTAAAAGAGATCTATTTATTTTGGAAAATAAGCCAAGTTGTCACCTTACCATGTTAGACCATTTGAAATCATTGAAGTGATTATTCTTGTGGCTTATCAACTAGCATTGCCTCCCGCATTGTCCTAAGATGCATGATGTTTTTCATATTTCCTTTCTTAAAAAGTATGTTTCAATTTTTCACATGTGTTAAATTGGAATTCTTTGCTAGTCCAAAACCCAGGGGTCATTGTGGTTGAACCCATAAGGGTGCTAGAAACTCACAAGTTTCACTTGCATAATAGATATATAAGCCAATGCAAGGTCCAATGGACCAATTTAATGAAGAAAGTATAACTTGGGAGAATCTTAAAGACATAAAAATTACTTTTTTGCATCTATTTTAGTAGAAAAACTTACAATTTTCTATGAACTATGATATTTTATGATTATTTTGATTGAAAAACTACTTTTCAATATGTTATTTTCAAGTAAAAACTTGAATAAGTGCTGTTTATAGCCAATAATACATTGTTATAAAATTCTAGAAACTTGATTTTTACAAGTTCATACTATATTATTTGGATAATTGATGATTGAATAAGTTATCTATTATTTATTTTCATAAATTCTATTATGATGATAGTGAATCATCGAGACGATGATGATTTTAAGGGGGAGGTATGTAATACCCCTGTTGTCTTATCATTCATGCTTTGATAATTATGTGTTGGTTTGACATGCTTCTTCAATGAACTTGCATTCTGTTGGTTTTTATGCTTGGACAACATGTGTGTTCATGGTTGTGGTATGTCAGCACATTGTGACTAAACTCTATTTATATAACATACTTACATATCTTGGTTATTAATATTTTGTACTTTATGATATGTTGTTCGATTATGCTAAAAATGTGATGACATATTGTTGTTATTACTTACATTTGGTTTGCTGATCATTTTGATAAGTTTAATAACTTCGGGTACTTGGATAATGAGAGCCCAAATCAGGAGCGTAAAAAGTATTGACATTGATAAGGTAAGATCTAAAGTGATTACTATTATTTTTACTAAACAAAGTATGACCTTAGTAAATATGGGTCTGGTCTAATTTAATATGAGACCTATTTGATTATTATGCAAAGATGATGTTTTAGAATAATACCTGTTCAATTTATTATGGCTACATTATGAATTGGTCATCATGATAATGTGGACTTAATGTGATTACATTTATTTGATTTTCTCAAGGCTCTAAGTTACTAAATTAATGGTCCTAATGTTGATTTGGAACCTAACCTTGATCTAGACTAAGGTTATATTTATTCAAATCATGAAAGGCTTATAAACTATATTATTTAAGCCATTGTATTTATAAAGGACTAGGTAATAGATATATATGTTCATTTTGAAATATAAATCCTAACCTAAGGTTCATGTTTAATATGTGAAATTTTAATCCTAGACTTAACCTAAGGCTATTATATTGTTGGGACCTAAGTGTCAAATATGTTTGTGAATATTTCAAATTAATAAAGCCTAAATGCCTAAGGTATATTTATCAATTTGCCAATGTTTCATTGATTATGGAGAGTTATATGATCTATGGTTTAAATACATAGATTAATATGGAATGTGAGTTGTCACCCACTATAAATGGTACTCAAAGGTATTATGTGATGTATTAATGTAAATTGGTTGAAAGTGGTCAACTAAAGATAAGTTTTCCTAACTCCACTAAATTCAATATGGAAAAATAGAAATAGTGGGAAAAATGGAAGGAATGAATTCTAACATCCTCTTCATGCATTTAATCCCCTCATCAAAACTCCCTCCACCGCCTTGGGAATGGGTAAATAGTTTTGGGGAAAAAGAGTTTGTTTTTGGTTTCATTTTGGTTGTTTCACATTACAGGTTCATGGAGCTTTGCATGTTTATTTTCTCCTATTTTTGATTACTTGGCCTATTTTGAAGTACTATATGCTTTTTTTTTTAACTAAAGAGAGAATATAGGGAGCCATTATTATAAAAGTATGTAATAAATAAGATGGAAGCCGGAGGATTTTGGGGTTTTTGTGAATTCGATTCTAGGTTTTTTTGAGAAGTTAGATTTTGGCAAGTTTGTAAAATTGAAGGGGAAAGGAAAAGGACTACTAGACATGATAGGATATATCTCTTCCTTGATATCTAGCTCTTTCAAACTTACTTTCATAAATGAAATCTATTTTAAGTTTCATTTGTTTTTATGGATATGGGTTTTAGTTAAAATGACTTAAAACTTTGATATCTTATGTTCCTACAAATTTATGGATATGGGTATGAAAAATGTCATAGAAATAATATGGCTTGATCTTGTTTTTGAAAACTCAACGATGTGATATGTTTGTATGGAAATATTAATATCTAAGTCGTTTATAATGGAATGTGTGACCTGGTTTTCTTATTTAAATGGATTTTCATTTTAATCTATCATATTAACCTTATGAATGTATTTAAATATGAGTATATCGTTTTAATCGATATATGATTTATTAATTTAATAAACCTTATTTCAAGATGTTATAAGTCTTGGGAATCAATATCCTTTATAGAAGTACTTTATCTTTATTCCTGTAATGTGGGGTAATTTTCAAAGGATAAATGAAACCCAATAGTATATTCTTGGTTTCTATATGTAAATAAATTGGTTGGAAGATTACTTGATAAAACACTATGCCTATGGTCGAAACCCTTGATCTTTGACTTATCCATAGATATTATCATGGCATGGGGTCATCATTTTCGTGATCATTGAACTTTGTTATCATTAGGAGTTAGGTTGTTTTGCTTTTATTGAAAAATCATTTCAATTTATTATTCCTAAACTTTACCTTTTGTGATCTTAATGGATTTTGTGCTCACTAGTTGGCTATGATTTTTTTAAGATGATTTCTCTTACTTCCTTTGAGTCATTAAATATTATATATGGGTTTAAGAATGTGAAATTTCAAGGTTGATTGGTATAAACCAATGTGGTAGAACAATATGGTAGATTTGAGCACATTATATGATTTAGTATTAACATGTCATTGTCACTTGTCATATTAAGAATTAAATTACATTGTTTGAAAAAGAACCTATGGAGATGTTAACAATGGACATATATGTTTATCTAAAATTGATTTCCATATGTCATTATAAATTATATGTCACTATTTATCCGTCATAGAATTAATATTATCTAAGTTATGGTTATAATGACCGTATGTATGATGCTAGGATTAATATAACTAGATAATGTCATTATGATATGAGGTATTCATATTATAATGATAACCATTTAGATCTCCTAAAAATAAGTTTACTGATACCATGGAATGATTTTGATGCATTGATACTAAGCATAACTATAACATATACTATGTGTTATTAAGTTTATTCACTGGTAAACAAATAATGATATCATTATTTGAAAATAGGTAAGTATATTTGATATCCCGGATGACATGTATTTGAACAAGATACTACATAATTTATATTACTTAATATCATTTCATTCTAGTGATTATCTATTTGAACAAGAACTTTTGGACTTGTATTAATTTATAATGATTGGGAGTATTACTCATATATTATTATTGAATGGATAAGATTGTTTGACCTATATGGATTGTAATGATTGAATATTATGAAACTACTAATGCCTAATTGATTAAATAAGGATTTGTTGAATCTTGAATCAAAATATGTGAGAGTGTATAATGTAATAGAAACTTTATATTATGAAATTATAAATGATAATGATATTACAAGTATATTCAAATTATACAATGAATGATAATTATTGATTGTCCAATGATTAAGTAATTATACTCAAGTGTTTACATTTAAGTTGCTATACTTTAGTGAAGTATATCACCGATGTAATGTAAAGTGATTTTGGAATTTTTATAACTATGATTTATGTTATTTTTGCGTAATAACAAATGATTTTAACTTAATGCAGTATTTCCTTATGTGAAATACTAGATGGCATAAGTTATTATGGGAGATATAGATCTTATCATGCCAGTTTGTATGAATTCATGAATTATTATGAATTGACAATTGCTAACAATTTTGTAGATGGACTACTTGAAAGGTGAAAGATGGATGAAGTTTAAAAGTTTTCATTTGTTCTTATTGACTGAAGAAAGATGAATTTTATCACTTGATTGTATTTATCATTAAATGAAGTACTCTTGTATTGTTTGATTAATGAAAGGCTAAGTTAGCCTAGTTATTTGAACTAATTATAAAAAGGGGAACTCATAAGACTTATTAAGTCTTAAAAATTCATTTATCTAATTAAGAAATGAAAAGAGGTTTTCATCAATATTCATTGTGAAATAAATATTGAATGTACAAAGGAATTTATTAAAATCGGAACATATATAATAATTTGTATTTAATAATGAAATATTGTAGTATATTAATACAAATGTGAATGTATTGTATACTTGTCTTGAATATAAGTTACTATAATAATGTTGATTAATGTGATATGTATGACTGCTTTTGCAAGAAATTAAAACAATATCTATAACCTATTAAGGTGCTTTATAAGAACATATATAAGAATGATATATGTGTATAAATATATATATTATTTAATGGATAATAAGTTGATATTTAAATGTATGGATTAAGTTGTCTTTAAATTAGATTCAACTTAAATTGATGAAATAAGATATACTTAACTATATTTACTTAATTAATGATCAAAGTATGATTTCAGGATTAATACATTATGCAGATTTTAATATCCAACTTGCAATTAATTAGGTCAATGATGTACTATCTCTAATTAAGTAAATGACAATTATGAAACTCTCATTAGTTCCTTAGGTACGAAACCTACCATTGAGAGTACCACTATTGGTTAGAAAATATTAGAAATTAGGAATTAATTAAACTAATTAAACTTGTTAAGATACAATGTTTTATTTATAAGAACTCGGCGTGCTATCTCATCATAGCCATTGTTACACATAGCACCCAATTAATGACTTAGGTCATTACTTGGCTACTACGAGCAACTACTATGATGTGATATCTCGTCAAGATCCTCTAATCATAACTATTGTAAAGCCATGGATTCAAGTACATGTTAGGTATGAATTTAGAATAACAATATGGTTAAGTATCGATGTCATCTTATGATGACTACATGAAATTAATGGACCCATAAATGATGCAAGTCATTTCGGAGATGCTTACTTCCCCTTAGTCATCCTAAGACTTATTGACACTTGCCCATGCATGCTGTCCCAAATTAGTACCTAGTACGTAGCTTGAAAGTGATTGATATAAATCAAATTATTCCTAATCTAGATAAATAAATTTTTCGAAGTGTAGGGTGAAAGAAATATTCCAAATGATGATTATGTATCATGGAATTAAGCATGGAAAACATGACTTAAAAATTTGGCCAAAGTAACACAAGCTGTTGATTACGTTGTCATGATTTCACCTAGACTTAAAGATGTAGGATATCAGATGGGTAATTGGTAATAGATGCCTAGATATACACTTTAAATAATAACACTTGAATTCCCTTGAATAAATAAGGGAACCATAAGTATACTTAGTATACATATTTGAATAATTTGGATATGAGGATCGGTTTTTAATCTGAATCATGTAACTCACATGGTTTTAATATTATATAGATGAATTAACTAAGATAATGTTGGTTCTAAATTATGTTAATTTAGAACAATGAAACATTATGATAATGGTTGTGATTTGAATCTTTATGATTTGTAATTGTATATTTGTTATGGTTATGGAATATATATTCATGCATGCAAACTCCTTGAAAATATGGTATCAAAAGAGGCACTTGGTACCTTTTTTGCTTTAGGTGAGCATTCAAACTTATCTCGGATGAGGTGCCAACACACCTAAGTTTTGGGTAAATAAATAGATACTACACCACTACAAACGTATTTTCAATCCACCTCTTCCGCTTGACATTATTGCCTCACCATTCCCACAACATAGGAATCCTAATTAAGGATTCCCTCACACTCTTCATGTTACACCGCATATATTCCTCCATCCATTCATATCAAACTCATTTGTTTCCTTCCTTCCTTGCAATCACCTCCTCTCACCTCTTACTCCATTCTCATATACACCATCCTTTCTTTTCTCTTTATTCATAGCATCTCGTCTTCTACTTGGTAATATTACTTACACATGCTCATAGTATGGAAATTCACTTAAGGGTTCCCTTCACCATTCTTGTCATACAATCCTCTCCCACCTCTATCAATCACTTAGGTCACTTTGCTACCTCGGGACCTTTTTCCCATCATTATTCTTCATCTCCGACTTGGATATCCTACTTAACCATTCATGCGAAACATGGAAATATTACTTAAGAGTCCTTCTTAAGGTTGATTTTCCATCTAGCTCTCCCCCATCCCATCATATTTCCTCCATCCTATTTTTCCCACCCTCACCATAATCATCTCGATCTAACCAACCATTCCACCCATGTATCTAATACATTATTGTCTTTCACATTCCATATCATCAAGTATCGGTTTGATGATATTACTTAACCACTCATACAACATGATGATCTTACTTAAGAGTCCCTCTTAAGGATGATATGTCATCTTGATTTTCTCCATCCATACACATTCCTACTCTTCACTTTTTCTTGGAATTTTCCATCATCACATCCTCTCACCTCATCTCTTCATCATCACTTTCTTGGAAATATTACTTAATTAGTTCCGCCATGTTCCTATCTTACTTAAGGATTTCCCTTGAGATAGACTGTCATTCTAGAATTCTCCTCCGATTAATTTTTCTTTCCTCCATTGATCGATCCTTCCTCCCGGTCTCCCCTACCAAAAAAAATGTCTCCTACCATTACCCTTTCTCAACCTATCAAATCATAGAGGACATCCAACATCTCCAACTTCCGTAACTATACCCATTTCCCCATTTTCACTCCCCTTGATCCATCAACCTTCATATATATTCATACAATTCCTTTACATATCATGTTTCTTCATATTCCCCTCATTCATCCTCATCCTCCACATCCTCTCCTTGCCTTCCTCTTGTCACAGATCATCATTCCTTATTTCTTTACTCTTTCCACTCCATCTTCTCAAATTCTAACACATATCTACTCCCATGTTTACCCACCATTTTTTGGTCTCCCCTAACATTATTTCATCATCATCTTCCATTTCCTTATACTACCACACTTATTCCATGCTAACAATTATTGTTGGTCGACCCCTTAAAAATCACTCATCCTCATGCCCTTTTACCTTTTTCAACCTCTTCATTCTTCATTTTTTTCTACTCCTCCCCCATCTTTCACTAATAATAATTATTGTTGGTCTTCCCTAATGTCCCTTCACCGGCATTTCCTCTTATATTCCCATTCTCTTTTTCGATTTCGTCACCTTTCCTCCTCCTTCACCAAAAAAAAAATATTGTTGGTCTTCCCATAACATCCCTTTTTTGGCGTTGCCTCTTTTATTACCTATTCCCTTTTCACTTTAGCCACCTTTCCCCTCCTCCTTCACAAACAAAAATATTTTTGGTCTTCCCTAATGTCCCTTCATTGGAATTACATCTTCTATTCCCCATTCCCTTTTTCACTTTCATCACCTTTCCCCTCCTTCACCAACAATAATTATTATTGGTATTCCCTAACATTTCTTCGTTGGCATTTCCTCTTGTATTACCCATTCCATTTTTCAATTTCATCACCTTTCCTCTACTCCTTCACCATCAATATTTATTGTTGGTCTCTCCCTAACATCCCTTTGTTGGCTTTTTGTCTTCTATTCCCCATTCCCTTTCTCAATTTTGTCACCTTTACCCTCCTCATTCACTAAAAATAATTATTGTTGGTCTTCCCTAACATTCCTTCACTGCATAGCCTCCTCCCTCATCCATTTTCTCTTTCTTTGCCAACTCTACATCTTCTCTTCACCATTTTCCACACTCGATAATTATTGTTGGACTACCCCTAAAATTCACTCATCATCATTTTCCCTTTCACTTTTAATTATCTTCCTTTTCCTCTCATCCTTTACTAATAATCATTATTGTTGTTTTCTCTCCTAATGTTCCTTCACTAAAATTTCCTCTTCTATCCCCCATTCCCTTTCCATCCCCTCCCTTTTCCCCACTCCCACCCTTTCGTGTCGCTTCTTCCCCACCTCTCCATCTTCCCCTTCACCCTTTTCAATAACTTTACTATCTTCATCATACACTCTTTTTCTATTTCCTCGTAATACTCTTGTCCTCATCTCATGCATCTCTGCATATTTTACAATCTGTGGCATTCCTCCCCTCTTTCTTCTCTTTACATTCCTGATGCTTCCCACTTTCCACAAAATATCCCATTCTTTCTTGCCTTCTTTCTACATCATTTTCTCTTTTATCCTCTTCTCATTTCCACTCTTCGTCTTATTTAACTTTCTCTTCATCATATTATTCCCCATTTTCCCTCATGCTTCCTTCTTTCTTCCCCATCATTACCATGTCTATTTTTATCTCTCCAATCTTTTTATCCTTTCATTCTCCACATGCATCTGAGTGTGGTCTACTCCATTATTCTTTACCTTGGTCTCGCATCATGTTGACCTATTTCCTTCAATTGTCTCCCCGTATCCACTCTTTTCATCTCTTCTTATGCCATCATTTTTCCTCTCTCCACTCCTTTTCTCTACCAACCCTACCCTTTTCCCTCATTTGTACCAGCTTCTCTTCCTTTTTATGATCTTCTCCACATTTTCTTGATCTCTTCTAGTTTCTTTCTTTTTGGTTCTATCATCTATTTCATCTTCTTTAAATTCTTTATCTTCCTCATCTCTTAAATTTTTCCATCATCTCACACATACCTCTTCCCTTATTCCACTACCTTCATTTTGAATATTTCTCTCCCTTTTTCTATATTTCACTCTCTACTCTATCATCTTCTCTCATCTCATCTTCTCCTTTCTTGTTCATCCTTCCTTCCCTTCTCCTATCATCCTTCTTTGTTATCATCTTCCACCTCTTTCATTCCATTTTTTCTCCTCCTCCATCTTCGTCTGCTCTTCTTCACATTTGAATTTTCTCTCCTCATTCTTCACTTACAAATAATCAACCACTACTCCTATCCATTCCTTTTTCTTCTCTTTCCACTCTTAGTGATTACGTCCTTTAACACATCTTCACACCTAGCATTCAAGGCCAATTATAATTTTTATCCATCTGTACACCATAATCGATCCATTCTCTTACACCCCATTCTCATCCTCCTCTCTATAGAGTTGACCTCTCCTCTTTTCGAGAGCTTTGTCATCTCTTTCATCCTTGATAACCCTCTCAAGGGGGAATCATCATATCTGTCCCTAATCACATCTTCCAATGACATTTTTTTCTTAGAGGATACCATAATATTCATCACATACCACCTTTTATTCTCCCTAAAAATGTCTACTCTAATTTTTTTAGCAAAAGTAGATGGAATTCTTCCCCCATTCTCATGAGAAAATGTGTGTTCTACTTTTTGTTTAGAGAATGGTTTATCTTTTCTTCCTCTAAAAAAGTTCTTATCGAAAGAAAACCTTCCTTAAGAAGAATATCTTCAAACCTTCAAATCACACCACTTGGGGCATACTCATTCATATCATCTACTTTGTTTGAAAGAACATTACTTTCATAGTACCCTTATAAAGAGGGGAAAATGTAGTAACCCTAATTTCCCAATTCCATTTCCCAAAAAAATCCATATTAAATTAATCAATGTTAATTAATTAATTAATCTATTTCAATACCTAAATAAAACCCAATATCCCTCATATGCCAAATATTCCCCATGCCTCCCACTTGTAAATTAAATATTCAAGTTTAATTCTTATGCATTCGTCATGTCTCCCACTCACCTAATCATGCTTACTTTCCATAATCATGATTACTCAAAACCCCCAAATTAATCCTACTTTTAGGCTATAAATAGAGCCTTACCGCCCTTATTTAGAATAAGTTGAATATCCTATTAGAGCTCTTGCATTCTTTAAGCATAAAGCACCTTCTTCACATCGTCCTAATGGACAAATAACCCTACTTTGATCATCCCAAATCCATTATGAACTTTATCCATTGGTGCAAAGTTTGAGTTGATCTTCTTGTAGTGAAGGTATTGCTTCGGTTTGAAAAAAGCACCTAAATTTCAAACAATCAGGGGCACATCCACGTTTGGTTTCCCATTCCGAGGTTTGCTTAGGAATCATGAAGGATAAGCTATCTAATTAGTTAATTTTATCTCTTGTTAGTGTATTTTCCTAGCTCACAATTATTATTCGTATGGTTCGTGAGTGAAAAAGAGTACTAATTAACCAATGTCTTTGGACATTTTACTTTGTTTTATGTCATTGTTTTTAACTTTACACCTGCAATTTCCCATTCAAAATTTCATATTGCATCTGTTTCTATACCCGAATGGGGATCCTAGCTTAACTCGGGCATCCCAGTGCCCCGGTCCCCTCTTGGGAACCCTAATCCTCTTTTACTTTACCCTCACCTTTGGGCATTTTCTAGTCATTTGAAATTTTTATATTTTTGGTGGTCATCCTTTTCAGGGTTAATTATGAAATTAGAACAAGAGAACTCTATAAAGATAAAGCTATGATACCATAGTGAGGGACAAAAACTAATCACTACTATCTCCACCTAAGGTTGCATCCATCCAAGGATTCTAGTCCTCCGTTTGTATCCATCTAGCTCCACCACATGGGATAAAGGCTAGTTCATCCCTTCACACTTCATAAGTAGGGGAGTTTATTCTATTCCATACACCATGTAATAAAATTCTAAATCTAGTTATTTCTAGCTACTCATACAATACTATTGAGCATATAAAATGTTGCTCTAAGGAGAAGACACACAAAGGATGCACACGTGGGAACAAGGCACATTTGAAGGCACAAGAAGATAGGGAAGGAAATGTGCACCAGACACTTTGGCTCAGGACTTAGCTATTTTTATGGATAAGGGATATTTTTAGAGATATCATGCAACACACACATAGAGATGAAGACTTGCGTGACACACAATAATATTTTGGGAACAAGCGGCTGTTAAGCGCCATACATGGTTTAAGCTAATAATATGATTTCTTCTTAGAGTTAACTATAAGACATCTATTATTAGAACACTTGCATGTTGTGCATGCCATTGTAAAGGTACATGGCTATTATCAATATACAAACTACTTTGAGAAGTGCATGGGTGCTGAAGGGAAAGTCCCTACCTCTATAAATATGTACTGAACTATGTAGTTTAAAGTGTGTGAATTATTGTAGAGTTATACTTTAGTTCTAATGCGCGCATGACTCATGGAGATAATTTATAGTGTTAGAAGCTTATGATTTAATAGTGTTTAATGCAATGGAGTATATTGGCTGGATAATAGGGTTAGAGATAATCAATCTAGTTCTTGTATGGTTAGCCTTATTATTGTCATTTTTTAATTCATGATTCCCTAAGATCTAGATCTGGTTTATGCATTGTGAAATGTTTATGATTAGTTATGGATCTGAATATGTATTATCATAATCACACTAACATTATACACAAGAAACTCTAAAGAGGGCCTAGTACCTTTGCATGCTTTGGGTCTATGCTCAACTTAGGATGAGTGATGTGCCAATGCACCTGAGTTATTCACAATAGATTCTAGGCTGCATCATTGGTTCCATTTCTAGGATCTATTTTTCAACTGTTTTAGGATGTTTTGTGATGAAGACATACGATTGACCCTAGTAAGTGTTGAGGAGTGGATAATACATCTAGAAGAAGAATATGCTTAGAGGTTTAGAACTAGATTTGCGTTTGACACATGCACATGGGTGGAGCAGAAATTTTACGATTGTTTATATGAGAGTTTCTTTACTATCTTTTTGATAGAGCTGTATGAATGGCTGGTTTCTTATGCGTATAAAAGGAATTAGAGGTATCACACACTTATCTAGATATATGAAGAATTTCAAGCCCTCTATGATGCTGATATGATTTGGATGCGCGTTGTGTACACTTGGTTCCATGGTGTTCTAAATAGCTATATTTTGGAGTACTCAATTTCTACTTACTCTTACTCGGAGGTAGCTGAGTTTTAGTTTTTAAGTTATCCCAGAGGAACCTATTTACATGACATTCCACTGGTGATCAAAATATTGATGGTAACCCTAAACTTGGAAGAAAATATGATGGCTAGCTAAATCCTACCATGTGCGGGGGCAGGAGCAAGTTTGGTGAAGGATGGCAGACCTAGTGACAGAGAGGAAAAGAGAGGAAAGGTGGCTTAAGTACAATGAGGAGCATGAGATGGAGTTAGAGAAGCAACATACTACTTGTAGAATGGATGGCGTTGAGGAGAGAGATGACTCGTGAAGGATTTGGAGCTCACGCGAAGGCATGGAGCCAAAGCCGGAGAGAATTTGGAACTCCCCATTTGGGAAGACATGATAGGGAACCATTCTTGGCCTCATATGGGAGTGTGCTTAGTAGAGATGACATGAGTCATGGGCATGTATCTAAATCTACTTGGAAACCTAGCCCTTGCTTGGTTTTCTAGTATCTAGTACAACCAATAGTTAGCAAGCTAGTTTGGGGAGTAGAAGAACATGAGTAAATCAAATAGCAAGTGCATATATGGCCAGGAAAATGTCTTCTTTTTTATTTAGAGGTACATTTTTAGGTGCATCGTTGGCACAAAATTCAAGCATGTAGAAATTTTGACTCACTTCTGGGAGTAGTACCACCTTAGAATGTAGGAGTTCGGGCCTTTAATACCATTGTTGGGACACAGGAAATACATCCACCGGTCTAATGCCTCGCTACACAGGTGGAGGATCGGGGCATGGTGGCTTTATTTCTAGTGGATTTGGTGGGTTTGAAAGCAAAGGTAACATAAGAGGTTATGGATCAAGTGGGCATGGTCCTCACCAACCCGCAGAATATTGATATGGAGATGTCGCTTTATCTTTAGAGTATAGAAAATAGAAGATACTACTAAGCATGTGCACATGTGTGAGATAATGTGGCATGTAAAAGGGATTAGGGATTTTGAGCGCAAGGCAATTCAATTTGTAACTACGTTGTAGGGATGCACTCACAGTTGGTACATGAAATTTTACCCTTATTAGACTTGCATATATTATGCAACATTACAGGATGCTTTCCTTAAGGAATTTTATATCCCCTTGAGTTCAAGTAGAAGATTATAAGCTCGCTCAAGGATATTAAGCAGGGAACTACTGAGAGCATTTGAGAATATGACACCCATTTCAAAACACTTTTGTCTAAGATTTCATATGATATCCATGCAAGCCAACATGCACAATGGTTTGTTGGGGGCTTGATCACACCATTTAGGAGGGCACATCACATAAGACATATATGGATCCTCACGAAGCACTTGAAGTAGCGTTACATGTTAAGGCAGTTGGAAGTATAGACACTGGAGTAGCCCATTCCTAGAAGCACAAATTATAGCTATGGTGAAGTAGTTAGAGAAACTATCTAACAATTCAACACACAATATGCACATTGGGATTTGGTGTATAGATTATGAAGTGAAAGGGAAAACTAAGGATAATCATCCCCGTAGGTCAATACGTTCGTTATTGTTAAACTATGAGATATGTTATTTAGAACATGATGTAAGACAACACCCATTATTACAACTTGTGATAAGAAAGAACATATATTGCTATTGTAAGATTTTTTAGTCCATGAATCACAATATAAAAGACTACAGGTTGATTGATCAGATCCATGATGTCATCGATATTGGTGTGTGACAGATAGGAGTATCAGATAGCTCTAAAAGTCAAAGTGAGCACCATGATTGTGATCACACCCAAGGGTGCTACGATCAAAATGAGGGACACTTTGAAGGACATTGGGGCAGAGGTCAAGGATACCATGGTGGATTTAAGGGCCAAGGCCATGGTGGTAGACGAGGTGAGTTTCCTCGTAGAACATGTTATACATGTGGATCTCCTGAACACTAGAGGCGTGAATGCCCTCAGAATATTACTTGTTCTTTTTGTGGGAAGAATCATAACTATGAGGAATGCCTAGACTTATATGAGCATCTTAGCAAGAAACATAAATAGGTGAACAAGGATGTAAGGATGGTTAGAATACAACACGCTATGGAAAATCAGTGGATGCCAAAGTTGGCACCCGAGAACTTGAGGTATTATTGGTGAAGATTACTACATGTGCCAAATCTACGCTTTCCGAGAAACATTACAATAGAATCCTACCATTACTAAGGAGGAGGTTTTACATGCAAGATACCCATATCCTACACATCAAAATGAGGTTTATTAGGAAACCATGGAGGTACTCAAAAATCTTCAGGATGAAATACAATGTTTAAAGGAACAATCATGAAATCCTGAAGAAAAGAAGGCAACAAAGACAGTCCAGTCAGATGTTGATGATTTGAAAGAGGTATGCAAGATGCCGTGCCATGAGAATATTATTCCATTACTAAGGAATTGGTTAAAGGGAAACACGTTACACACAGGTATTGAGAATGGATGATAGATCCTGCATGCTAATCTTCCCCCTCATAGCTTAGATTATGATAAGGAAATCACTCTAAATGATGTTGTGGATGGGTAGATTTTGAGCAATATATTGATTGACACAGGTGCGGAAGTGAATGTACTTACTCTAGATGCATGGGTGCAGATGGGTAGACCTTCATTATATCAATCCTATAATGTACTATTTATGGCTAATCAGACTAAGGCCACTCCAATTGGGGTTTTAAAGGATGAATCCATTACTATATAAGGGGACAATTTCACTTTGGGAATTTGAGGTTTTGGAACTTGCAGAAGTGCATAACTTCCTAGCTCTACTTGGGTGCCCTTTGTGTTATGTAAATAATGTTGATCTATGGTTCAACAAGGGGTATGTAAGTTTTGAGATCAAGAAAGAACACATTATTATCCCTTTGATGGATGGGAAATATACACCTTTGTTGAACCTTTGAGTGAGGAATATCTAAATAGAATTTATGTGTGTGACATTCGATATCCAGAAGTACTTGAGTCATCTAAGGAGGGAATCCTCAAGTGGGAGGGTGCACAGTGTATTAGTGATACTGCAAGTATTGCTTGTGATGATTGGGTGCATGACAAAAATGAGATGGTTGGGTATAAAGTAAGAAGTATCTTTTCAAGCTGGAAGAGAAAACCTCATTGTATTAGGTAGATAGTAATAACTTTGTACCCTCGGTACAGACACCTGAGAAGGAGATCCTACCATATTCCTATGCACCATGGAGGAGTAGTGGACAGATCAAGTGGAGAGAAGAAATATGTTAGTGTATACCCTATATGTAGGATGGAAGTATGCTGGTGGATGGTTCATAGGGATAATCTCATATAATGGAATGAAGTAAGAATTACTCTAACAACCTGGTTTCTCAAGAGCAATGTGCCTACTCAGATCTACATATATCAAGATAATCAAACTGTTCAACACCACATCTAGTATTGTGAGAGACTCTGGATAGAGGGTCAAAATTTTTACCACCTTCACTTTGGGTGCACAAAATTTATTCCACTTTGCAAGGCTGCACACGCGCTTGGTATGTTTATGTGGAACACATAGGGAGATTGGAAATTGGAAAGACTTGATTATAGGAATGGTCTATACTTTTGACTACTTCTCTACTAAACCTCCAGTGAGAGAGGCATTATGGGTTATGGAACACTTGACTATGAGAGACAGTGTAAAGGATGAAGAAATCATTTAAGATTTATTTTGTGAGGAAGAATAGGAGTGAATTTTGATGAAATAGATGAGACAGATGCCAAACTATTTAAGTGTGTTTGCTTTGAGAAGGAGAAAGGAAAGATGGTCTACATAGTGGATGATGAAGAAGTAGAAAATTTGGACATTGATCATTCCAAAGGTACGTGCGAGGTTTTAGATAGTGTGGATAAGAACACACGCGCTATCATGAACCTATAAAGACAAGAAAGTGAACATTGACACATATCTTTAAGAACCTAAGGGGGCCATAAATGGAGATTATGGTCTGATTTTGAAGTGGAAAAGATAATTGAGTTACTAAGTGATTTCCAGGACTTATTTCCTAGGGACTACCTAGAGTTAAAGGAGGTGCATGGTTCATTAGGAGAGATGAAGATTAAGCTAAAGGAAGGTGCACACCAATCGGGAAGAGACCTTATAGGATGAACCTAACATGTGCATACAATTTAAAGAAGAAATTGAAAAATTCTTAAATATAGCATCATTAAGCCCATAGAAGGATCGGATTGGTTAGCCCCATAGTAATCAATATAAAAAAATATTACCAACTTAGGATTTTTGTGGATTACAGGGAGTTGAATGTTACATGTGCGATTGATCCTTTTCCTATGCATTTCACCGAGGAAATATTAGAAGGCATTGTAGGGCACAAAATTTACTCTTTTATAGATGGATTCTCTAGGTATCATCAGGTAAGAATTACAAAGGAGGATCAAGAGAAGACAACTTTCACCACTGAATGGGGAAGATTTGCATATACAATGATGCCCTTTGGTTTGAAGAACGCACCTGTTGTATTTTCATGCATAGTTGTTCAAACATTCTAGGATTTTATTCACAAATTCTTGCAGGTTTACTTGGATGATTGGATGGTATATGGGATTGTTAAGGATCATTGTGATAACTTTCACTTAATGTTTGAAAGATGCAGATGGTTAAACATCTCTTTAAACATCAATAAGTGCGTATTTTATACACCTTTTGGAACTCTGCTAGGGAATATATTCTATAAGGAAGGTTAGATCTAACTAAGATTGTAATTATTGTAGGCCTATAGGAGCCTACTAGTCCGAGTGAGGTATGCAGACTCTTGGGCCATATAGGGTATTATAGAAAATTTATCAAAGGATATGCGAACATTTCCATTCCCGTGGAGGAGTTACTAAGGGGAAAAGTGACATTATATTAGGGAGAACCGCAACATCACATGTTTGAGGCATTGAAGGAGAGACTTACTTCAATGCCTATTGTGCATTTTCCCTCATGGAACTAACCGTTTCACGTACATGTGGACGTATATGACATGACCATTGACGTAATGTTAGCTTGGCATGGAGAAGGTATTATAGATCATCCTATTTTCTTTGCTAGTAGAAAGTTGACTCCTACAAAATAAATTATACAACTACAGAGCGTGAGGCTTTGTCGATGATCTATGTGCTACATAAGTTTAGACAATACTTACTAACAACACCCTTTGTATTTTATACAAATCACATGACATTGAAATAATTGGTAAATAATCCCATTTTATAGGGGCACATATGTCGATGGGTTCTCTTATTCCAATAATTTGACTTTACAGTCATGGTAAAACTAGATAAAAGTAATTCTGTCCCAGACCACTTATCAAGAATTCAATAAGGAGAGGACACAAAAATAATTGAAGATATAATTTTGGATGCACAATTGTACATGTTACATTGCACACCTTCAAAATTGGAGAACATTTTTGTCTTTTTACGCACATGTATGGCACTAGAGGTAATTAAATCATTAGAGAACAAATAACTTACAATTTTGTTCTGCACCCTTCATGTTGATCAATGACGACTTATACAAACTAGGTGGAGATGAAGTTTTGCACCAATGTGTATTAGAACATGAGTGTATGGATATCATGGAAGAGGATCATGGTGGTATTATAGGTGGACATTATGTAGGTGATGCCACCGTATGTAGATTCTACTCATTGGATTATGGTGGAAGACCTGTACATGAGTATTGTAAGGTGTGTGATCACTATCACACCTTTGTAAAACTCGAACAAAGAGATGAAATGCATTTGAGGCCTATTACTAGTGCGAGCCATTTGAAAAATGGGCAATATAATTTGTGGGTCTTATTTCCCTATCCATGTGTAGAGATAGATCGTGCTACATCATCACTTGTACATATTACCTTACATGATGGGAAGAAGAAACACCTACAAAGGATAGTATAACAACTACATGAACAAGGTTAGTACGGGAAAATATTCTTATTAGGTATGGATGTCCACTGAGTTTGAAAAGTGATAGGGGCACACACTTATTGAATGATAATCAGGATATTGTTGGATGAATTTATGGTTGCGCACCATAAGATACCACCTTATCACCCTCAAGAAAATGTGACTCTTGAGGCCTTCAATAAGATATTGATCCAGACCTTAACAAAAATTTGTGATGTTGGAAGGAAAGATTGGGATGATAAAGTTTTTACTATACTTTGGGCATATAGAACAACCTACAAGAGGTTGAATAAGGCCACACCCTTTTAGTTGGTGTTTGGAACATAAGCATTTCTTCCCATGGAATTCATGTTACCTTCTTTGCGTATTGCATGTGCTGGAGGTCTAGTTGATGAGAAAGCATTAGAATAAATAATTGAAAAGTTAATATAATTGGATGAGAGGCGCATCATAGTATGTTGGAGTCAGAAGTAGGAAAAGGCCAGACAAAAGGCATGACATTACAAACACATCAGGGATAAGAAGCTTGAAGTTGGACAGATGGTACTTATTTATGATTCCAAGTTTTGTGCCATCCAGGAAAACTTAAGGTGCATTGGTTGGGACCATATGTTATCACTCACATACTTGAATTAGGTGCTTGTCAGTTAGAGGTGCTTGATGGAACACATTACTTTAAATGGGAGTAGGATGAAGCCCTACTATAAATAAGTCTTCTTGGTGTTTGTAATAAGGTAGTATTGCCATTTAGTATAGATTTCCCTTTCTATATTTATTTTAATGTATTTCCTTCTTCGTCATTATGATTTGTCAATTTAGTTTAGTGTTTTGTGTAATAAGTGCATTTGCATCTTTGGAAGCTAATTACAATATGAAGTATTTTTATGCACAGAGGAATGCACATACCATTGGTGTGGGGTGGTTGTTATTCAAAAATGGGTACACATGAGAACATACTATTATAGGTGCTATTCAAAATGGAAGGGAGATGCTAGAAAGAAGATTTCTCTAAGGAAGACCATAAATGGAAATAAATGAATGAACAGTATAACACGAGGTAAATGGTGGCCGTATAAACTAATATAAGAAGGCACAAGTGGCAAGGTACTTTACGTAATGATGCACACAAGGAGGTCTATAGCCATAAGGTAGGAATGTGCACTGGGGAAGGTTATAGTGTTGTGGCGTGTAGGTGTATCATGTGAAAAGGGTGGGAAAATGGTCAATTAATGAGAGGATCGGTGGTAGGTAAAGGAGTAATAAATGCAATAACTTTTAGCAACTCTATATAAAGACGTGATGTGGGGTTATTTATACCTTTGTGATCATAAGTATTTGAGTAAGCTAGTTGTGACCAAACCAAGTGAAATGTGTTGAGGTGTGGAGAGTTGCGAAACTAGGTGTGAAGAGAAGATTTGTGCATAGAAGTGGCTTGTGTCCCCATTAGAGAAGGGTTTGATTGAAGTAATAAGCATTGAGATGGAACTAGGGCATAAGGTTTTGAGATAGGGCAATGAGATTTTACTAGACAGGAGAAATAAGAGTGAGATTTTTACCATGGCACCATGGAAAGCACCTAAAATAGGAATGAAGGGGAAGAAAAAGGTGGAAATTGAGGTCAAAGATGCTCCTAGAGAGTATTTTTCAGAAATGTAGTATCTAGAAGGAGTTATCATCAAATGGGATTGGGATTCCCATATCCATAAATGAAAAGTAAGTGACTACAACCACCACACCACCGATAACAAGGGGAGAGTTGGATGCATTGTTGAATAAGAAGACCAACAAGTGCACAGTGGATGACATGCTAGTATATGATGATGCTGGGAGAAGTTTCTCAAGAAGGTAGGGGTGTATCAGCTGTATAAACTCCATTATTTTGGAAAACTAGAAAATTTATACCAATAGATTAGGAGAAGAGTCTATTAGGAATTCTTCTATTTTGCTGGATGATAGGTAAGGATCACTACGCCTTTGATTGCTATGTTGAAAGGATTCAAAGGGCATATGGATAGATGTTAATAGTGATCTAATATAATAAGGCAATCGCTTATATAGCCAAAAAAAGGAGTTGGGATACACCAAGGGTCCATGTGGAATGGACATCTAAAAATTAAGGAAGTATTCTATGGTGCAGGCAGCTGCACATTTGCTTACTAAGATGAATGATCAGGAGAGATGGTCACAAGTAAATACCATGTGGCTACATATTGCAAAGAAAATGTCACAAGGATAAATGTATAACTTAGCTAGCTACATAGCAGAAATAATTATTGAGGAAGTATATGCAGGTGAAAAGATAAGTTTTGGCACTATCCTATTATCTCTTGTGTTTATAGAAATTGGAGTGCCTCGATGGGCCAAATAACAAAATTTGGGAATACCCTATGGAAAAGAAGTCCTCACGTAGAGAGGTTTGAGAAGTATTTGTGTGAAGGAACAATGAGTGGCCCATTCAAACAAAGGGATATAACTATGGTATGATCGAATTCACGTGGCCTTTGAGGAGGAATGACACATTCCAAAGGAGTTACCCTCAGTAGTGGGTAAGGCAAACATAGCATTCATGGTGTATCAACATTTTGCATCACATGGTTTGTAATGAAGGATGGGACATGGAGTCCCTAGTGAAAACTACCATACACCTTCACAACGCAATTTCTAGGTAGCAAGATGCATAAGTTTACCAATGATGCACCCAATTGAGCTACAATGTGGACAAGGTAGATTGTGACTACCATACTCTAAGGAAAACTTATGTTTACCAGGTCAATCTGCATATATCGAGAGGCTTATTTCTAATGTTATAAGTTTGAAGCCAATGAGTTTGGCTATTAGGGACAGTGGGGCCATGCTTATCTATCTTCAGCTCAAGCCTAAGATGGAAAAGGGAAAGTATGTGGAGAATGAGTTTATGCTCCCAAGGCCACCTAAGGAAAACACATAGTTGAAAATGTGGTAGCTCCAAAGCCTACCTCAACCATAGAAGGAGATGAGGAAGAAGAGCTTGATGAGGATAGTGGAGGCTTGGACCATAGAGGCCGAAGGAAGACCACAAATAAAGTGGAAAGTGAGCGCGAAGATACTCCCCCATAGATGTAGGAGGAGAGGAAGACTTGGACATGGGTACATTCCATGAGGAACATTGGTTTAAAAAGGTGTTTAGAAGAACTAAAACCCAAGGCACATGAACATCTCAACCTTTATGAAGGTCACCTCAACTCTCCCTAAAAAAGAAGCACTTGAGAGAAAGAGAAGAAGAAATTTGAAGCTTAATGAGGAGGAGGGGAGATGCAAGAGAGCGTGCAAGAACCCTGGTTCAAATTAAAGATGTGGAGGAACCCCCGGGATGAAGAAATGAGAGATGAAGAGGAAGGGGTGAAAGAAGCAGAATAAACTATGCAAGAACAACCCAATGTGCCCATTATGACTTAGGTAGGAGAAGGACCAACTCCAGACCTTGGCGCCCAGGTTCCTAAGGGGCCAAGGACAAAAAGAGAGAAAACAAGTGAAGAGTATGTTGTCCCTAATATGGGATATACTGAGGACACAAGAAAAATCATCCATGCCTAGTTCCAGAGCACTATGGGCCTTAAGGAGTTATATGGGTGGGAGATGATGGATCCAGATATGGCCACTACGTACATAAGGAAGAAATTATCCTAGTCCATGCAGACTCATATGGATGAACCATATTTTGACGTGTGCGAGGAGTCCTGTGTCTCGTGAAGAGTGAAGAAGGCACCCTAGAGTAGGCACATGACAATAAAACCTACTCTAATGTCTGATGAGTAGGTTAATAATGCAATGGTCAAGGTATCTATTAAGGTGGCATGGAGAAACATTGATAAGGCCCACCATTCGAGCGTTGCTTGAAGATAACAAGGCTAAAACTGCTAAGAGATAACATGTTTAAAGGAAGAGAAGGAATGAGAAATGGGAAAATAATGAGGCCTTCATTAGCATGGGGAGGAAATTGGTGATCACATCCTTAAAACAAGGCCTCATCTAAATCTCAAGTTCTAGAAAATTTTCCTTCTACTATGCATTATGTGTGCACTTTAGTCAATTTAGTGTTAGATGATGAACCAATTTAGATGCCCACACCAAAATATTTTGAACAAGAGGCAGAGAGAGAAAGGGCCTCTATGGTTAGGAAAATTTCAACTTATGAGGAATTGCTCCAAAATTTAAAGGATGAGATGAAGAAAGCCAGACCAAGCTCTCAATTTATGTGGGCAAGAAGCGATGTAAGGACCAGAACTAGTTGAAGATAATGAAGTTAAGTGGCGATGAAAGATGAGACACTAAAGGCGCGTGAAAATATTGACACTGGTGAAACAAAAGTGCGAGGCCCTCATAACAGCCCAAGATCCACACAAGAGAGGATTGATGAGATTGGGAAGCTCATAGCACATAAAATATGGACCTCATGGAAGGAATGATGTCAGGTATGGCTAATGTTGTCAGTACTACAAAATGAGAAAGAAAATATTACTCAGGATGAACTGATGTCCATAGCCATATATTCTAGAGAAGACAAGGACCATGCTAAATGAATGGAAGACATTGGAGGCTGAAATAAAAATGAATATCTAGAGCTAATCCTCCTAGTTGAAGAAGAGGTGTTGCAGAGTGAAAATTCATTCTTTTGTACTGTTTTCATTAATTATTTCATTCCTTATTCTTTATTATTGGGAACATCATAAAGAATTCCCATTGTCGGGATGAAAATGTACTTTAGTGTGGGGTAATGTTGAGAAGACATAATGTTTCTCTAAGGAGAAGACACACAAAGGATGTGCATGCAACAAGAACATTTGAAGGCATGGAAGATAGGGAAGGAAAATGTGTGCCATAACACTTTGGCTCAGGACTTAGCCATTTTTATGGATAAGGGATATTTTTGAGATAGCATGCGGAGCACACATAGAGATGAAGACTTGCACGATACATGCAATAGTATTTTGGGAACAAGTGGTTGTTAAGCTCTCATGCATGGTTTAAGCTAATAATAGGATTTCTTCTTAGAGTTAACTATAGGACATCTATTATTAGAACACTTACATGTTGTGCATGCCATTATAAAGGTGCATGGATATTATCAGCATGCAACCTATTTTGAGAAGTGCATGGGTGGAGAAGGGAAAGTCCCCACCCTCTATAAATATGTATTGAACTATGAAGTTTAGAGGGAGGAATTATTATAGAGTTATATGTCGTGGTTTAGATACCATATGACTCATGGAGATACTTTATAGTGTAAGAAGCTTATGGTTTTATAGTGTTTAATGCAATGGAGTATATTGGATAGATAATGGTGTTAGACATAAATTGAATATGGTTCTTGTATGGTTAGCCTTATTATAGTAATTTTTTAGTTCATGATTCCCTAAGATCTAGATCTGGTTTATGCACTTATGAAATGCTTATGATTAGTTATGGATCTGAATATGTATTATCATCATCACACTAATATCATGCATAATAAAATATAAAGAGGAGCTTCTTTGGTACCTTTATGTGCTTCAAGTGAGAGCTCATCTTAGGGTCGAGTGATGTGCTAACACGCCTAGGTTATTCACGAGTAGATTCTAGGCTACATCAAGTGTGACACACACAAGAGCACTTAGGGCATGATTTCTACACACACACATCTATAACTACATCGATCCGAGATGACTAGTGCAACAATTAGTTATAAGCCCACCATTGTGGCCACCGAGGATAATTTAACCCATTCATATGCATTTTATTTATTTAGGGTTTTAATTTTAAATAGGGGTTTTGTAGGTGTTTCCTCAATCTCCGATTTCAGTGACATCTAGTAGAGAGTTTATAAATATTCATGTGAATCGGAAGAAATCATAGGTGATCACTCAACGACACCTCGGTGGTTTTATAGTCATTTCCATAGACCGGTGGTGCCCAAATATTTACCCAGGGCACCCCATGTGCCCATATCCTTCTCTAGATGCCCCAGCTTGTCCAAACAACTCAAATATGCATTTTTGAGTCCTTATGCAATTTTTTCTCTTCCTTCCCATCCTATTTCCATCAGCCTGACATGGTCATTGCTACGACATCTTCAATCAACTAAGCCATTTCTAACTCTCTTTACATTTAGGTTTCTATATTTAATATCGTTTAGATTACTTCTGGGGTCTAATTACTAAATTTTATTATTTAGTTGTTCTTATTACTTTCTACTTAAAGCATCGGATTCTGACTATTATATATTCTATTTTAGTTTAATCATTTTGGTGAACCGATTCTTTATGTACATTTTCTCTTTCGGCTTTTTTATTCATATGCCCGTCACTCGTAGTGTTAATTTTGGGTCTTTTCAATATTGTGAGATTCCTGCAAATTCTATCCATAGGATTTCCAAACCAATGGTTGATATCCCTACTTCTATAACTACAATCCCTATTGAGAATCTTATGGATGCATCTCGCACAAGTTCCTCTTCACAAAATATGAAGCCTCCTCGTAGTGAAAACTCTTACGATGAGGACACCAATGTTGACCAAGACCAATTAAACACACTTTGATCGGGATTTTCGAAAGCTTTTGCATGATCATCCCACTTATCTTCCGTATGTCTTATATGTTTTTGATCTACTACTAGGAATACTTGTGATGCTTCAATGTCTATGGTTACTCATTCTTCGATCTCATTCCTACCACTACCACTCCCTTTATTTCACCTTATGAACTCCTAATACCATACTCGGATCTTTCTTTTCTAACAATCTTGATTTAAAATTCATTATATCAAGATTTCATAAACCCAAATTCACTAGCTTTAGCTCACTACTTCTCATGCATCACCATGTTTAGACTACTCCACTTCACTACTACATAGTCCTTTTTCACCTATTATCTCTACCCACCTATCATTGCCACCTAACTTCATCTCTCCAAAACTTCCCATCTTAAAAGGCCACGGTGACCTATAAGAGCATCTTCGAGATTTTCACGTGAGCATTCCTCGATTACACATAAGACCATATTATAATAGCTAAAATTTTTCCTCGTAGTTTATAATTGGGTGATGATTGGTTTTATTATCTTCTGTCCCATTTCGTAACCTCCTTCAATGAATCCTTTGCTGATGCTTTTCTCACCCACTTTTCTACCAACATTGGCTCTAAGATATATTATGCCCAATTCACACATTTCCAAACAAGGATCTAATGAACACTTAGCAGACATGTCTTACGTTAAAAAAAAATTAGG